>OY987217.1:32332425-32932425 GCA_963920805.1 Primula vulgaris
TCCAACTGCCCCTATGAAGCATTATTATTCTCGACCGAGTCCACAAGATCTTCTTTATGAAGAAGAAGGTGGTAATATTTTTACTAGTTTTAGTGCTACAACCATTTATGAATGCAATATTGATGGTATGACAGAATACCAAATTATGGTTATGTTACATAGAATGACTATGTATTCTACAGTATGTTTAGGTGCTAATAACACCGATTACCAAATTGCTGAATTCATTGTTGCTGGCTTTGCCGGTCAATTACGCGGTTGGTGGGATAATGTTTTAACCCTTGATCACCAACGCACGATATTAACAGCCACAAAAATGGTTAGGAATCCTATTAAGACTGAACAAGGTGTAGATACTAATACAGATACTGTCGCACCTAATACAGATACTAAGGTGTATATTACAGATGAAAGATTTGGACCAATATTGCTGAAATTACAAACCCTAAACCCTGAACCCTAAACCCTAAACCCTAAATTAAAAACCCTAAATTACAAACCCTAAACCCTAAACCCTAAATCCTAAACACTAAACCCTAAATCCTAAATCCTAAACCGTAAACACTAAACCCTAAATTACAAACCCTAAACCCTAAACCCTAAATTACAAACCCTAAACCATAAACCCTAATTTACAATAATGCGTTAAACTCGGAAACGAGTTAGGGAAGTGCAGAGTGCACGCTCGTCGAGCCAACGTATAATTGAATATGAATAATTGAAACGGGGTTCCAAGGGGCAGAGCCCCTGGCGGGGTCCTAGGGGCAGAGCCCCTGGCGGGGTTCCAAGGGGCAGAGCCCCTGGCGGGGTCCAAGGGGCAGAGCCCTGGCGGGGTTCCAAGGGGCAGAGCCCCTGGCGGGGTCCTAGGGGCAGAGCCCTGGCGGGGTCCTAGGGGCAGAGCCCCTGGCGGGGTTCCAAGGGGCAGAGCCCCTGGCGGGGTCCTAGGGGCAGAGCCCCTAGCGGGGTTCCAAGGGGCAGAGCCCCTGGCGGGGTCCTAGGGGCAGAGCCCCTAGCGGGGTCCAAGGGGCGAGAGCCCCTGGCTGGGGTCCCGCTGCCAGGTCAGCGGGCGGGGTGCGGGGCAGCGCCCCGTTCGAAATTTTTTCCGAACAGTTGCTTGCTTCCTTTCCCAACAGTTGCTTGCTTCCTTTCCGAACAGTTGCTTCCTTTCCGAACAGTTACAAAAAATGGGACAAATATCAACAATTATTATAATTTCTATAATTAATATAAACAAACAACAAACAATTATATATAGCTAAGTGAATTATGAATTTGCATATTTTATATATTTTTCCTATTTTACAAATTGAAATTACAAAAAAAAAAAAAAAAAAAAAAAAAATACACACAAACCGTACATTAAATGTACGGTTTGTATATATTTTCTGTAAACCGTAAATTAAATGTACGGTTTGTGCGTTTTTCAGAAAAAGTGTAGTATAAAAATCCAACCTTGTATTTTAAACACCATTTATAATTTTAACTTTAACATTATTTATCATCTATCGTGGACAGTTTAGTTTTTGCTACAAACATTTTTTATAATATTTTATTTACAATATTAGATGTTCATAGACCACTTAGCAACCCTATCAGTCATAATAAAAGAGCATATTTCTTAAATTTAAGAAAGATTTGACAAAAAAAACATATTGTATCAGCTTCCTTATATAAAAAAATCAAATCATTTCCTTGAATATTTTATATATATTTTTTTATTTCTCACACCTATTTATTAGTTATTGATAGATCACTAAGTTGAAAGAAATGATATAAATATTGATAAATTATATAAAATCAATAAAAAGTAAAGTTATAAGGAAGAGTTATAAACCAAATTAAAATGTAATGTTAAAAGTTGAAAAAATGGATATTTCACATTATATATGAAGGGTATGTAAGGAATGTGATGCGGTTGCTTAAGCTTTTGTTAGCAAAACTAATTTAAAATACATATGATGACAATAAAATAATATATAAAATTGCTCATGGCTCACTTGGAGCTTACTAACTTTGTTGCTAACTTTAACAAAAAGTTTAACATATGTTAACATGTAGAATGTAGCTAAAAAAATCCAACACTTGCAATGCTAAAAAATAAGTTAAAATGACCATCATTAGAGATGCTCTTAGACTATTATTGTATTTGTTTTACTACTAGTATTATAATGCTAGGAGGAATGTTGGTTTTGTTGATTTGCTTTTTTGCCTCAATGTATCTCAAATTGACATAATACCACAAGTGATATTATAAAGTGTTCAAGTTTTGACATCTTTTTTTACATATGATCCACGGGTGGGGGAGTTCCGCATAAAATAACACGAACCCGACTAACTTGGTTGAGATACGTGAACTAATATTTAATACGTATGAATATAGCTTGGTCTCATGCAATATTTAAATATATATTTTCTTGTTGTTTAATCCATATATATACAATATATTTATTAATATTTAATTACCGTTTTCTAACTGTGCCGTGTCTTAAATTTTTAAATTTACCAAAATGAAAAATGAAAAGAGAACAGACCAAAGGCTACTTGCTCTGAAAAGGCAAGTCGTGGGGTTTAAGTCACAGAACTGTTTAACATCAAGGCCTGCAGTGCAATGGAAAATCACTTTAAATTGCTAATATTCAATTACAAAGGTATTTAAAGTAATTAACATCACTTAATATTATATCTTTATCACTTATATTTGAATGATATTTGAGTTCATATATTTTTAAGATAATAGATAAAAAAATAATGCGTATATAATTTTAAAATATTTAAGGTAAATTAGTGATATAAAAGAGCCTGCTTATTCCGGGGATATTTACGACACACAGGAAGCTTATGCAGCACTGACAATTGTCACCCCATCAAACCCAAGGAAATTTGTGATATAACATATGTACAGTGAGATTTTAAGTGCTTTATAAGGAAAATTGAATTAGGCGTTATGAAACACAAAATTAAAAGTATTAACTATGAAAATTCCAATAAGAAACATAGTTACGAAAACTATCCTTGATTGGATTACCCTCTCGATAAATTATGATTACTCTTTCCCAGATTCTATTTGAAGAATAAAATAATAAAACAGGATAGTATTTCAGAAAAAAAACATTGATAGGTTTTATTTGGTGCAATCTGTATTAGTAAGTGGCAAAATAAGTAGTTTTTTTAAGCAATAGTAATGGATACTTCTGGAATGAATATTTAGGATTGTTTGGATGCAAGTTTTTTTACCTAAGAAACAGGTGGGAGCGACGAAGGGAGGGAGAGCGAGCGAGCTTTGCGATGGTTTCTACTTGAAGCAGGTTTGGGGGGGGGGGGGGGGGGGGCGCTGCTCCATGAGCAGACACTCTTTTTATATACGGTAGATTATGGTTCATGTAAAATTAAACAAAATATTCTTAAAACCCTAAACTTCTCCCGTGTGCCGACAAATGTCCCTCGTGGTCAATGGAAAAAAGTCAGCTAACAGGTATTTTGCCGTGTCCTACACAGGTAACAGGCCCTAAACAAGTCGGACACGCTGGAAAAAAATGTCCGGTGCATTATGGAGTGCATATATTATTTTTTATTACCATTCTTGTGGGATTTATTTATCAAAAATGCACCAAGTTTCAGGTTCAATCCAGTGATAAAACCAAGTTTTCTCAAGGAGATGAGCTGATTTTTTTAGTTTTGTTAAGATTGAAAAGAAAACCAACTTAGTCTTATATTGAAGCTTCCCGCTTATTTGGAACTGAAATCAGAAAAATATGTTTAGAAGTTGGATATCCAATTGCGAAACAGCAGGAAAAAAGTAAAGCAGAAAAGTAAATCAAAAGTTGCAGACAAACAAGTCCTAGTTAGCCAAATGGGAGAGATGGGATACATTTAGCTCGAGATTTGCTGCTTAAAAAACAAGCTGCTGTTTGACCAGTCAGAACCCACGCAGAAATTTATTTGTTAAGATACAAATTACGATAAGATTTTACAGAACAAACGAGGATTGCTTGAGGGTTAAATGGTGCGGACACGCTTCACAATCAGTTTATCACGCGCTGCCTGTGAATGTCTCTCATGTCAGAATTCTTAATGAGACTACATCTCTGTTAAATTAAATATCTGCAGCCTTGTTTTTTGAAATATTCACTATCCCTCTCATAAAATTTCCATGAACACCAATATCAGCTACACTTTGGATCACAGAGGTGTTATCTCCATCTTTTTTGAAACAATAAGTAGGGGCTTGCCATTTAGGATCTTCAAGCACTTTTCCCACCTCAAATGTCATCACATGGGCACTATACCCTGCAGAATATAGAAAGTAAATGACAAGAAAACCCATAATTAACCACTGATTAACATGAATGTCAAGTAAAGTATTTTTTTAAGCCTACTTAGAACAAAGCATGGTTCATGTGGTTGACCATTCATATTAAATTAATAAATTGTGTCAATTACCCGAGATACTTGTCGGTTGTCACATATTGAATATTTAATTGCTATCTAGGTCTACACAATCAATTCCAATATGTGACAAGTATATTGGGTTTCTCATTTATTCCGGACCTCCAACAGTTGCTATATCTTCCAAAAAAGTTCAGAGGAAGTATCTAGATCCATATGCAATTTAATTCATGTGCAATGTAGCATGTATAAGCATAAGAAAATATGAATGACTTTTTTCGAAATTTACCAAGTAGAGCAACTAAAGGAGGGAAAAACAAGCTCACACATTAAGGGAGAAAAAGTCATTTAAAGGGGGATGTTACCACCAGATTTTGTACATTCGATTATGCCAGTAATTGTTTTAAGGCTCAAGTTCAAAGCTACTCTCAAATAAGAATTAGATTAATTACACAATAACGTGAGGAGATCACCTATGGCTGTGTGGCAACAATTTTTCTTCCAAAATAGAAGACATGTTTTCGAGTTTATGAGTTGTAATCAGAAGATCAGGTCTACTCATGGGTATTCCCAATGCCTTAATTAGTTAGATGAGTTGGAAGTCGGGAGTTCACTGAAAGACCTTCGAAATCTTCAAACTGCAACTTATTTTTAAACCTTATTTCACCGTAGACTTAAGAAAACGAATTTAATCTGTTGTGATCTAGCAATCAGTTAAGCGATTAAGTCAAATCTTATAAAGAATAACAAGTAACATTTAGTAAAAGACTTAAGTTAGGGCCATTTACGTTATAAAACCGAAACAATAATAACTTACATTTTGTTGCGATTAATTTTATCGCCCTGTCGATGATCGTGCGAATAATGTGGGTGCATCATGTGGATGAGTATATATTCTGCCTCTTAACTCAATTCTTCTTTAATGTTACTCATTTCAACTATATTTTAATATTGTTCTGTAATTTCTAAAGAGGCATTCTACAATTTATTATCTACAAAAAGTTGAATCTGCCGACTTAATATTATATTCCAAAATGAGTAGTGTTTGTGTATCATATTCTACTTGGCATCCAATAATCCTGTAAGTTGTAATTTAGAACAGAACAGAACATGACCTTCAAATTTACAGAAACCCGCTCGAAATAATACAACTACAGGTGACGTTATTATGCACAAAATAGACTTAGCAATCTTAAAAATAACAGCCTATAAAATACCTGAATAGAAGACCCAAAACACAGGTCTGTTAGTAACAACATCCTCGTAGTACCAAATAAACTCAACTTTTGTCCAAACGTTACACAAAAACCCATCCTTATACTCCTGCCCCAAATACTCCGCCCCATCTAGCCAGTTAGGCCTTAATATTCCAACTTCAACGTGCAAAACCCTACACTCTTTATTCTCGTCCAACGTGTATATAAATGAGGTGCCGTTGTTCCACTCGAGGTCGTATGTGAGCTTTCCCAGCTGGTTCTGAATAATGTTGAAGTTGCGGCCATTGGGATGGTCATACCTATAAGAAAATATAAATTACATAAACATATAGTGATCTAAACTACAATTTAGAAAATTTATTTAGCCAGATGCGTCATCGGAGGGTTTTTCTCCCAGTTTTGCAGTAAACCAATTTTTTAATACACATAATAACTACATAAAAAAAGGGTTTACATGTCGGGTGGCCTAAGTAAAAAAGTGATATGATTACGAGGCTCAATAAATACATTAGTTTCTTCCCCTTATCAAGGTAGTAGGGAAAGTCATGGTACAAATCGACAAATAAACGGTGCAATTACATACTTTTGCAGCGAACGATGCTGATATTTACACTTCTTGTACAGGAAAGCGTAATTTTTTCCCTTCTTTCTAAAATCTTATGAGAGTATCAAGGTCTATCACACCTACCCCAATACTCGAACCCTCAGTTCCTAGTTGAGAGTGCGGGTTCTGGCCCACTAGGTAACGACCTGACTGATTTGCAACATAAAAAAAACGCCTCGTTCACAAATTGCAGCGCATCTCAGCCGTCAAATTTTAATGAATAAATATTCAAATTCCAGACAAGTTAAGCCATTTGATGTGAAATAAAAGCTAAATTCGTGTACCACTCAATAAAAAGGTAATGATATAATTAAATTCTAAATGACACAACAGTATTAAAGCTTGTACTACAAAATTAGAGCTCTCATTTAGTCTTACAAATACATCAATCCACTCTTATTTAAGTCTCTAACACATTGGTATGGGTCATTTATTTATCGCTACTTATATCATTACTCAGAATATAAATGTTTTTAACTATAAACTTTATGCATTTTAATATCATGTTACAATTCTACTACAAAAAAACTAATTTAATAACTTATAATACCAAAATCACTCAATTTAGTACCCTATCCTTCAGTTGCTTAACCTAAAGCGAGAGCGAGTGATTTTAGTAGTTGACATTACTAAATTGAAAAAATCGTATCGTACAAGGTATTAAACTGGTTAACCCCAGTGACATGGCGATGATGACATCATTGCCACGTCACTTTCTGTTAAAATATTTGACGGAAGTGATACTAAATTAAGTGATTTTGATAGTCAAATGTACTAAATTGGATTTTTCGTAGTAAAAAGTATAAAATTGAATTTGATTCATTATACAGTGTATTAAACTGACAAACTGTTTTAAGTACCTAGCTGTGTATATAATAAATACATATGAATTGATAGTAAGTACTCCTTTAATTAAAAGGAAAAAAAAAGTACTCATCTAATTTCACATTATGAAACGTGCAATTTTGACGGGCTTATAAATTATATCAAAATTGTCGAAATGATTTTTTTAAAATCTAATCATAAAATTTAACATTTGAACAATATGATCGACTTTTGAAATTTTTTATTCCGACAATTTTGATATGACCGCTCAAAATTGCAGGTAGTTTTCTATGATACAATTAAACAGCAACAGATGGAGTAACAAAGTACCATAAGTCCACGTGTTGCAAGGTACCGCTCTGGTTCATGAATAAAATTGAATGGAACTGGTTCGGCCATGGAGTTGGTACCAGCATTGAACCGGTTGGTACAGATAAGAATAGATAAAGGATGAGAAAAATGAGGAGAGAAAGTGAGCATGGAAATGCCATTTTGGAATGTTTGTTTTGTGATGAAAAGTGAATATTTTATTGGGTTTGTATTTTGATACCGTGAGTTATTGGTATATCAAAACAAAATTCTATTAGTTTTGATAAATTGATATTGAATGTATGGTACAGGGTGGATTGATATGGATTTTTAGTTAATAAATTGCGAAACGAATTTATAAAATTTAAATCTCAACTCAACACAATACAATTTGTTATAATTAAAATTTTAACTCAATCCAATCTAATCCGGGAAAAAAAATTGCTGGTTGGGATGACTTTATTCTTAAATTCTCATTTTGTTCCTTCATTTTTCATAGTTTGCAAATTCGGCCTAAATTTTAAAATAAATTGTATGTTTCAAAGATAAATAAAAATTAAAATCAATTATAATACCTTTATAACATTCACAACAAGTAATAAAAATAAAATATAATAATAACAGAATGTTGTTATCTTTAAATACAGACAATGTATTTATTTTTATTTTTTATATATATAACGGGTTGAGGCGTATTAACCCGTGGTTTGGTAATCTTAACCCTAATACAACCCCCGGGGCAGATGGACTTTTTTTTGGGTTTTTTGCTTTTGAGTTTATATATTCCAAACTTTTATGTTTTTGAGTTTTTTTTTATTCAAAAGCTAAAAAGCTTATGTATCAAATACTCATGGATTTATTTAATAAAAAAAGCTTGCAAAAAATTCTTGCCAAAAACTCCATTTTCATTTAATTGTACATTATAAAATTACGTGCAATTTTGATCGTTTTATAATTTGTATCAAAATTGTCAAAATAATTTTTTTTTTAAATCTAATCATAAATATTAACATTTGAACCATATAATCAAATTTTAAAAAATTTCATTTCGAATATTTTCATACAAGTTATTGATCGGTTAAAATTGCACGTAGTTTTGTAGTATACAATTAAATAGTAACGAATGGAGTGCGAAACTTGTCGTTTTTTTTTAAAAAATAAATAAATTGAGCCACCTCCAACCAAAAAAAGAAAAAAAAGAAACTCATAGCATAGCTAGTTTTTGTTTTATTTCAATAAATCCAGAAAGAGTGATGCCATTTGTAACCTTTAAAATCAACAAAAAATATCAACACGCTCATGTGTACTTGTCCAACTCAGCATAATTTAATATCTCATTAATTAAAGAAAAATAAAATAATAAAAGAGAAAAATGGATGATTATTACAACGTAATAAAAACTCAACCTATTAAAAAATCAAATAAAAATATACTAAAACCCTAATTAAGCCTATCCTAAATTTAAATATTAATTAATTTTTTTTTGTTAAATCTAAAAACTCAACCTACTAAAAACACAAATAAAAATATATTAGAACTCTAGATGAGTCTATCCTAAATTTAAATATTAATTAAAAAAAATGTTAAATCTAATAACCCAACTTATTAAAAACTCAAATAAAAATATATTAGAACTGTAGACGAGTCTACCATAAATTTAAATATTAATTAAAAATAATAAAAATTATTAAATATAGTATTAATATATATACATGGGTATTAATATATCATTCTACAATAAAAAGAATTTAAATTTTAAAATATATTTTTTTATTATTCATAAATTTATATCATATGTATTTTTTATATTTTTATTTTTCGCGGGCTTAACCTTAAATAAATAAACGTGTTAGTGTTAGTAACAGTATATTAGTTCCCTCCATGAAAACCATCTTCAAGCTACGAAAACCCACTTTTTTATCACTAAAACCAAAAACCCACCACCAAAAACACTCTCTCACACCCATCTCAAAAAACCCATTAAAAATCTCCACTTCACCAATCCCAACCCATGATCACATTTCCCACTTAATCCTCGAACAAAAATCCGCCACCGAAGCCCTCAAAACCTTCCGATGGGCATCGAAAATACCCAATTTCGCACACTCAATTTCTACTTATAGAGCATTAGTTCACAAGCTTTGTATTTTCCGTCGTTTCGAAACCGTTCGTGAAGTGCTCGATGAAATGCCTAGCTCAATTGGGTCAAATCCCGATGATGGTATTTTTGTAACCTTCATTCGTGGGCTCGGAAGGGCGAAGATGACTAAAGAAGCCATTTTGGTACTTGGGTTGGTCTCGAAATTCGAAAAGATTCCGTCTTTGAAGATTTATAACTCGATACTTGACGTTCTTGTTAAGGAGGATATCGATGTGGCGAGGGAGTTTTACCGTAGGAAAATGATGGAATGTGGTGTTTGTGGCGATGAATACACGTTCGGGATATTGATGAAGGGTCTTTGCTTGACGAATAGGATCGACGAGGGTTTTAAACTCTTAGCCACTATGAAGCTTCATGAGATCACACCTAATACGGTTATATATAACACATTGATTAACGGGATTTGCAAGAATGGGAAGGTTGGGAGAGCTAGGAGTTTGATGAATGAGATGGAAGAACCAAATGAAGTGACTTACAATATAATTATATCGGCTTATTGTCGAGAAGAGAATTTAGTGCAAGCTCTTGTGATGTTGGGTAAGAGCTTTGACAAAGGCATTATCCCCGATTTGATTACCGTGACAAAGGTTATTGATAAACTATGTAACGATGGTCGTGTTAGTGAGGCTGTTGAGGTTTTAGAAAGAGTAGAGAGCAAAGGGGGTGTAGTTGATGCTGTAGCCTATAATACCCTACTTAAGGGCTTTTGTAAGGCGAAGAAAGCGAACCTAACTGTCTCTTTCTTGAAGAAAATGGAGATCAAGGGATGCCTGCCAAATGTGGATACGTATAACACGCTAATTAAAGGTTTTTGCGATTCTAGGGATTTGGATACAGCTTTTGAAATGTTTAGCGAAATGAAAAGGGCGGGAATAAGGTGGAACTTTGTCACGTTTGATACACTTATTGCTGGTTTCTGTTCTGAAGGAAGAATGGAAGATGGATTTAAGATATTAGATTTGATGGAAGAGAGTAAGTGGGGTTGCGGCGGGCGTATAAGTGCGTATAACAGTATAATATATGGTTTGTATAAAGAAAATCGTTTAGACGAAGCTTATAAGTTTCTCGTTAACATGGGAAAACTATTTCCAAGGGCTGTTGATAGGAGCTTGGAAATACTTAGATTATGTGAAAGTCGTAACATTGAGGATGCTAAGAATTTCTTTGATTTAATGATTGGAGAAGGGGATTTTCCGAGTGCCCTTGTGTATGCCAAGTTAATTGATGGATTTTGCGATAATTCACGTGTAGAGGAAGCATTAGAGATGATGAGTGAGATGGTTGGCCGAGGCTATATTCCGGTTATATCGACTTGTAATGGTCTAATGCTTGGGCTTTGCAAACAGGGTAATGTTTTGAGGGCTTTAAAACATTTAGAGGATATAGTTGAAAGAAAGGGTTTGCCTAATATTGGAAGTTATAATCCTTTGATAGACGGGTTTTGTAGAAAAGGAGATTTTGAAAAGGGAGTTTCGCTATTTTTAGATATGTTGGATAAGGGAATTACGCCCGACTATTCTACATGGGAGTCATTGGTTCTTTCTCTTAATAAAAACAAGAAGTTGTATGCAGAAAAGAGTATGTTTCCTGAGGGTACTGATGTTTTTGATATTCAAACATGTAATTAGATATCTCAAGTATAGAAAACAAGAATCTTTGATGGTTATGTTTTCATAAGCAATTTTGATAAACATGGTTTGGTTGCTGGCTTGAATCCCAGTGGTACATATGTATCATATAATTTTTTTATCACATTTTTGTGCTGGCAAGAAATTCAGTTGTTCTATTGATGGGGCATTCCAAAAAGTAGTCATAGCTTCATACTTCTTTATAGTCCATACTTGTAAAAAATTTATTTTAGCATACTTCCTATTTTGGTAGATTCATCCACCAGATAGTTTCCTCTCCAAAATGTTGATGGCTTATCGGTGAGTCAAGATTTTGCTTTATTCTATAAATGAAATTCACGATAAGTGTGTTTATTTTGCAGTTTAGCAAATTAGACACTAAACCAACAATTGCGTATGATTCGAACACTATATCAAACTGGCTAAGCTAAAACAGAATGAAAATGGAAGCCGAGCCAAAAAAAAGTACATATTGGAAAAAGTACAGTATATGTTCTGCCATTTCACGCATGTGGAAAGCATGGGACTATCCGGGGTTGTTTGGTTACAAACTTGAAACCAGGTGGATAATTTGTTATGTCGAACTTTTAATAAGAAGTTTATAAAAACTGCTATAAACTATCTGAAAGAACCATCTGAACTCTGAAGTAATACTTCTCAGATTCCTAAGGAACAATTCCTATCAAACAAACACTTCCAAGTTCCAATCTAGTTCATGATATAAAGTTGAGAACAGTAAAAACTTGTGTTAAAGAAATTCTTATGGTAGTAAAGTTGAGACCAGTAGTGTAGTATACGATAATTTGTCCAGTTCCTTGCCTGTTTGTCAATTTTTTTTTCTCAGAAACACAATTATCTGGATTTAGTGTTGGCGGAAGGAACGAAATATCTCGCCTTACACTGATATAATGGAATTCTAAGTAAGCAATGTCTCATGGAGAAAATTTATAATTGCATTATTCAATTATAAGATGTACTATAAGAGCAACAAAAAGTAATCCACTCCATCATCTACAAACCAATAGAAAATATAACTAAATATTAAGTTTGTTAAGATTGGAAATGTTGCAGATGCTCACTATTAAGAACTATTGCTCAGGAGTCAGGATGAAGAGCTTTCTCCACGAAATTACATAATCCTTTTGGTACTTCACCCAAAAAGGAAAAACTCGAATTCAGTATTGGTTAGGTGACTGTTTGGTATTTGCAAAATAGTATAGGAAGTTTCTATCTTTTCCATCCGGTATCAGTGAGCATGGGAATGCACCTGGAGTGTAAAAACCAGAAGCAACCCAAGAAAAACAAAAATTCCAAACAGGCCCCTAAATCCAATCCAAAAAGAAAAGGTTAAAAATTAATTTCTCGCCTTTCCCCGAAAAACTTTCCGGTCACAAACTGGTTTGGAAGCAACGCAAGCCAAACACCTGTATCAGCACCTTCCTCAGGTGAAGTATGGCCCGCCCAACCAGTCATTGCCGTTTTTACCCAACCGGGGCAATAACAATTTACATAAACCTTTTCCCCTTCTGGTCTTTCTGAGAGTATCTTCGCCATTAGCCTCGTGTAAGCATTTACCGCCACTTTTGACATTGCATAATCGGTATAGGTTTCTGGCCATTTTCCAGATTCCCATGTACCGTCTTTTACTTGCTCTACGAATGTGTTTACTGTGTTGTCTATTAGTTCTTCTGATAGCGAATCCATGTCTTCGAGTTTGTGTCTCAGTGTTAGATCACCAATTCTCTGTCACCGAAAAAGAAATCAAATCAAGATGAAAGATGCCAAATCTATTCCAAGAATTACTCGAGTAAATGTGGTAGGATTGGGTAGTGGCACAAGGGACGAAGCCCATACAGATACATATTTTAAGTAGGGTAATAATCTGCTATAGTTTTTGCTCACTGTGTGGTAATTGTAAGGTTATTTTATAAAGTATAATGGATAATCTGGAAATTTCCCATTGTAATCTAGACGAAGATCAAAATACTCCAAAAGTAGTTGCAGGACAAGTTTATTTCTAAAAATGCTCGAGTAAATATGGTAAAGTAGATTCTATGTGAAACGATTTGCAAGGTATTATTTTTGTCTTCTTACTGCGAGTATAACCTTATTTGGTTGCAACTTTTACACTTAGTTTTCTTAATTTGGTTGCTTATATTGTGGACTGCATTTTGAAAAACTGAGAAGCTGAGTTTTTCTGGCTCTTTTGGCCTCCAAGTGCTAGGACCTTTAAGCTAGATGAACAACTTTACGTTCAATGAGAAAAGTCTAGCTTATTTGCTTAGAAGTTGGGAACAAGCATAATAAGTTAAAAAGATGTGTTATCCAAGTCTAAATAAATTAGAAGCTTTAAGCTTGATAAAACCCATGTTTCTCTCAAACTAAAAAGCCCCAGCTTATTTGTTGAAATTTCAAATGAGCGGACTGAAACCCTCATGCAACTACAAAAAAGAACAAATAATACGATGCTTACATTGCGTTTGCCATTAAGCCTTCCCAAACGAGAGCTGACATTAACAATACGAGCACCTGCTGGAGAATGTCTCAACAATGGGATCATAGCTTTAGTTATATTTTTGGTGCCAAAATAATTGGTAAATATAACCTGCTCAGCAGATTCAAGATGATTTTCAGATCCGTAGTTGAAATTTACTCCTGCATTATTTATCTGCACAGGTATGAAACCATAAATTAGATGGTAATAACTACAAGTTGCCAAAATTAAGTAATTTAAGTGCACCACAAACAAAGCTATCTGGTCATCAATCTATCGAGGAAGTTCTCCTCTTTATAACAGTAGAAGGGTAAATTTCACTGTATTATTTTTGTTAAGAAGTTCAAGTCCAAAACCAAAGCTAACAGGTCATCAATCCTGATATTTTCTGGACTTTTTTCCAGAAAAGAAGCCGTTTAACCTTTTTAACCCCCGAATCTCAGAAAATCAACATTCTTTGCTTAAAAGCTTCAACCAAACAAGCGAACAACCAATATGAAGGTAAAGAAACCTCACCAAGATATCAGCGCCCCCAAAATTACGTTCCAGCCACTCAGTAAACACCTTGATCGACTCATGGTCGACGATGTCTAGTTGATGAAAAATCACATTCAAGCTCCCTTCTTGTAAAACTTTCGCCGCTTCTTCTCCAACAGCAGCATCTCTCGATGTCAAAATTACGGTTAAAGCGTGCATTGCCAGCTGGCGCACTATCTCAAACCCTATCCCTCTGTTCGCACCGGTAACCACCGCCACTGTTTCTGCTGACCACCATCTAAAAAAAACAAATATTTATGTATCTATTAATGCTAGCATATTAAAAATACTTGCCGAATGAAATGTTTGACATAATGAATGTACAGGAAATGAAAAGTTCAATAACTCTCTAGAAATTTGAAAGATACAAATTCTTAAATTTTTAAAAAAAGGAGAATTTCAGTTTAATTGCCGGCCCACCATGTTTGGTTCAAATCTCGAACTTAACCCCAACCTTCGCTAATGTGCCGCAGTTGAGCACATGACCATCGGTCACTTCATGCGCCATCAAGTCCTACGGAATGATATGTCTACCAAATTATGGAGCCAAGGAGCATGTATAGTCATGAAAAATGAGTTTTTTTGAACGGAAATATCTACAAAAAGAAACCTGTTCATGAATGTGTGACATTTTCTTCACAAAACTCTCTCTTTTAGAACTCAATGTGGTATGTAGGCTATAGAATCGTATGAGTTCCAAACAAGAAATAAATAAAAAAATACGATTTCTGACAGATTTTGTGACCAAGCAATCAATCTTTATACTTTCTTAAATGTTAGAACATGACGTTATATCAAAGCCAAATCCAATAAACAGAAAAAAAATTTGATTTCTCAAATATACTGATCTCATAATTTCCAGTGGCGGAACTGGGACTTTTTTATTTCCTAATTATGGGGGTGCTGAAATGTCAAAATCGATAAAAATGAATAAATTAGGATACATGGTAAAATATCAGTTTTTTCTCGATATGGGGTGTTGGGATCCCTTTTTAGCCTAATTCATCCCTTGATTACATATGTAATCGGGTATAAGTACTAAGTACCTTTGATGATGGGAATAAGGGATGGTACGGAGGAGAGAGATCTCTTGTCGTCGCTTCTCTATCCTCTCCTTCGTCCTTTCCCTCTTCTTGTCTCGATGCCTTTGTTCCCTCTCCTCGTCTCTCGTGTCTTCTATCTCGCTATCTGTATCATCGTATCCGTCTTTCTCCTTTTTCGGTTCCATCGAATGTTTGTTTTCGTTAGTTTCCATTGTTGAGATTGAGAAATGGGACAAAGAAAAGAGCTTAACAGGATTAACAGAATAAGCGTTCTTCCCGCTATTTTCTAGCGCCATATAACTAACTTTTTAGAATGACTATTATGGGATAAATTACATAAATACTATTGATAGTGTTGAAAAATTATTTATTAGTGATTGTAATTAAAAATCCAAATTTTTTTTACTGTTTTTCAAATAAGTGCTAGGAGTATTATTTTATGTTTCTGTATAAGGAACAGTAATATTGGACAAATTCTATAGATATTAGAAAATACTACATCCGTTTCCATTTGGTTTTTCCTGTTAAAATATATACAATTTTGCCCGGTTAATAAAATTTATAAAAAATGTTAAAATGAAAATTTCAAAAGTTAGTCGCATAATTTAACATTTGAATATATTAATTTCGTTAATTTTAAACTTTTAATACAAATTATTATCCGGTTAATATTTACATATAATTTTGTAAATAATAATTAAATAGAAACGGATGAAGTGAAATATATTGTACATGATGATCATGTTAATATTTACATGAATTTCATGAAACCATCTACAAAAAATACCAAATTGTATGAACAATAAACTTAAAACTAGCCTATATTAATCCATTCAAGTATATATCTAAATCGTGTATAAGCTGAAAAGTGAACATATTAAAAAACTTTCATTACGAGACAAGAAATAGAATTTCCTCTTTTTTGAGGGGAAAATCATGAAATTTAATTTTTAAACGTAAGCAATGTGCTCACAAGAAACACGTGGCCTAAAATAAGACACACACTATGAAAACACCAATCAGTTATGAACAAATATTAAAAAAAAGAGTACTCTAATAAAATTAAATATTTAAATGCTTATATAGATATGCCACTACTGTGAAACCATTGGAATTCACTAAATCTCTGACTAAGGTTTTTATTCCTATATAATCTGGTAAGCCATTTTATCATAGGCTCAAAACTTGAGTTACTTGATTTGGAATTTTGGTTATGAGAAAAAGTAAATATTTTTGTTAGCACTTTTATACTATCCTTCTATATGAAGTAGTACTTTATGAGGATTCGAGTCTTGTTAAATAGGTAGGCGTGAAATATCTTAATCCTCTTTAAGAAGATTTAGAAAAATAAAAATTATTGATGTTATCTTTTGATCTTTGGCTAATTTAAAAAAAAAAATCAGTTTCCATATTTATGTCTGTCAAGATTTCTTAGTTCATCAAGTTGTTAATCAATAAATACATGACAATGTATTAATTGTTATTTTGAACTAATTATTAAAGGATGTATATGCTGATAATTATTTCTTGGCAAATTGATTTTTCCTGTGTTATGATGGATAGTGCTTGTTTGCTTGCAGCTTTTAGAAAATTATAGTTTTTTTCAGGCTGGAAAAAGCTGAGTCCTTTAAACTAGCTCAATGTTTGGAGGGCTTGTTTGCTAGCAGCTTTTGAGCAAATAATGTAACTTATTTGAATTCAGAAATGTTGTTCATCCGGCTAAAAGCCTTCTCGCTTTTTTTTAAGTCGAGAGAGCCAAAAAAAGAAGTCAACTTTGAAGTTAGTCACCCGGTGAAAAACCTAAGCTCCCAAATCTACTGCAATTTATAAGTAAATAAGAAAGCTTGAGCTTCAAGGCTAATGCATAGCAGCTTAAAAGGAAAAAAAAAATTGCTTAAAAATTGCAGCAAAACAAAGTCAAAAGCTGCAAAATGCATTAGACCTGAGTCACTTTTGGCTTGTGAGGCTCGAATTATTTACTTAACAAAGAGCTATGGTATTCAGTTTGGTATCAATAGAATATAGATATATCTTGCAATACTCTAAAGAAGCATCAGATATTAGTGAAGGGCTTGGGTTCTATTAAAGTTCTATTAACGAATTAAGTCCAAATGAGCCTATAGTGTTGGAGCATGAGATTGTTCTTGGCTCAACTCAGTTTATTCGCAATCACCTGTAATAATGGAGATTTGTTTAGCATTTTTAGTTTGAACAATGTGAAAGGATCACTTTTTTAAATGAAAGATTCTTATTTTAAGAATACCAATATAGAATTTGACTAATAACTACTACTTCTCTCTTGCCATTTATCCTTTTCAATCATGACTCTGTTTTAATGTTATTTGATATCTAACTCATGTCTCCGTTTCGCAATTTTGTATCTAGTTACCAGGAGAACAATGATAAAGTCCATCCAAGTTTTGTTTTATTGCTTTATAACTCTCATAGCAGTCGCCTCGCTTCCAAACTCCCTAGCTCTTATAAAGAACAAAAAAGGTTGGGAATCGGCTATTTTTCTTTCGCCTAAAATTGAACTAAACCCCGGTTCGGTTAGCAATAAAATATACTACAACATCGATTTTCCAAAGGGTCATCTTGGCATTAAAAGCTTTAACGCTGAGGTTGTCGATGAGGAAGGAAACTCTGTGCCTCTTCATGAGACTTATCTCCACCACTGGGTCGTTTACAGGTACTAATTTCAAATTGATCAAAAAAGATTTAGGTCTTGTTTGGCTGCAACTTTTAAGCAAATAATATGGGTTTTGTTAGCTTAGGAAAATAATCGCTTCATTCAACTTAAAGTTTCTAGCTTTTTGAGGCCAAAACACCAGAGAAACCAAGTATTTGAGATGGTCAACCATGTATAGTCTATTTTTTAGGCCGGAAAAAAGAGAGGAAAGCTATGCTCAAAAGTTGCAACCAAAGAACACCCATGTTTGTCATCTAGAAGTAATTATTTTTGCGTTAAAAGTTATACATACCGTCTCTTATTGGTTGATGATAAGTGTTTACAAGAGTAAGTTTTTGATTGGAGTTAGGTCTGGGTTTGATATTTTGATTGACTATTTAAAGAGACTTACTTTACGTAATTGAACACAACACTCGATAGTATTTTGATTACTCTCACAATCGTACAGGTACTATCAACGTATAGGCGTTGAGATTCCTAAATACACCATTAATGTAGGTTTTCACCAATCTGACATTATTTTGGTGTCGAACTCGGGACCATGCCAAAATACCCTTGGCCAATATTATGGTCTTGGGTCTGAGACACGAAAAACCCCTACAGATTTACCTGATCCTTACGGTCTAGAAGTGGGAAATCCTTCAGAAATACCTCCGGGGTACGAAGAAAGATGGTTGATGAACGTTCATGCAATAGATACGCGAGGTGTACATGATAAATTAGGGTGCACAGAGTGTAGGTGTGATCTTTATAACGTTACTAAGGATGAATATGGACGACCTTTAAGGCCGAATTATGTTGGGGGATTATATTGTTGTTATGATGAGATGCAATGTAGAGTGAGAGAAAAGTTTCGGGGTGTTAAAAGAGGCTTATATATGAAATATACGGTTGAGTGGCTTAATTGGGATAGTTCGCTTGTTCCCATAAGAGTTTATATTTTTGACGTGACGGATCTTTGGAAGAAGCCTGATGGTGTGACGGGGTCCGAAACAAAACATCATTGCATGGTGAGTGAGTGATAGTCCTTGTATTTGTATGCAATGGTTTTTTTGTCATAGTTTAATTTATTTATATACATCTAAGCTTTTGGAATCAGAACTTGGGAATAAAAAAAATGCAGGTAAATCACCTGAAAATAAGTTAGCTAAGGTGATTGGTATATTTAATACAAATCAGGTTTAACTTGAAATTTGGATACTGTCAATTGAATCTTCTCATCAAGTCTTAGGCCTTGTTTGGTCGTCAGCTTTAAAGCATTACAACCAAATAAGCCCTTCGTGTAAAAAGGCTTGTAGAGTAGCAAGCCGGACACAAAATTACCAGGATAATTTAATCCAAATCGTTTGACGATATGATATATTTCTAATTTATTGAGTAAAAAAGCATCTTTAATCTTCTTCTAGGTAATAGTAATTTGTAGGTCATAAATTACTGTTACTTATAGCACTCAATACAGTTACGATTAGGACGAGAAAAGGAAAGCTATGTGAACTTTTTTCAGATGTATGTTATAGAATTATAAGATTTTAGAGTTTGAGAGTGTCTGGTTTTGGAATCTAACAGTTGAAAATTTTGGAACATTAAAGAATTATATGTTTATAGGCCTGTCATGTAATGTTAGCATGTATGCCTAAACATTACTTGCTACAGGTTGAGTATCAAGTTGAGTCTTGCTCTGATACGGCTTCAAAATCTGATGGTTGCGTTGACACGAAGAGAGTAAGTTTAACTTTACCCACTGGTGGTACCGTAATCTATGGTGTTGCACACCAGCATACAGGAGGAGCTGGCTCAACTCTTTACGGAGAGGTAAGTTTTGAAAAAAAGAATTTACTGATTTCGCCAACAAATATAAAGTTTGTCTGAAAAAGTTTTAGGGTTAATGAAGTTACGAAGTTCCTTTATTTGCTTAAATGGTTGAAAGAAAATATCTCGATCTGACACGGCTTGTTGTCCTTTGCCTAAGAATCCCTTTTTTTACCACAAAACTACACCAGCTACAATGGGGGTTGAGTACCATTCGAATCATTCGTAAAATGATCCATTATATTAGAGAGTAATTAGATCAGATGTCCCTCTCCCATGAATATGATCATGTTAGCTACGGAGAATGAATTCTTTTTTAAAACACAAGCACACAGATCTTTACCCTTGTGCCTCCTCAACTATCAACAATTTTGAGAATCAGCGACTTTTACCTTGAATAATTTTTCTATTGTATATCTGTATGTTACTTTTGTTTGATTATTTTTATCAATTAGGGCGGGCGAGTTATATGCACTTCAACGCCAATTTATGGAGATGGAAAAGAGGCTGGAAATGAGGCAGGTTATATTGTTGGTATGTCCACTTGTTACCCTGATCCTGGTGCTGTGACGATATCAAATGGAGAGACTTTAATGTTGGAATCTCATTATAACGCGAGTAAAAGACACACCGGTGTGATGGGACATTTCTACCTTGCACTTGCAGATAGTCCACCAAAGACTAACACTCTTCATAACGCTGAGGTACGAATTTTATTTGTCGAACGATATCCGATTGGAATTAGAACGCTTACCAATATATTATACGGACACTTGTAGTTTATGTATTTAAGAGTTTGATTCTGAAGCCAATGAGACATAATTTGTCACGCCCCGGATTTGGGTAAACCCGGGTCGTGAATATAAATTAAAATAAAAAGGGAAAAGGGAAAAGTTTAAAATAACGAAACATGCGGAATGCCATTCAATAAAATGCCAATCAATAGAACCAAATAAATACTTCAGGCCATGCCGATAATCACATTTGATTCACTAAATTGGCCTAAGGGTAGCCAACGGTGTTCAAATGTGACAACACAAACAAAACAGCACGTTTTAGAAAATTTCGGCATGAGCTTCGCATATCTATTTGTTTCCAATAAATTAGACCTGTTTGACAACAAAACATATAACAAAATCGCAAAGCGATTATCACTAATTCAACATGATCAAGTCAAATTCAACCCAGCTGACATTATATACAATAACGCAATCTAACATATACAAATGTACATGATAGGTTACTCTAACCAAAAGAAAAACATACACGTTTCAAACGCTTACTAGGCGAACCAAGTTCAAAATAAGAAAACGCCAAAAAGATTAAACAAAAGAGTAGCGTGCACGCGATAAGGTGTAATATGACAATGATCCTCAGACAAGAGTTCTACACCTCGCCACCGTCTCCGTCAGCACCTGTACATCGATCGTGAACAAATTGTACAGAAAACAAAGAAAGGAGGTAAGAAAACAATCTCGCATTAAAAACGGCGCGTGCTACTAAGCACGCACACACACACAATCCTAACATGGCAAATATGATATCTGGCAAATAATGATAAAGGTAATTGCACGAAAAACACATCAACAAATATAACTCGCAACACAAGTAAATGAACATATAATCAAGATCAACTGAATTAATAATAAAACAAAATAAAACAAGACTCAACAAAACACAAAGTCGGGATTGCCTCACATGTA
The DNA here is from genome assembly GCA_963920805.1 of Primula vulgaris. NCBI lineage: Eukaryota > Viridiplantae > Streptophyta > Magnoliopsida > Ericales > Primulaceae > Primula > Primula vulgaris. The sequence goes on from OY987217.1 coordinate 32,353,831, forward strand.
CCCACTTTTAGAGCCACTCTGCTCTAGGACCCAAAGTGCAATGGTTCCCTCACCCATATTATGACACTAACATGTGACCAAAAGATATGGGGCCGGCTTTAAGGGGACTAACCCTATGGTACCGATATACCTAATCCTTGCGCAAGTTTCCGGGATCTCACCGTAAGCTGACACAGCTCCGCCTTAACACTTGGTACTGCAATCCCTAAAATAAATATAAAAGACTCCGAAAAACATAAATGGTAAAGTCCACCAAACAAAAATAAAATAAATATCACGCACTATATCACCACCGTCACATTTTTGTTCACAATTCTTTTTCAAATAAAAATGGTAAAATCGCCATACATAACATAATCACCATAAACAATATGATTAGCATAAATAAAACCATGGAAGCATGTTACACATACACAATACAATAAGATGCAATACACACTAACCAACCAACTAACCATTTACATAGCCTAGCATACACAAACAACACATAAAAACCGCCTTTAAAGCGAAACTATATTCTTCCCCCTTACCTATACAAACGAGAGCTCGTTTGTAAAAATATCCCAACCTCGAACCGAAAACCCACCGAACAATCAAAGCTAGATATGGACAGCCCACTAATTGCCCTCAAGTAGTCCCTAAACGTAATTAGAACGAGCTACGGATCAATAAAATTGATGTAAATTCGGATTATTAACGAAACCCTAAAAATGGGTTTTTATAAAAGTTAAAATCAGATGAAACGGCTTACACGGATAGATAACTCTCGAAAAATAGGCTAAGAAAACATATTCGATTGTCGAAAACGGACTCCCGATGACCTCGTAATCGGCTCCCGAAGTCGCTGCCCTAAAACCCTAAACCGCACAGACTACCGCCACTACCACCACAGCCTGACCAGCCCTTTCCGTCGACCTAAACCCTTTCTCCGACGTTCGTCTCTCTCTCTCCTCTTATCTCTCTCTCTTCTATATATGTATATATGTATCTATGTAATATGTATATGTATCTATGTAATATGTATATGTATATATGTATATGTAATATATATATATATATATAGGTTTTAGTAAACTAACTTACTAACTAGGCCACTTAGTTATAAAATAATACAAATCACACCCACCACTATTATATACACCAAAGTTCATATAACACGTGTATATTTCACACATACGTAATCACCCACAAAACTAAATATCACTATCCTATTACTAAAATTAAAAATAAAATACAAAATTTACGAGACGTTACATTCTCCCCAACTTAAAAGAATTTCGTCCCGAAATTAAACACATACCCGAATCAATAAATAAGTCTGGATACTTAGCACGAATCTCCAGCTCACGTTCCCATGTTGCCTCTTCGGTCCCATGGTGACTCCACAATACTTTCACCAAATGAATAACACGCCTTCGTAGTACCTGCTCACGTCTATAAGTATACGGACCGGACGAACCACATAAGAAACGTCCTCTTGTACTCGAAGATCGGAAAAATTCAGAATATGAGATGGGTCTGGCTCGTACTTCCGGAGCATCGAAACATGAAACACTGGGTGTACATTCGCCAATTGCGGTGGCAAAGCTAACTGATAGGCCAAATCACCAACTCTCTCCAAAATCAAGAAAGGTCCAATAAACCGCGGTGACAACTTCCCACGCCTCCCAAAAACGCATAATGCCCTTACGCGGCAATATTTTAAGGAACACATGATCACCCACCCCAAACTCCAACGGCCGCCTTCGTCTATCCGCATAACTCTTTTGACGGCTTCTCGCTGTCTCTAACCTTTGCTTAATCAAAAGAATCTTCTCTGTAGTCTCTCGAACCACATCTGGTCCTAGCAACGATGATTCACCGGCCTCCGTCCAACACACAGGAGATCTACAAGGTCGTCCATATAGGGCCTCATAAGGGGCCATCTCAATGCTCGAATGATAACTATTATTATAAGCGAACTCAATCAACGCCACATGTTTCTCCCAACCGCCACCACAATCAAGTACACACGCACGAAGCATATCCTCCAAAGTTTGGATAGTCCTCTCCGACTGCCCATCGGTCTGAGGGTGATATGCCGTACTCAAATCTAGTTTCGTCCCTAACGCCTTCTGAAGGCTCTGCCAGAAACAAGACACAAAACGAGGATCACGATCAGACACAATAGAAACTGGGACACCATGTAAGCGAACAATCTCACGAACATAAATCTCGCATAGCTGCTCGATTTTGTCGCTAACACGCATTGGGAGAAAGTGGGCCGATTTCGTCAACCGATCCACTACGAACCATATCGCATCTTTCCGCCTACTAGATCTCGGCAACCCCACTACAAAGTCCATAGTTATACGTTCCCACTTCTATTCTGGTATAGGTAAAGGTTTAAGCAACCCTCCCGGCTTTTGATGTTCTATCTTCACCTGCTGACAAGTAAGACATTTATTAACAAAGTCCGCCACATCCTTTTTCATTCCACTCCAATAAAACTGTCGAGCTAAGTCATGGTACATCTTTGTACCACCAGGATGAAATGCCAATCGAGAGTGGTGGAATTCTCTCATGACATCCACACGCATACTTAAAGGTACAAACAGACGTTCCATAAATCTCACCCCGCCATCTGAGCCCACCTTCCATTTGTCGAGTCCCAACTCACTCGAGATTTTAACGCGTACTTCCCTAGATTCCTCGTCCCCTTGTTGGGCCTTAATTACTTCCGAGACTAATGACGGTTGCACCTTCACCGAGAACAACACAGCTGAATTTTCTTCTTCCCCCATCTCCAAGTCGAACTCGTTAAGAACATTTAGCATTCCCCATTCACGAATAGCAACGCATGCCAAAGAACACCTAGTCTTGCGACTCAAGGCGTCTGCCACCATATTTGCTTTACCAGGATAATACTGCAAGTCGAAGTCGTATTGCTCAAGATACTCCATCCACCTCCTTTGTCGTAAGTTTAGATCACGCTGTGTGAAAATATACTTGAGACTCTTGTGATCCGAAAACACGTTGAATCTCTCTCCAAACAAGTAGTGCCGCCAACACTTCAAAGAAAACACAACCGCAGCCAACTCAAGATCATGAGTGGGATAGTTTTTCTCATGAACTTTTAACTGTCGAGAAGCATAAGCCACCACCTTGCCCTCTTGCATTAACACTGCTCCGAGACCTTCCTTCGAGGCATCACAATAAACACAATACTCCACACCTCTCTCTGGGATAATGAGGATAGGAGCAGATGTCAAGCGACGCTTCAATTCCTGAAAAGAAAGATCACATTTCTCGTCCCATTCGAATTTAACACCTTTCTTTGTAAGCCGAGTTAGGGGAGCCGCCAGACGAGAAAAATCTTGCACGAACCTTCGATAGTAACCTGCTAGTCCCAAGAAGCTACGGATCTCGAACACACTTTTTGGTTGAGCCCAATCAGTCACCACCTCAATCTTAGAAGGATCAACCGACACTCCATCCGCAGACACTACGTGTCCCAGAAACTTCACCTCTGACATCCAAAACTCGCACTTGGAGAACTTAGCATACAGTTTATGCTTTCTTAAAAGATTAAGCACAACACGAAGGTGCTCGATGTGTTCTTCCTCCGATGAAGAGTACACCAGAATGTCGTCCACAAACACCACGACAAACTTGTCCAAAAAATCTCTAAAGACTCGGTTCATCAAATCCATAAAAGCAGCAGGAGCATTTGTTAACCCGAATGGCATCACTAGGAACTCATAGTGACCATACCGAGTACGAAACGCAGTCTTAGGAATATCCACCTCACGAACTCGAAGTTGATGGTACCCTGAGCGAAGATCAATCTTTGAAAAACACTTTGACCCTTTCAGCTGATCGAAGAGATCATCGATTCGTGGCAGGGGATACTTATTCTTTATCGTAACTCGATTCAGCCTACGATAATCAATACACATACGCATACCACCATCCTTCTTCTGAACAAATAATGTTGGCGCGCCCCACGGAGACATACTAGGACGTATAAAACCCTTACCTAACAGATCATCCAACTGTTCTTTTAACTCTTTCAACTCAGCTGGTGCTAAACGATAAGGAGCCATAGCAATCGGAGCAGTCCCAGGTGTTAAATCTATGGAAAACTCCACCTCACGCTGAGGAGGAAGTTCGATAAAATCATTAGGAAACACCTCGGGAAACTCACACACCACCGGAGGTAGTTCGACGTCAATAGACACTTCATCACGAACCGATAAGCTTGCTAATAAAACACCCAAATCATCAACCACGTTCCATGACGGGGAAAAACGAATACATCGGTTCCCAGAGAAAATAATACGATCACCAGAAGGGGGAATAAAAGATACACGTCGACGCTCACAATCGATAATGGCATGGAAGAAAGATAACCAGTCCATGCCAAGAATAACATCAAAGCTAGATATATCAAGCACAAGAAAGTTGAACACAAAAGGGTGTTCAGAAATATAAATCACACAGTCACGGCATATTCGATTAAGCGGAACACTACCATGAATAGGAGTTTCAACCAAAATAGTAGGATCTTGAATACTGAATAATAAACCCATAGATGAAGCAAAACGAGAAGAAATAAATGAACGAGAAGCACCAGTATCAAATAATACAGTAGCCCACGAAGAGCTAACGAGTAAGGTACCTTGAATAACTGAAGGTTCGTTCCTGTCAGTATTAACCTGAGGCAGGGCGAACACACGAGCTTGAGTACCCTGAGAAGATTGAGAAGACTGGTGCTGCTGATAACCACCACGACCAGAACTCTGAAAACCACCACGACCTGTCCTTGAATTATAAGAACTAGGAGCCGTAGAACCAGGATAAGAAGGCGCAATAGAATAGTTCTGAGTAGTTGGAGTAGTACGAATAGGAGCTGAGGAAATGGCACTAGTTCCCTTTGACATGCACTGACTCTGAAGATGTCCTAAACCACCACACTTATGACACTTAGCCCTAGGACAGTCTCGAACCCTATGAGCCCGAGAACCACCTTAACACTTAAAAATGATACCATATACACACGGCATACAGAGTACAACGAAAACATGAAACAAACTAAACGCCTACATATCCTACTTGTCTACACAAATATCAATCCTTCTTAACCCGTCATAATTTAGTTTCAGTCACTAACAATCATGAAAACAATCCGTTGGAAGGCACCACCACAATCCACGATCAATACATGTAGCACATAAAAGATATTCATATATAATCACACCACGGGTAACACACAACTGGATACAAAACACGTCCACCAACTAAAACCGTTCACATTCAACAAACACGACACCGTTTAACAAGAACCATATATACACCCATTAAAACGGATCAACTCACAATACAATATAAGTCAACCAAACTTGAATGTAAACAAACAACCAAATACACCACATGGATTTTGAAAAATGCATATTTTCTTAAAATGTCTTACACCACCAAGTATCACCCGTCCCCTTGTGTGCCTATCCTACCCAACAGGTAACCAAGTTAATCGGAACCCGGTTAGCTCTGATACCAAGCTGTCACGCCCCGGATTTGGGTAAACCCGGGTCGTGAATATAAATTAAAATAAAAATTTACGAGACGTTACATAATTGGTCTAAAGCCAATAATTGATGGTGTGGACAATCTGTGTGCTTCATTTTATTTTCTGCATATTCCAGTGGTAGCACTATTACTTGCTGTATCTTCTAAAAACTGTGTTGGTCTAAATTTTATCCTTTTTTCTTGCAGACGCATAAACAAATGAAAATAGCTGTCGTTATTTGGGGTGTGGCGCTTTTTGGAGTGGCAGTAGCAACAGCTGTTGCAGTTGTGCAACGGAAAAAGAAGGAACAGAATGATGTTTATGAGCCAATAGTAATGTAAACTACATGTCTTGTTTAATCTCAATTACTTTTCGTGTTCGGGAGTTTATTGATTTGATCTATTGTCGAAATGTAATGTGTAACTTTGTTGTCCATCATAAAATGGTTCATGTGTCTCTTGTACAACCGAATACGTTTTTGGTTATTTTAGCTTTCACCTTAACTTTCCTATTGGTTAAAATACCATAACTTTATTTATACACATACCAATGGGATTTGGGGGCTTTAATTAAAGTTACATGTATTGAACTACTCCCATAACCACTTTCAAGATTCTTTGTATATATGTATGAGAAAGTATTAGTTTCATTCAGCTTAGAGGGACAAATTTTCCCGTCACGAAACCGAAAATACTGGTAGGAAAATGTCAATACAAATTACTCTAATGAAAGAAAATTCCAAAAATATTTAGTATTTATAAATATGGTTCTAAATGTTGATGTCCAAACCGATTAAAATTGATCATTTTAATTTTCATGTACTTTCACCACACTTGCATGATTACAAAACTCCCCATTTTTATTACATTTGAATAAGAGTAAATAGTTTAAGTTTTAAATATATTTTACACATCCAACTAACAAGAAAGTGGACGTGCCGGAGTGGTTATCGGGCATGACTAGAAATCATGTGGGCTTTGCCCGCGCAGGTTCGAATCCTGCCGTCCACGTTTTTTTATATAATTTTTATATAATTTTTTGTTAATTTTTTGTTAATTTTTTAAGAACCTCTATAAAGCTATGCCATTTTCTCGTTGATAACAAATTAACAATAGTGATTGGCTTAGCTTAGGAAGAGTTGATTGTTCTATCATTTCTATTTTATTAGGTCGATCATGTTAGACATTTACTAAAAGATACGGAAACTTATTATCCAGTTTGGATGGGACCAGAGTCCGATCATCATTAGCCTAAATTGCTTACAGCATGGACTTAAAATTAGATGAACTTCAAAAGGACGTTGCGGTTGATATACAGATTCGTTGAGAATTCAAATAATGTAAGACGAAGCAAGACATTGTATTTAACCTCGTTTGATTTTACTTCTTAGCTGTTACAAATTTGAAAGTTGTTTTTCGTCACCAAGTTGTTTATCGGACAACTTTATTTGCTGAGGCGAGAACATCAATGTCCAGTTCAACATTGATTGGTTTCAGGGCCGGTTTTGGGCCCATGCAAGCAGTGCCCACGCACCGAGTCCGGAAAAATTTAAGTCCTAATATATTTAAATGTTTTGAATATATATATAGTATATAAAATTATACAAATATTAAATATATTGTATCAGATATTGATACGGTAAGATAGGTTGTCCAAGTTGATAGATGGTGAATGTTTTAAACTTTTAATGATAGGTTCACTCATTGGTTCTATCATTTTATAGTTTTTATTATTATTATTAAGAGTTTTATTATATTAATAGCTTCCACAATTATTCGCAAACTACAAACCTTTTACCTATAACATATTTTTGCATATATTTATGCTAATCAAATTTATCTTATTTCTTATTTTCTATGGGATAAATCACTAGCAAATGTTAAGATCTAATAAAATTAAGAAATGATAAATCGATAATTTTTAATAGGAGTGCCGTGTTAACCATAACTTTGAAAGTTATACAAGTTATTAACAAATATATTTGTGTATCTTAAAAGTATTAGTTTTCAAATCTTATTTTGTTTCTTATTCGTAAAAATTTCAATATGTTATAAAGTAAACAAACTATAAGAAATCTTTTATCGAGTGGCATAATTTTAATTTCGCATATGGTTAAGAAAACCCCAAAAATCACTCTGATTGGTTTGTTTAAACTATGTAACTTATCATAAGGTACTCAATTATCAAAATTTTAGGAGTATACATCTACACCAATAATTAATATATCTTGGAGGTACTTGAAATGTCATGAGAGTACGACAATTACTTACGGAAGCAGGTTTGTGAAATAAGCGGGATGGTTTTTAATGAAGTTATATTAATTGAGGCTGAAACACGAAAATTTAAATTTTTTTATTAAAATACATAGAAAAAATCTATTTTTACATTAATTTTTTGTTTAAATGAGAGTGCTGCAGTTCCGACTGTCTATATCTAGTTGATTATCTATGCCGTTATTAATCCTAAAATAAGTAATCCGACCCGCTTTTCAAAACATACTCATTATCCGAACGAGAATGTCAGTCTCAATACTAATAGTCACGCAAACAAACGAGCCTCCGACGACAAGAGCGACATAAACTAATGACATCCTCGTACTCGAGTTCGGCCATAACAAGAACCTTAAAGCTCTGCAAAACGACAAAACAACTCCATCAGCTCCACTGCCACGTCATCACCTCCTCCCTCCTCTCTCCCTCCTCTCTCTCTCTCCTCCTCACCTCTCTCCTCCACTCCCTCCTCTCTCTCTCTCCTCCTTCTCTCTCATCCTCCCGTTACGCAACCTCCATTTTCAACACCATTAAATACCCATCAACTTTCACTTTCAACACCATCATTAGAGCCCACAACCTCCTCTCTCTACCCGAAAAAAGCATCGCCTTTTTTCGCGCAATGCTTCGCCTCTCTATCTTCCCCGACTCGCACACCTTCCCTTTTGCTCTTTCCGCTTGTGCCCAGATGAAATCTTTAACACTTTCGGATACCCTTTACTCCCAATCGATAAAGTATGGGTTTTTAGCGGATGTTTATGTAGTTAACGGTTTGATTAGGGTTTACTCGGTTTTGGGACGGGTTTTTGATGCTCGTAAGGTGTTTGATGAAAGTCCTGAAAGGGATGTGGTTTCCTACAACACGTTGATCGATGGGTTTGTGAAGTCGGGCGAAACTAAACTTGCACGTGAAGTTTTTGATAAAATGATTGAAAGAGATCCGGTCTCATGGGGAACGCTTATCGCGGGGTATGCTAAAATGGATGAGTTCAAAGAGGCGATTGAAATGTTCGATGAAATGATTAGTTTAGGGATTCGTCCTAATAATATCGCGATTGTATCGGTTCTCTCGGCTTGTGCGCAATTGGGGGAGATAGAAAAGGGGAAATACATACATGACTATATCGAAGAAAATAGGATAAAAGTCGATGCATTTTTATCTACGAGCTTGATCGATTTTTATGCCAAGTGTGGGTGCATTAGAACTTCCATAGAGATATTCGAGTCGAGTCCCCATAAGGCTTTGTTTACGTGGAATGCTATGCTTAATGGTCTAGCTATGCACGGTCATGGTCTACAAATGCTTGATTATTTCTCCAGAATGGCGAAATATGGAATTAAACCGGATGGGGTTACCTTCTTGGTTATCTTCGTAGGTTGTAGTCATGCTGGTCTCGTAGACAAAGCTAGACATTTATTTCAAGAAATGGAAAACGTTTATAAAGTTCATCGGGAACTTAAACATTACGGGTGTATGGCGGATTTATTATCTCGAGCTGGCTTAATCAACGAGGCAATGGAGATGATTAAGGGTATGCCGATAAAAGGAGATATATATGTTTGGGGTGGGTTACTGAGTGGTTGTAGAATACATGGAGATGTTGAGGTTGCTAAGAAAGCTGCTGATAAAGTAATGGAGATTAAGCCCGAAGATGGGGGAGCTTATTCGGTATTAGCGAACGTTTATGCGAATAGTGAGAGTTGGGATGAGTTGACAAGGATTAGGAGGTTGAGAGATTGTGCTAAGGTGAAGAAAAAAGCTGGTTGTAGTTTGATAGAGTTGAATGGTGTTACACATGAGTTTATTGCAGGAGATGACTTGCATCCTCAAAGTGATGATATTTATTTGCGTTTGGATAGTATTGGAAAACATCAGCTTGAATGATTATAGAGTTTGAGCAACAAGTTGTATAATTATTTAAAGAAATCACATGCAAGCTTAAAAGATGCAAAAATGTTTAAAAAAATTTGAATCCTTCTCTCCATCGAACTGGTTATAAGTTATAACAATGTGTAGCTACTAAATAAGAGAAGATTTTTGTTAAAACAATCTCAGACCACGGTTAAATGCGGTTGAACACTACCGTAATTGGTCAGTAGACAATTGAGCTTGGTAATTGGTACTAAGTTTTCAACAATGAAAACTAATAAAGCATCAGTTGCCATTTTGCAATACTAAATGACAGCGAGACTGATATCTTTTGGAAGGTTCAAGTACTGTTTTTTATAATTTGGAAGAACCAAATTATATTTTGTCTTTAACCAAGTGTTATTATTTATGGGAAATTAACCTGCTTTGATTGAAAAATCTGAAGCTTAATGTAGTAAGTTTTTTGCTTTAGATAGTCCCATTCTAACATCCTATGTGACTCACATGTATTAAAAAAAAAATACAAATCTGTTATTTACATATAGCTGAAATAGAGAAGAGTTGCAAACCCTTGCTTGTTTCTGCAGCCTAACAGAAGAACTAAAAGGCTGTGTAAATTTAAGGCCACATCAATAATAAGGTGGTTGAAGCTTTATGAATGATCACCTAATTCTTATGATTGAAAGAGCAAAAGTGAATGATAATTTATGATCAATTAGAAGTTCAAATGAGGTAGAAAGAATATACATGAATTTAACCTAAAATGTATCTAAATATGTCTGATAAGGTTATGATTCCTTCAACCTTCCGGCTACCAGTCTCAATGACAAAAAGGCGGCGCACATCTGTAACAAAAACAGACAAACGGTTATATGCAAATTTCTGATCAATACTTATCATAATAGTAGCAGAAGGTTTCTTAATTTACTGGTCTGTAATTTCCATTAGAAAAATAGTATAGCGAAGTATTTCATAAGCATGGACAAATACGGACCTGGATCAGAAAGTCGCTCCATCACCACGTGAAATGGATCAGAACGCGTACAAGTTTGATATCTCCGCCCGTCTACCAGCTCCACAGCCTGAGTGGGATAGTATGAAGATGCCGTTAGACTACATTTATGGACTGGTATATACATATATTTATATGGGAGTGGAAATATATAGTACATACACACACATACATACATACATGTATATATATATAGTTTATATACATATATAATATTATAATTGCATGTTAAAAAGGAAGTAAATGTACTCTAACTACCTAACTAATTGGTGATTGCCGAAAGTCCCAAAATATATGAATACCTTAAGATTATCTACTTCATGTACATCTCAGATAAGTTAAGTTTCTGTTCTTATTTACGACTACGCTAAAATTTCCTTGTTTTCTAAGTTAGACTTTACCATAAGACGGAACAATATTGTACGACCTTATTTTCAACAATTGTGTGATGAGTCAATAATGCTCCTTAGTCCTTAGCAGAGGAGAAAAATGGTGTTTCGAAAAAAGTGATAACACATCTAAAGAAAGCTTTCGAGTATTCTTGCAATTATAAAAAAACTTCATGATGCGGATGATACTTTAGGTGAGCCAAATGAAAAATGAGCAATTTAACCATGGTAGAGTCTCCTAAAGTTTAGATTCATATGACCAAATAGGAGTAAAACACAAACACAAAGACAAAGTAAAAAGAATGAAAAGAGCCCATAAGACCTACTTGAGACAAAGTGGTTTGATCAAGTCGAATACGAGTATATGCACTGTCTTTCGCCAAAGAGGTGATATCCCTAAACACAGAAAATCACAAGTTATCATTATCTTACATATCAAGCAAAACTGAAAAGGAACAAACAAGAAAATTCACGTTTTAAAGATCACTCACCTTCTAGAATATACATTTATAAGGGATCCTTGGTCATCAACAATTGGTATGGAGCTAATTTTTGCTGAAAAAACACAGGCAAATTATTTAGATCTACATATGAGAAAATTGGTTAAATTAAAAAGGTGTATGATAGCATATATCTCATCTAAACAATCATCGCAGAGACTAAAGAAAGGCAAAGCAGTTATCTGCAACAAATGCAAAGTCGAATATCTCCCATAATCAACTAAATTATCAATGAACTGACACTGCATAAGATAGTGCAGAAGGGAACCCTTATTTGGACAGGTATGGTTAAAGCCAATAGCTTTATTATACCTACCAAAGAAGATATATCTATAATATATTGGCCATATAATGTCCATCAAAGATGTTTCGGGGTACAGAATAAGGTATCATCTTAAAGCCCAACAGTTCTTGGATAACTTGTGACAAAGAAAATTATACATCCACAAGACGTAGGAATATAACATTGATCCAGACTTAATGAGAGAGGCGAAAGGAACAAACAAACTCTACGTGATTCCTAAAAGAGCATATATGTTGCACCTAATAAAGAAATCGTAAAGACCGACTGACATAGCAACTCAACGTATTCCGTTCGGATACACACCTGATGACTTATACATCTAAAAAACTAGACAATGGATTTTATTAATATTTATGTGAGAATTTCCATGCATAGACAAGTTTCAATTCGAGCTTCCAAAGGTTTCTGTTTCTATAATTAATTCAAACATTTGCGGAGGAAATTTCCAAAATAGCCAATTCTTTACTGATCGAAGCATCATTGAAAAGATAATATAGGTACTTAAATCAAGCAGTTGGTAGAATTAGATAAAATGCTGCACCTTCAATTAATAAATTAAGAGCTGAACTAAGAGTGTCGTGTGGGCGTAATGCTATAAGCCGATCATTTGCTCCTCCACCTGTCCACGTACCCAGCCGAATGCTGCCAACTGGCTTTTGCAGAAGTGGCCGATAATCATCATGGTTATTACAATGCATGCATATATCTAAAATATACCATGAAAAGAAAATAAGTGTTATGTTTCCATCATGCGAGAATTTAGCTAGAATCTTTTTTTCTTGGAAAGTTGAAGGACCCACATTTTAATATTTCACCGAGGCATGCTATATATAAAAGTAGTGGACAAGATCCCTCGTCTGGTGTGTGTATAATGGGAACGGTGGATATCTTGTTTTGTACAATCCGTAGTGCCACATTTCTGAGGGTCTCATCTGGACCAGCCTGTGGTTAATACCAAAAGGGAAGAAGGAAAAAAAGACAATAAAAACTCCGGAAAGTTGAAACAAAAATGCAATGGTCACAGAAACCAGAACAGAATCATAAAACCTTATGATCTTTTTCTTTGAAGTGAATTGCATAACTTTTATTATAAGGAGTAGAAGGGTTCATCTCGGGCCTCGCATTTGTGCAAATAACACAAAATTATTTTGCATAAAATAGAGGAAATGGAGACTGGAACTGTACACACTTTCCTAAGACTTGTTTGAAATGCTAATTAAGGTCCAAACCTTGAAACTTTTAGTGTATTACAATGTGATCACACGCACAAACAGAAAAGCTTTCTGAAGCTCTCAAAGTGAAGAGCATCTGGATCAATATATATGAGTTAGCTCTACTGAAAATGCTTATTTGGGGTATTTTCAAGCATATATATTGTCTCTTAAGAGTAGTGACGAGTAAATTTGACTTTATGGACTCTAAACTCATTTTCTGTAGAATCTTCACAATGAAATCTTTTGTTACAACATCTGAGGACAAACAAAAGAGAAAAAGGATTCAAAAATCTAAGGCAAATACAGCAAGTTTACATGATTTCGAATGCAACATGTGATTACAGATCTAATGATCAGACTCTAAATATAGCTAAAGAATTTTAAAGAGAGATTTTACTCACATGTATCAGAGGCCTCAACAACATCTGTGCATTCCCAACCGCACCTTCATACAATTGAGATTTCCCTTTTTTCCATGCAGAAACTGTATGCATTTCAAGCAGTTCATTGGGCAGCACTGCATGAGTTTTATGAAGCTACACCAGAAAAGAAAAGAAAATAATTAACAACTCACTTATATGATGTACCAAATCTGCGAATTTTCCTTCTAGAACCTATATTGGGTAAAATGAAATTACATCGAGCACGTAAAATGTGAAAACAGTTTACAGGAAGATGAATGTCTACATCAGAGTATACAGAACCATGGCTCGCTCATAAAAGATTTTCTTTACACGATAAGCTATTGTTTTTTTTTGAGACTGAAATTATCCTCGAAATGATACTTGTCAGATTTGAAAATTTGTGGCCAATACACTTCGATAACTAAGTAAAAATGAGAGTCGAGAGCCAAATAGTCACAAAAAAGCTCTGTTTTGAAAAATTCGCTTCAAAGATATCCTTTACTCGTATGAGCCAAAAAGCCCTTTGCGAAAACGCTAAAAAAACTTGCATTTTTTAAGCTTTGAGGATCACTCCTTGCGCTCAGAACAGAAAAAACTCATGCTGTGGTGAAGCATTTGCAAGAAACACTTTAACTACGCTTTCGAGTTTTACTAAATTACAAAATAGTTATTTTCAAAACGAAACAAAAAATGGAATTTCTTCTATCATGAAAAATACTAAAAGTTAACACTGAAGCATAATATTTATTGTTACCTCAATTAGAATTAGGATGAAGTCTGAAGTGGTCATCATCCCAATGAATCGCTGACGAATGCCATCCCAGATCGGCATAGTAAAAATTTTCTAGAAGAAACATATATATAAACCAGAATGATATCGATTAAATTCTACAACCCGTGGAAAAATCTTACAGATTACACAGAGATTGTAGGAATCTGGATCTTTCTAAGACAGTAGACATTAAGTTTTAACAACCTTAAGCACTTTCCGAACTGTTTCTTTTATTATCTGTTTTACTGTTTATAGAAAATATTTTACCCAATCACTAACATTTAGTTGTATACCATCGTACGGTTCGTACCTTGGTTATATTCTATGCAGTGCAAAGTTTTGTGAACTGAAGTTTTTTGTAATTAGTACTATGTGTTCCAAAAATGCTTGAATAAATTGTTACAGGAAACGAAGAACTCTGTTTCCATGCTAGAGTGTCTTTACCAAAATTTACCGGGGCTAAGAGTTACCTGTTTATTTATACAATCCTTAACATATGTAAAACAGATGTAAATAACAAGACAAGCATAGATTACAAGCATATAAGTAAGTGTGTACACCACTGGAAAGTTCAAGTTGCATAGCACGCAACTGAACTGAAGAAGCAACTTTGACCTACTTATAGACAATTGATTCTTGCCACGTGCGATTTGTGGCTATTATAGTAATGCAATGACAAGTAACTAGAAGGATGAATTGCATGCTATACACCATTCTATCAATACTTTCATGAGAAAAAAATTCATCAAAGACAGAATATGTAACGTGATGACGGAAAATAATCTGATATAGAAGCTAATTTTACAATAGGACTGATTACAATGATAAATAAATGTTATACCTCTTTGTACATAACATAAAATGCCTCTTTTACAGCCGACTCAATATCCAACACAGAGACCTAAATGACATCCATCTCAGTAAGTCACAATAATTAATAAAATACTAAAACAATAGACAATAGTCATTGAAAGGAAGAAAAAAAAACTAACAAGGTAATCAATCGAACCTTGCCTGAGTCAGGAATCAACTCATATATGCTGTGACTCGACAAAATTGTGGATATGCGATGGCGACATATATCTATATCATTTTCCAACAACTGCAACTCTGGAACATTACGAGTAGCACCCGATGAAGAAGCCTGCCAAAATTTGGCAACAATTAATATTATCTTCAATTTTATGGTCCTAATTTTACCCTCAATACGTTTCTATACAGAAGCGTAGCCCTCACTTTGCGCCAATTACATCCATAGTTTAACTTGAATGACTATTTATTATACAATGTGGCACTCATCCTAAGCAATGTTAATTAATTTAGGGAAAATATCAGTTTTATACAATGACCTATCAGAATTAACGATTAGTACATTATACTATAAATTTTCACAATTTAGAGACTCGTCAACACAAATATTCGAACAATTAGTACACTAGCCTATCAAAAGCCACAGTTTAGACATCAATCTACAAAAGTTTGAAATTAGTAAACCAGCCAATGAAGATTCCTTAATACTTAAAAGTTTTTTTCCCGGTAAGTTAGTACTTAAAAGTTTGAAGTTCCTCGATCGTGTACTAATTGCTCGACTTTGTATAGATTAGTGCTAGACTCTCTGTTTCAAAAGTCCCCGACTTGCTCCGATTAATCCCCGCTTAGGCGCCAGGCCCCGGTCTGGCCCTCCGATTAATCTAGGCGCTTTGATATGGTCAAACCCGAGTCAAACGGGTCAATCTAGTCGGAATTAGTGCATTTTTCTATTAAATCTTTTTAAAATTCTTAGTCAAAAAACCATGTTTGTAATCAATCAAAATTTGCATTTGCATTTTGTCTTTGAATGCATATCTATATTTATTTTGGTTTATGCTCGACTGTACATATATATTATTTACATACCTTTTGTTGAACTCTTGATACTATACCGATAAACTAATGATGTATAAATGTTTAATTTAGTTTGATAATTGAATTTACAACCTACATGCCAAATGAAAATCCAAAAATCCGCACTAAAATGTTAAAATATGGTTTTCCCACCTAGGCCCCGCTTAATCCCCGCTTATCCGCCGAGGCCTCCAGGTCCCATCTCCCGCTTTTAGTCCGCCTAGCGACTTTTGAAACCATGGTGCTAGTATACCACATCGATACAATAAGTACATCACTATTGCTTATTAAATGAATATTTCAAGTTGCTTGTTGGAATTGTCCCACATCGTTTAGGCATTGATATAGCCAAGGATTAATATATGCCCCTCTCCTTCCTTACTAATAGGCCTTTTAGTGGGGAATGGACGGGCTTCTACATGGTATCAGAGCCAAGGCTAAGCCGGTTTGTATGATGGGCCACCTCCACCCAATTTGTTGATTGCACTTGTTGGGCTTATCGGAAATTGACCAACCCACAAGTGAGGGGGAGTGTTGGAATTGTCCCAAATCGTTTAGGCATTGATAAAGCCAAGGATTAATATATGCCCCTCTCCTTCCTTACTAATAGGCCTTTTAGTGGGGAATGGACGGGCTTCTACATTGCTATATTGATTGTTCGATCTTCTTGTGTAGATTGGTGTCTAAATCATGAAACTCAATAGTATTGCTTGCTAATTGTTAAAAGTTGATAAGTTGGTGCAAAGAAGTGATTATTTCTCCCATCTTACAGAAAACAACATTAAAACCTACTCCTGTCCCATATCTATTGTACACTCGTAAATATATGTGAGGTATATTATAAGGAAAACATACCGCAGTTTTGGGATGGAGGGAGTATTACTTATTGAAAGAGTTAAGAATTTCATTTCTTCAACTGAAAAGCGAGAGACTAAAGGAAGCCAGGGTATTTCAGTAAACGAAAGAAACAATGTAGGTTACCAAGAAGCCTGGATCTTCAAATTCTTTAAGTAGGAATACAAAAGGCCAAGATGAGAAGAGGAACATATACAAAGACATGATGTAAGATATACACTTACTTGGTCATTATCTATTTCCATGCTTGGTCCAAAAGCTGAACCATGTAAGCTCGAAGAGGCCGGATGTGTCTCTCTCACTTGAATGACATTGTTATATCCTCCAAAGTCGTCTGGAACACATATCTGTTCACTATCAAATTGCCACATTCCGTCGACCATGTATTTGAACTGGAATTAAACATATCACATCAGGTATCTAGTACTCTAAATGAATGTTAGATCCATTGATAAAAGGTGAATAATGAAATGCAAATAAAAGAAAGAGGCATATCATATGCATCATAGGAAGATGAAAAGAACTCGTCTGTGCTCAATAAAAATACACATGGATAGGAAAAAGATACCATGTTTACAGCAGCAATTCAAATCAACAATTCACACGTACATTTTCACATCAACACTCTCGAAATATTACAATTTGGGGGACAAATTATATTTTCAGAAATATGAGAGTGGTAATAACTAATATGATAAGCACTTAAGCAGCATCTGCAGAGAGAGAGGGAAAGAGAGTTTGGGTGTAATAAGAAGTAATTTCAAAATGTCATTATTACAATCTATCTATTTTGAGGGGTGGGGTTTGGACGAGGGTCAATCGACTAGTCACTTAGAAATGTAAAATTCAATGGATTTATAATAAGCACAATAAAATTTATTACATGGGCGTGATTAGAGAAGAAATTGACCAGTTTAAAAGTGTATGCAGAAACTAAGATCAACGTGCAAAACAAGACTACGTCTAGTTTTACTATGGATAAAAGATTAACATGACTCCATCTTGTCATATTAACTCAAATATTCACTCATCGTACGTCTTAGGTTCAAAGAACGTATCGTATGATATTAGCTGCTATGAACACATACTAAGAACATTGAATAAATATCTTTTCTATGGTTTTGGATTCATTACCTAGAATGGCAGAGTCTCTCTCTTATTCAGTACATAGTAACATTTATCATACCTGTTGATGTTAATTTACATGGAGTAAATCTTAGAAATATGCATAAAGATCCAAAAAGTTATAGCACACAAGCAAATTTCTCAGCATACATGTGAGTATATATGGTAAAATTAAAAAAAAACAAACTTGATGGAGATGGTAAAAGAAAGTAACACTCGTTACAGGAATTGAAAAGAGCCAAAACAATATTCCAAACAAACTACTTCAAGGAAATTTCCAAAGTTGATAGCATACATTCTGTTCAATTAACTAATGAGATACATCATGAAAACTGAAATAAAGCATTTAACCATAAACATGACAGAATTAGATGAGAAAATAAATCAAGCAGCCTTGGTGAAGAAAGAATTTAACCCTTCGGAGAATTGATCCACAATTCCACACGCTCATACACGAATGATTCTCTCTCTTTCCCATAAGGAGGTAGGAGAAAAGACAATCTTAAAAAGTTTTGATCTTTTTCCCTCTCTTTTCTCCAATGCACACAATTGCCAGTATAGTAAGGAAGATTTATGGATTAAATTTCAATACCCACCATTGTCATTGCAGTAGATAAACTGATGCTTGACTGATATTTACATAAAAACTCCAACTTAACCATCAATTCTACGGATTCACACAGTAATATTCATCTAACCAAAGACTTGTTTGTTTGCAGCTTATTGACATATAAGCTGGTTATTTGAGCCTGAAAAAGATACTGGTTTGTTCAGCTTAAAGCTTCTATATTTTGCAGGCAAGAAACACCTAAAAACTCGGGTTTTAAAACAACCTGAAAGCAAACCAAGCAAGCCTCACATACGTAAAAACATATATTTACTCAAATCATCATACCTGGTAATCACCGGGATGAAGATCGCAAATTGCCTGGAACTTCAAAGGAGAGCCTTCCATAAGAACCATCGGAATCCTATTAGTAAACCTACCAAAAACACACAAAATAAATACATCAATTTTCTCTCAACGTGTGAATAAATCAATAAACTGAGGCCGAGACAAAAAGGCCGATTCTCATTCAGCTTACAGTTCTTAGCTTTTTCAGGATTTAGTTAAGATAAGTATTAAAAAAACCTCAGCTTTTAAGCTACTAACACACCAATAAAGAAAAAAAAAACATTTGTTCAAATTATAAGCAAAGAATCCGAACTCAGTAAACCGACTTCTCTGAGCTGAGGCAAAAGCTGAATTACAAACGAAATACAGCAATTACCCGAACAACAATAACAAATACAGCAGTACAACTTAATAGCAAAAATTCCAAGCTAAAGTTGGAACCAAACAAGTCCTATACAATGGGTTTAATTAGATTAGGTTGTACAAATTTAACCGAGGCTGAGATAAAAAGATCGAATCTTTTTCCCCAGCTGAAAGCTTTTAGCTTTTTCAGGATTTACTAAAAATTGGGACCAGCCTTCAAGCTAACAAACAAATACAGTAGTAGTAACAACCAAAAAAACTAACAAATACACTATTACAACTTGGAAGCACAAAGTGCGAGCTAATAAGCCGCAACCAAACAATTTTCATAGTATATAGTATATACATAATTCTAAAAGTAAAATCTTTGAACAAATTCAAAAAAACAATACATCAAATTCTCTTAATGGGTTTGTTTGGATACATCTATTAAGCAAATAAATTGACTTAATTGAGGTCAAAACTTCCATCTTTCTCAGAATTAAACATGAAAAAAGCAGCTTTAAGCTTAAAAGCTACAACCAAACAAGTCATATAAGCGCATACATAATTCTAACAGAATTAACAAACTTACCGATTAAAAATCTACATTCATTCAGCATAAAAAAATCCACCATTCTCAGAATTAAACATGAAAAAACAGCTTTAAGCTTAAAAGCTACAACCAAACAAGTCCTATAAGCGCATACATAATTCTAAAAGAATTTAACAAAATTACCCATTAAAAATCTACATTCATTCTCATTCTCATTCAGCATAAAAATTCCACATTTCTCAGAATTAAACATGAAAAATCAGCTTCTAGTCCTATAAGCACATACATAATGCTAAAAGAATTTAACAAAATTACCCATTAAAAATCTACATTCATTCAGCATAAAAAGTCCACCATTCTCAGAATTAAACATGAAAAAACAGCTTTAAGCTTAAAAGCTACAACCAAACAAGTCCTATAAGCACATACTAAAATAATTATAAAAAAAAACTTACCCATTAAAAGAGAAGGAAAGAAACACCTCATGTCCACCATAGGGCCAAATAAACACTTTATGAACCATAATTAAAATATATGGATTAACCTAATCACTTAATTAGACCTAACCCTAATCTTACAATTCACATAGGAATTGTGGGTAAATTCCAAAATTGGCCAGTTGGAGATAAATATATCCGCCGGCTATATGTATATATATATATATATATATTGTGTTTTTTGAGATTTTGGAGGAAATTAAATTAGAGAAATTGGGGATTTAAATTGGAAATTTAAGAAGGGAAAAAGTGAACTAGTGAGTGAGAGAAAATTGGGAGAGAGAGAGAGATTTATGAAGGATTGTTAATCGTGTATGTATCTATATGTGTATTTGTGTATGTATATATATATATATAGAGAGAGAGAGAGAGAGAGAGAGATTCTGGTTTTATGTTTATTGGTAAAAATGCATAAATAATATTCCAAATGACTCCCTTAACTTTTATTTGTGCACTTAATTCCCCTAAGCTAATCTCACCTGAGAATTCTAACTATTAGGGCTGGGTTCGGTCCAGTTCGGTTCGGTTTTTAGCAAAACCGAAATCGAGCATATTTTTCGGTTCGATTTTTTTCGGCTTCGGTCTTTTTATTTTTTGGACCGAACCGGACCGGGTTTTTTCGGTCCAATTTCCGGTTTTTTCGGTTTTTCGGTCTTTTCGTTTTTTTTTTGTCTTTTTCGGTTTCGGTCTTTTTCGGTTCGGTTTTATTGAAAACCGAAACCGACCCGAAAATTTTCCGGTTTTTCGGTTTCGGTCTTTTTTTGTTCGGTTATCGGTCCGGTTTGGTTTTTCCGGTTTTTTTCCAGCCCTACTAACTATATTGTATAAGCTGGTCCGGTTAAAGTCGTGTGTTGCTTCTTCTTCCCCCGTAAAACACTTATTCTTACTTATTGTGATATCGTATTAGTTTTACTTATGAAATGACGTAATTATTTTATGATGGATGGTACGTTTTGAAGAATTTTTGCTTGTAATATTCAATCTAGTCAGTGTAGTTTGTTTGTCACCACCAATATATTATTTAGAATATTGTTTAAATCTCATTTGTGTAAATCTGCTTCTAGTGACATTTTCTTCGTCATGATACGTCTTGCATAATTTATTGGTAAAAGCGCATATAAAAATAAGAAATAAGTAAAAAAAAACTAAAGATTGGTAGTACATGTTAGGCTAGTTATGAAATATGTGGTTAATGGCAAAGTTTAGATAGTTTGGTGGGTAGTTTAAAAGAGTAAAAAATTTATGGGGGCAATTTGTATGTTACTGGAATATTTAATAAAAAGGTAATTTGCATGTTACAGAAATAATAAAGAAATTTGACATTATATGATTGGAAGAGACAAAGAGGGCCAAAAAAGTGTTTGCCTTGTGATTGGCTACGACTGTGACTCCGACTCGACTCCATTTTCCTTTTTTTTCACTCATTAATTATTTGGTAAAATTTATTCCTTCCTTAAATGGTAGTAAAAGTTAATTACTCCGTGCTAAAAAGATGGTTTCAAACAAATAATATGTCAAAGTTTGATCGTCAGGAATTTATATTAAAATTTTTGAAATAAAATTTTTTAAATACAAATAAACTCTTAAAATACCTATGTGACAACATTGGACTGTTTTACAAGGAAATCAAATGATCTATTATATCTTAGAGTATTGATATAGTCACCCAAAAACTTTACCCGCCGACATGACGGACTAGCTGACCAGTTATGGATTAAATGAAAATATAATTTTAATATCGAAACAAAAATGATTATTCAACTTAACACGCCACATCAACGGGTAAGGTTTTTGGGTAAGTTTATGTCTCTATTTTTTAAGACAACTTTTGTTATTACTGTTTTTTGTTGGGGATAAAACCTAGGATTGCAATCTTTATGTGTAAAATAATTAATTGATCGAGTTACCATTTGTAAGTACCATTAAATGCAAATTTCGTTGACAAAATACTGGCACTTGTACAAATTTTAAAGTTTGATGTGCAATGATTTTGGATTGTATCGAGCTCATATCTACAACTTTTCAAGCTATATGACAGTTTTGTCTTTTGTTGTAAGAACCTTAAATTATACTGTAACAAATATTAAAAGAGAATAATGAAATCGATTAAATATTGTGGTGGTAGGTTTTGAGAACTCTGTGAAAGGGTCACTTTTCTAATCAGAAAAAAGGTGTCCGAGTGTATAAAATACAGTCATAAAATCTGTGTTTAGGTATGATAAATGGTCACTTTTCTAATCAGAAAAAGGGTGTCCGAGTGTATAAAACACAGTCAGAAAATCTGTGTTTAGGTATGAACCATCTGATCAAATGATCAAACGGTCCACACCTAAACACAGTTTTCCTAACTGTGTTTAACACATTCAGGGGCACCTCTTCCTTTCTAATCTTGCAAGTGGTCTATGTATGGTACTGCTCTAAGTACAAAGACTAAAATTTAAAATTTTTATTATAACCGATAAAAGTAATGTTACAGAAAAGTAACAAAATATACATTAAAACCAGTTACACGTGAATAAATTCATATAACTTCTAAATCATCCGTTGGTTCTCAAAATCTCAATCTTTGTGTATAACACAAGTTGTATACAAATTGAAAATCTCAAATCCGGGTCTATAAAATATTTCAGAACGAAAAATCAATGTACCCAAACATACAATTTTTAACCGATTTAATGTTTGCTCCATAGTACGATCGAGGTCACGACATCCCACATAATTGTAAATTGTTTAAGTTCTTATTTTTTACCATGTATTTTGACTATTATTTGTTGAAAATAGTGATTTCGCACGATGAAGTATTTGGTTTTACGTTGCTTCTTAATCTATACTTTCTGGCTTCGTCCCGGAGGTGTTTATGTACTTTTGAATCGCTTTTGGCTTGAGTCGAAGGTGCAATGGGTGGAGGAAGGTCACTTTTTACTCGAAGAAAAAAGATTCTTCATCATTGTACCAACTACGACTATTAGAGTTTATAACGGAGGAAAATTATGCGGTAACAGACATAACAAGTAATAAAGTAGTAGAATAGAAATTAGTATATTGATATGTATTTTGATAACAGTGTAAGCTTTCTTATATGGATGTGTTAAAGACTATTTTAGAACACAAGAGTTAGATAGATTTCCATAAGGTGGACATTAATCTCCGGCCGGGTTGAATAAAGTTCGACCCGAACTTTATATTCCGCCAGAAACATCATTAGAATCGTCGGAAGATTAGAAAAGAAACATTCTCACATTTCAAACAGATCCAAGAACCACATGGGTTGCCTGTCCTCTTTTAATTATCATCAAAAGTACAATTTATAAATTTTCGGTTATAACCTAGACGGCGTCTTGGAAGTCTCAAATAAGCAACTTTGATTAATTTACAAGTGCAAACAAGCAAGCTCTAAACGCCAAAAGTACTTTCATAGTAACGGGGCGAGAAACTTGCAATATGATGTACGTCATAACACCATATAACTTAATTAAATTACGATCACATATTAAAGCAAATTTGAATCACTCTGTACATATTAACTCTCGATCGAATCTTTAGAGCCAAAGTCATCGATAGGTGGGCGCTGCTTGTGATGATCGGTAGCTGATTGATAAGCCATTGCTAGTGCTAATGCCTGTGTTTAAGACTACGCAATCAAGGGAAAACTTTTACGCATAATTTAATTCCAGAAGAAAAATATAATTACTGCTCCTGATTAATTGTAGAAACCCAAATAAATTAGCTATGACAGCTTGTTTAACCAAACAGGTTGTCAAAATAAACTTTGCAGGAGCTTTTCTTTGAGAGAAGATTTTTTACTGTTCTGTACAACAAACCATTCATGTTGTTACCTTTTCCATTCAAATTAACAAAATTGTATAAAAGAAGCGGTAAATGACAAATTAGCGTACTGTTTTGAGAAAAAAAGTGCTTCATAGGAAAGAACAATTGGCGAGTGCAGATAAGTTGACAAACAGAACAGTCAAACAACCTTTTAAAAGCGGGTTCTTGCCAATTTTTCTGAGAATCTCTTTCTTTTTTCAAAAGAGAACGAGAAAATAAGACTAGTGTTTAAGAATCTTTTGCAAATAGCAGCTCATGGAACACAACCAAACTCACTTAATGTTGTAAACAAAGAATTTACAATGTGATCATGCTCTGGAGGAGCATATATTCCACCTGTGACGAAAGTTCTTCGGTTAGTAACCTGTCCTCTGATGTGATATTTGTTGGTTTGCGTGTACGAAATAACAATTAAACAATAATTAAGAACAAAAAATAAATAATTAAAATCAGTGTAATCTTTATTAATTCAGAATTGAAACTGAAATTACAGATTACAACATGTATGCAAACGTAATTAAGAGTATTATCTATTAATAATCTAATATACTGAATTGCAATAAATAGAAACTGCTGGACTGGAAAGTATAAACTTAACATCCGTACTGTTCTGATTGAAATTAAAATTACAGGACTGAAATGAAACAATTCTAATTACAGAATTAAATTACAGAATTGAAACTACAGAATAAAAACAGTACTTTAAAAAAATTACAGAAAGGTAAAAACAATAATTGAAAATCACAGCTAATTACAACAAATTAAAATACTGAATTGAAAAGACAGAAATATAAAAGACGATGCGACTGTTAGAGAGTTTACCCTTAATCGATATTTGCCCAACCAGCTTAATGTTTCTGCTTGCGTTGGCGCTTCGATCACAAGGTACAATGTCTCGGATGACTCGCCGTAAACTGGCGACGAGTCAAGGTCGAGCTGTTGGTGGGTGGTTCTCTCTCTTTCTAAATGCTATAGGAAAATATGCAGTATTTTTAATGATGTAAAAAATGTTGCTTATAAGTTGAGCTGAAATCTCAGCCATTATGGTCAGGTCAGTTAATTCAGTATTTGAAACTGATGAATTAATGATGCAATTATTCTTATTTAGCTGTAAAAAATGTTGCTTATAGGCTGAGGTGAAATCCCAACCATTATGGTTGGGTCACTTAATTATTTAATTGTTATGATGCAATTGCAATTAGAACATTCCCCGAGCCCGAGTCTAAGCCTGAGAGGGAGGGTGCATGTGTGCGATGCACTTGGCTACACACACCTATGAATCTACACATTATTACCACTCTCTAGTGGTGAATATGTATATAAACTATTCAAAATAGTTTTTCCTCTTTGATGTGGGAGAAACATTTGGGTGGCTTCCTCATCCGTTTGTTTTTCTCACTTCCTCTTCTTAAATTTCAGATTTCGTCTCTCAATGGTCCAACTTCGGAGCCAATTTCCATTCATACTCATTCACCGAATAGGTCATGCGATATATCGTTTCGAAACTTGTCACACAAGCTACTCAAAACATTTGAGTACGGAGTCTAAACTTTAAATTATTCGTATGGAATTTGACCAAACTTTTAAACTCGTGACCAATTTAGAAAACAACATGAAACATGGTTTTTCCAACAATATTCTCATCTTCTCATTACTCCTAGCAAAAATTCAAGAGTATCACAGCAAAATAACTCCTTCAGAAAATAAGTCAATCTTAAACAAGGCCACGCCTGGGTCTTTCGCATCTCCCCAGCAACTCGTGTATCTGTCAATTTTAATTTTTCAATACTAACTAGACATTCATCATGCAAGCTAGCTTTGGAATATTTTTTTGGTTACTCCCATTATAAAAGCATAAAATCATTTTACAGACATACACAAGCAATCATATTTGGAGTCTGGACACTTCGAATAGGATTATAACTGCTTTATACACCAACAAATCCAAGTTTTTCATTTTTTTTTACAAATAGCACACTAACCTACACTTTTGCACACCAATGTTAGTTGGGAATTGCAACGGAAGATGTGTCTTCACATCTATCATCAATTTTGTACACTAACATAAAGGTTTATAGTCACCTCTTTCCGCTAATATGAACTTAAAACAGTACCAAAAGCAGAAAATAATAATAATAATAACCATAATATTCTGGTGTACTAGTTTTGAAAAAACGGCAATTTGATGTACAGAATAAGAGAAGCACAAGGTGTATAAAACAGAAATAATTTCCCCTAAAACAAAACCATGAAAATATACTACTATCATTCATGAAGTGTCATTCTACAATACCATTCTACTGTATTCCACAGTTTTCACTGTAGTAGGAGAATAGGACTTGCCCAAAGCCAGCTCTCAAAGTATTGCGAAATATAATTCGAACAATTATTTTACTGGACATATTGAGATAATATAAGCCTACCTGAACATAGTCCACAGCTGGTATCACACGTGCACGGCTTAGTTCAGCAGGCCACTGATGTTGTGCTTCGTAGTCTTCGTCTTGCTTAGATCTCTGCTGTAAAAACCCGGATTTTCGTAGAAAAATACCGTGGTAAAGAGAAGTGAGCTATCCCACATCGCCTAGATATGTAGTACCTATATGGTATATAAGGCAGGAGTATCCTCCTTCTTATCACCAAGGCCTTTTAAAGCCGTGCGGCCCAAGAAGCGAGGACGAAATTGGGCCAAAGCGGACAATATTGGTGGTAGGAAGCAGATGGTGGCGGTCTGGTCGGAGGACCGGGTCGTTACATCTGCCATTCATCAAAATGAGCCAACATATCCACATTCATTGTGAAATTTAAAATACCTTTAGTCGAACCAACACTGTATTTGAGTTCAAAAGGAACCATATTAACACCCTTGGATTTAAGCACATTGACCACCTAGGAAATAAAATCGTTAACGTTAGGTAAGATGTGATGCGTGTTTAAAGTCTTTTTAATTTGCTTTTCAATATAGAAGTTTAAATCAATAGAGGCCAAAAAGGGACCTTTTGTGGTAGTGTTCTACATGTACACTGCCATTGGAGGATAAAACGTTGTAATAGCAAAAAGGTAGAAACTTAGGTTATCACTACAATATCATAGCACATTTGTATTTTAGTTTTAAGTTTCTTTCATCATTGGCCTCAGCCTCCAATGTACCCGGAAAAAAATCTACGATGCCAATTTGGGTTAAGCGACATATTTCACATTTGGCATTAAATGTTAATGGGAACTTGTTATTCTCAATTTTCGGTACTATATCCAAAATGAGTTTGTTTGAAGTGTATGCCCATGAATTCAGTTTACTCAATAGTATGCCGACCAAAAATCAGTTCATCAAAGGGTAATTCCAACAAGAATGAAATCAGTTTATTCATCAGTCAAAAATCAGTTCACTGAAATGAGTGCTCATCAAGAAAAACATCTCAATGGGAAGCAAGTTTCTTTTACTGTGACTAAATAGGAACTAACTCTGAAATATGTCAATTGCCATACTTTTTTATATGTACTTGCTACCTATGTCCTAAAACATCCATGTTCAAACTTCAAAGTGATTGCATCTAAATAAAACCTTCTTATCTGGCTATTTACCTTCATCTCAGCATCATCAAGATAGCCGACAGTTAACTTGGTCAAGTCCACTGAAAATGGATCATCAAGACTAATATTTCGAGACGATAAATCATCTGGGTCTTTACCTCTAATGATATCCAGAACAACCGCACAATCAACAGCACTTCTACAGAAAGGACCGAGCTTGTCCTGATACGAGAAGAAGATGCACATCAAGTAAAACAGAAAAGAGAGATAAAATAGAAAATAAGATTAAATATATAAGAAAAACTTCTTTATACCAAGCTCTCCGATAAGCTCATTACACCGGTGCATCCTATCATACCAAAAGTCGGACACAAGGCAGTTACACCACAACGAGCAGAAGTAAGGGTGACGGAACCAGCAGTTTCAGAGCCAATGGCAAATGGGATCATTCCTGAAGCAAATTCAAAACAAGTACAACAATTAAGGAGCCTCTTTTTTCTAACCAGATACACTTGCTAGTTTATGCAGTGACAACTAAGTCTCAAATCCTAACCAAAGCACACGAATAAGCCTAAAGGTCTCTCAGCTCAAGCCTTGCTGGACGATATAGTGACGCTAAAGAACTATTTAATCTTATTTTTTCATTGTGCTATTTTGTTTTGCTAAAAGTACGTAAACAAGTTTAAAATAAAATGGATGACTTGATGTAACGGACAGTGGGACATTTATTAGTTGAATGTCTCTTTTAATTTAAAATACAAAAATGGTGTTTGATGTTCTCCAATGGTGTGCTTAGTACTTTTCATTTGGTAAATTAAGCAAGTATTCACTTGTTTTTTTTGTAGCAACCAAACAAAGACTTAATTCATGGCCCTGTGCCGTTCCCTGGTCAAAAATCAAGGTCCCTTCAAAATGTTCTCTGCATATACTTTGCTCAGTAGAAGTTGGATACAATGTGAAGAAAGACCATCAAAAGCACTTTTGATTCATGAACATTTGGATTCCAAATAAATAAGTAAATAAAAATAAGTTTATTTCAGTTGAGAATTAAGAACGATGATGAAAACAGAAAGTAAAAACCCCTTACATCAACCCGAACACACACACGGAGGTTCATATCCCTGATGAACATTATTTTTTACAAATAGTGGATATTATTACTGTTTCAAGGGTATAAGAATTGATACACATATTTATTATTTTAACTAACTCTGACAAATATTTCTTAATATTCATGAAAAAATTTATGGTGACTATTTTATGAGACGGAAGGAGATACAAAAATCAAATAAATTCTATTAATCAAACGCTAAATCTACTTTTCATTTGAAGTGATCATGAAACCATTGACCATTGCATTTTGTGCAATTAAACGAATGGTTAACTGACGGATATCACAAATTCAGTAGGCTCCACTTACTCTTCATCCGTTCACTTACCAAAACCTTCGATCAATCTATGAAAAAAAGAAACGGAAAAGAATGGTACTGAGAACATTAACTTTTCACTTTAGTATTTTTCAGTTTTCGCTTCTCGTATATCTTCATCCGCTTCAGCCATACAAGGTAGAATAAGAAACGATGAAATATCGGATACGTCCAAGCACACGTCTCTCCCATTATCCTAAGTCGATAAAAGATTATCAACTAATTTCCAAAGGAACTACTATCAAACATGTGATCGAGTGTAGCATATGCTTATTATTATCGGTTATGGTCATAAACAATTATAAATATGTGACTTGACAACTTATCGAGTGGCGTAAGGAGGAAAGCTAAATGATGAGATCGATTTTTTCTATACAATTTTTTTCATATCATATATGAGTTTTTTTTAACCAAAACCCTTAAAAACCAAAACTTCATAAATCCCCAATATCCCCATTTTATTCCACTTTCTCACAGATAACAATTAACAATCCTTCAAATTTATTTCATAACTATGCCCAATTCAAACCCATTAATCCCCAACAAAAGAACCCATTCACAAAACAATAATCCCCTTAAAAAAGCACTTAAATCTTCACTTATATACACAGCCTATACATACATACAAACCCTAGACCTCCCTTTAATTTCATCCTCCACAAAAAACCCAATTAATTCCATAATTCTACATCCAAACAAGCCTTACACCATCGGTCGGAAACCTAGCCTTTGCGACTCTGTTTTCGATGATAAAAGAGTGAGTAAACAGCATTGCCAGATTTTATTCGATTCGGTTAATCGTAAATTACTTGTTTCTGATGGGTTGTATCGGGAAAACTGTTCTGGGTTTTCTAGGGCTAGGGTTGCTTTAAACGGGGTGTTTGTGAATGGGGTTCGTGTTGAGAAAGGGGGAGTCTTGGAATTGGGTGCCGGTGATGAGGTGGCGCTTGGTTGCGCGAACGGAATGGTTTGCGAGTTGGGTTTTCGCATTGGGTTCGTTGTGCGAAAAATTACGTTTTTTGAAGAAGTTTTTGATAGGAAAGGTGATTTTTTTGGTAAAAATAGTGTGTCCTTGGGAAGTAGTAAAGATTGTTTGGAATTGAACTTGATTGATGGAAGAGATAATTTTTTTGGTAAAAATAGGGTATCGTTAGAGAGTAGTAAGGATTGTTTGGAATTGAGCTTGATTGATGGAAAAAACGATTTTTTTGATAGGAAAAGTGATATTTTTGGTAAAAATAGGGTGTCGGTAGAGAGTAGTAAAGATTGTTTGAAATTGAGCTTGATTGATAAAAAAGATGATTTTTTTGGGGGGAATTCGTGTTGTTCTAGATTTGAATCAGAGGGTTGTAAAGATAGTTTGACAATGAATTTTCTTTTAGGGAAGTGTAGGCAGATTTTAGATAGTGATGACCCTGTATGTTGTATTAGGAAATGTATTAATCCGGGTAATGGTTTGAGTACTGAGTTGGGAAGTGTTGGTTTTTCGTTTAAAGGGGATTATGAGCTGGAAAAAGGAACTTTAGAGTCTGATAAGATAGAATTTAGTTCTAGTATTCGAGTCAGAGATAAAAAGGTAAATGCTTTGAGTGTTGATGTTGATAATAACCATTCTCGAGAATTTGACTGTGTGAAATCGCTTGAGAAAAATTGTGTAGTTGACGGGATCGAGATCATAGATTTGGATCCAGTTGATATAGAAACGGGTTGTGAATTTCATAAGGATGTAGATAATATTAAGAGTGGTGTTTTACTCCCATCACCTGGGAATAAGTTTTATTTAAACCGCTTACAAACCATGAATATTGATTCGTCAGGATATCATGATAGCGTGTCCTTGCCTGAGCTCCTTTATCCCGTTGAAAACCTTAAACAAATTTTTATTGCAACTTTTACTAGTGACATCCCATGGTACGATTTCAGCCTTTGATTATCTCTCTCTGGACTGGACTTTTATAAGAAAACGGAGTAATTTATTTTTCATTTGATATACAGGTTTTTATCCCATTGCAGAATTCCATCTCATATTCCGATTACAATCGCATGCCACAACCGTGATAGGTGTTGGAGTTCAAGCCCTGATGAAAGATTTTCAAGGCCTTTCTCAGATTTTCCTGACTTAGTTGTGGTGTAAGTTATTTTCTTATAAGTTGAAGCATGTGAACTGCTGTTAGTTTGGTAATTGAGTTAATCGTAATACTAGGTATCCTCCATTTCCAGAGGCTATAGCTTTTGGTAATGATAAGAAGAATTTAGGCATTGCTTGTCATCATCCAAAAATATTTTTGTTACAAAGAGAGGATAGCATCCGTGTTGTCATCACTTCAGCAAATTTGGTGTCAAAGCAGGTGAGTACTATTGTTGTTAATCATAGCCAATGTTGAGTTTTGTTGTTCTGCTAAGTACATTTAGCGGGTCCTCTTTTATATTGGCATTGTCAGGTTGCAGCTTTGAAGCTTAGGTTTTTGCTTCATATGTGAATTCTATTTGGTTTACCAGCTTAAAAACCGAGCTTTTCTGGTTTTGTAACTTGAATAAGATAGAAGCTTTAAGCTGGGTGAACCTAGTTTTTCTCGATACTCAAAACCCAGCCTTTTTGGTTAAAAGCTGATATCAAACAAACCCAATATTACCGATTTCCTTAAGCTACCTTGTATTCAAATTTTTTAGATTCTAGGTTTCGAAATCTTTGTTATTTCCTATTTCTGTGTTCGGTTTGTTGCCTCCCATCATAAATCTTATATATGATCATTTTTATTTAAGTGTCGACTGTATTATTGTCACTCACTTTGTGTCTTTGATATAGTATATTGGGTTCTCTAGTGGAAGAATGTCACCAATACCGTTAATTGTTGTTAACTGTTACCAGTATTTTAGATTTCAGTTTTGGCAAAGTACAGTTGGTTGGGTCCTCTTTTAAGTTATTGTCACTTAAATTACCAATTTTCTGAAATTCCGGTATTCAAGGATTGAACCTTTATTTTTCTAATTTCTATTCCAGAGCAGTGCTGTTTGTTGCTTCTTATTGTAGAATTTTTATATGAATGTCATTCTCCTTGTATCTCACAAATGCTCTTTTGGATTCTTCAGTGGAACGACGTCACAAATACTGTTTGGTGGCAAGATTTTCCTCGAGCAAGCAGCCGTGATTACTTCTCCCTTTTCTCTCAAATTTCTGGTGAACAGAATCAAAATTTAGTATCTGATTTTGCTGCCCAGTTGGCTGGATTTATGGCAACACTTGTATTCGATGTACCAAATCAGATTCATTGGATTATTGAGTTGACAAAATACGACTTTAAGGGCGCAAAAGGACATCTTGTTGCTTCTGTTCCTGGAATTCATTCTCGTTGTGCGTCTTCTGTTTTTGAATCCATCTACTTCTCTTCTGTGAGTATTTTTTCTCTCTCAGGTTCTTTATGTGCTTCTAACTTAACTAGGGAACTGAATTATAAAATTTATAAAATAGCAATATCTTATAAGGATGCTATACTAAGAAAACCATCGTAAGGTGCAATTGGAACATTTATTTAACAACAAGTTAAGTGGGTGACCTCTACACTTAAAGTCTTTAAAATTTTCAGTATGTGGTCTAAATTAACTGTTATACACAAAAATTACCAGCGAGAGACTCCATTGCTACAGGAGAATGTAACCTGACTGCCCCTCCTTGAGTTTGCTGTATATTAATATCTTAGTATATGTGAAATGTGGAAAAGGAAAACCCGGTGTTAAAGGTCCTGCTATGCAACGGGGTCCGGAGAGGAGTCGGGCCACTTTGGGACTTAAAAAAATAAATTTAGCTGTCTGGGTAATTAAATATTATTTCTATGCTCTTTTAACTGAGTTCTTAATGTGGGGTTCCGACTGGTCAAATTCCTGATGAAGATATTTAGACAATGTACCAAGGGAGTGCTTTGTTTCAGCCTTTAAGAAAATAATTTGGATCTTTTAGGGTATGTTTGGAACCCCGGAAAACTCATGGGAAAATGAAAATGATTATCCAAGAATACATTTTTTTTGTGTGTGTTTGGCTCCACAAGAAAACTAGTGGAAAATAAAATAAAAGAAAGTGTGAGAAAAGTTTGTGTGTAAAATGAGAGAAACCATTTTCCTTCCAAAAATAAAAACAAATGGAAAAAGTGGGACTAGCTCCATCTCTCTCCCCTTTTTTTCTTTTCTTTTCTCTTGATTTCCCAACCTTCCAAACACATGACCGGAAACGATTCCAATTTAATTTTCCTTGGTTTTACTTTCTTTTCCGTGACATTTTCTGGGTTCCAAACACACCCTTAAGGTTCAGTTAAAGAAAATCAGGTTCCTTTAGCTTAGAGCTATTCTTGTTAGAAACCAGATATATCCAGCATTTAAGCTGGTCAGCCTAATAAAGTTCAGCTTTCAAGTCAAAGAGAGCTTTAAGCTGCAACTGAACAAAGCCTAGTATTAATCTAAAAGGCCAATTAATCTCGATACCTCCTGTTAGCTTTTGCTTATCTGCTCTGTCCAAATAATTACTCAGTCCTTTTTCTTTTAACCACATATACTACAGAACTCTTGATATTAAAATCAACTTATATGCACCAATTGCATAAAAGACCCCTCTGGTGTACTTTGGGCATATAAGTGGCGCAGGAATCATTATCTGTACTAAATTGGTTTTTATAATGTTAATTCGTGGTGTTTGATATTTGGATTTTGATATGTTTTCGTT
Source organism: Primula vulgaris (assembly GCA_963920805.1). NCBI lineage: Eukaryota > Viridiplantae > Streptophyta > Magnoliopsida > Ericales > Primulaceae > Primula > Primula vulgaris. The sequence goes on from OY987217.1 coordinate 32,387,765, forward strand.
TTGGACTTGTATGGCAGAGTAAGCAGTGTGCATCACGGAGAGAAATTGTGAAATCCCTGGGTTCTATTGAAACATTTGTTGTTGGTTTAAGCCATTTATTTCGATCATCAGCAGATTCCAATGGAGCACAGCTAAAAAAATTAGCGGCTTTTATTCAGAATTATCACAAGAACTCAAATGGAATGTTAGAAGTTGTTTTAAAGAGAAATACACATATACCTGCTGACACAAATGCAGTGGGCGTTCTCGTTCCTAATCCTAAAGAGTTCTCGGTTGAAGGTATAAGTCACTTTATGCAATGCGTGTTTATCTTTTTAGCTAGAGTTCATTTGGATACATTGATATTTCTGGTCTTAATCGGGATTCTTAGAGTTTTATGAGAAAATAAAGTTTTATTCCCTCTGCCCCATTGGTGGTTTCAGGGTGAATATTTTATAGAGATGCATTTAATGTTTTGTTAGTCGTTAATTACCCATTGTCTTCTTTATTGGTATCATATAAAATTAAATTTTTACAATCATTTTAATGTGCTCATAATGAAAGAAAGGATTTAAAATTCAATACTAAAATAAAGGTTAAATTAGGAATTGTCAATTTTTAGGTTGACTTTTAAACCATGGACAAATTTTTTGGGACAAATAAAAGAAAAGTCAATGGGCAAAATGAAAAGAGACGAGGAAGTATCTTGTTACTCCGTCTGCTTTATTTTGCTTGTTTATCTTATAATTTTCTAGAAAGTTCGAAAATGTTGTCCATGTAAATATTAACTTAAATGATTAATGTTTTCGATTTGCCTTTTGTTATATTTTGAGCAAATTGAAGTCTTTAAGAGAAATAATTAATTTCACAAAGTTCAGCAAGCAAGGGGTATAATTGGTAATTTAACATCTAGACAAAGCATTAATTGCATGTTTATGAAGATTACATTCCTGAAACTGCCAAATATAAATGTATGCGGGGGAGTACAAGTTTCCGGTTGATGCTCTTAATTAGTAGAGTCAATAGCGGATTTTTTACCTCTGTCATGTATGTCTAGTTGTCAACTGATTTTCTGTTAGTATAATACTATGATTTATTGTTTTCTTACTCAGATTGTGTTCAAATTGGTTTCTTACCAAGACATGTTGCAAAATGGGTTGCTCCTTTGTTAGATAGTGGGTTGTTTAGGTTTTGTGGGTATGTTTACCCGAGACAGGTTCTTGCCACTGCTTTAGAAGGGAGTACCAGCAAAGTACATATGCTACTTTATGTATCACGGGTATGATGCACTATCAAATTCTTAATCACGTCTCTTCTCTATGGTGAAGTATGACTTTCAGATTGTTTACTAACATATGAAGAAAACCTTTCCGCGTTCAACTTTGAGCAGGGACCGTCTTTCTCAGACATAGCCGGAGCAGAATATGCTGGACATTATCCAGCAATCTGCACATTAATTGCATCAATTCAGAGGTCAACTGGCATTTGGCGACTCAATGAGGTAATAAAGCCATTGTTAAATTTTGTGTATTGAAGGGGTTAATTTTTTATTTCTTTCAGTATTACTCCAGTTTGACCTACGATTCGTCTCAAAAACACGTAATATGTTGTTAGGCAGTTAGTGTAACTAGAAAATAAAGTTGAAGTACAAGAGTACAACAATAGTCCGCATTGAGCAAGTCCCGTAGTCCCCACATTTTAAATCGGTTGCACAAGTGGTCCCCATGTATTACATTATAGGTACCCGTAGATATGGATCATCTGTGCAACACACTTGAAATTTGGAGATTTGTACTCTTAATTGAAATTGTTAGGACTCCGACTACCGCTGTGGCTAACTCAAATTTTGAGGACCAAGAGGGATACAGCTGAAACTTGGGAACCGAGCTTTTCTGCAAGTATGGGGACCAGTGAGTTGAAATGGAGAATTTTGGTCTGGTCTAGTTGAGTTAATCATTGAAGCGCTATCAGTTAAAAATGTGTATGCCTGGTTGCCTACGTGGTTTTCAAGCTATCAGTGAACCAGCCACCATCTAATCTATTTTCTCTGTCTATGTTCTGATTTTAATACTTTTTTTTGTTCGTTTAAGGTTTTAAGTCGTTACAAATGGCCAGAAAATTTGGAAACTGATTTTGTATTTGGTAAGTTTTCGCTTCTTTGCTACTATACATTCTTTAAGTTTTTTTATTACAAATGTCCGGTTCAGTTACGTTATATATTTATTTGCAAGGTTCATCCTCAATCGGTGCAGTCAATGCACAGTTTTTGGCTGCATTTTCAGCATCTGTTGGAAAAACATCTGTCCAGATGGCCGAGTCAGAGGAGTCTGATCCAGAGGTAAGAATTTTTTCAGGTACAGTCATACCATATCGTAAATCTTAAATTGGTTATTTCATGTTTAGTCACTATACTATAGCCTTTGCCATACTTTGTATTAGGCAGATTTAGTCCTTAAACTTTACAAATTGTGTTCTCACACTATTGGTTTTTTCATTTAAATTGAAGACAGCTGTTAATTTCTGGAACATTCTCTCTAATCACGTGTGTCTTCAAACTTCATGTCTCATTTTCATCTAAATCAGATTAAATAGAATCAAAATTGTCATATTGACGGGAAATCTAATAGTGTTAGATTTAGGGTTGGAAATATACAATATATGAAGTCCAGTGACCAAAACTATTCAAAAAGTGACATAAGAGGGACAACACATTTTAAGGACTAGAAGTAAATTCACCGAATCTAAAACATTTAATTTCCAAGTTCAGTTATTAACTATTGGCATGTGCAGTGGGGGTGCTGGTCTGCAAGTCAAGAGTTGATAAATCCATCCATGAGAATAATTTTCCCTACAATTGAAAGGGTGAAAACTGCAAGCTGCGGAATCCTAGCTTCCAAACGCATGCTATGCTTCTCACAGGTTTACTCTCTTTGCCATATCAATTATCATGCACCCAGTTTAACTTATACTTGACACTTGAGTGCTTATTGAAGACATTCTTAATTTGGTTTATGTTTGTTGTACAGAAAACATGGTTCAGGTTAAGAAATGTAGACATACTTCATGATGCAATTCCTTTTCCAAATGATAGAATTAATCATCCAATGCATGTCAAGGTAATTGCTCTCACTGTCTTATCGCTCTGAAATCAGATTAAAGCATTTACACCAGCTTCCCCATCCTATAATTTATAGTGAAATCCTACTTTGTTAACTTTACCTGTCTATATTACAGTTGCGTTATATTTTAAACCTCTCTATCACACTCCCCATATTTTTCATTATTCTTATTTTCTATATGCTAAGTTTTACTTTTTTATCTATAAAAGAGAAGATACGGGAGATAGAATGTCCTAAATATTAAAAATCTAATAGTAACAACTCCAAAATATTAAGGAGGACAGTCTAAGAAATAAGGAGCTCTAAAATGTAGAGACTCATAGGGTGATTTATGCGCTTTCATATTGGGTTTTGCTCTCTGTATTTAGAGTAGAGAGTCATGTTATATTATTATGAGGCTGATGTGGATGCTTGTATTAGGTGCACTTTATTCTGTTTATGTTTGTCAAAAGAAGGTGGAGTACTTCTTGTTTCACCATTACATTGGTTGTTTTTCGTGTTTAGAGTAACCCTCAGATGATCGGAAAAAGGAGATTCAAGTAAAAGATCCAGTAGTTTATGCTTTTGATGGTAACTTGTGCGCAGTTATGTTCATCGAATTTTCTTACTTTGAATTTCGTTTTTAATCACAGGTAGCTAGAAGACGTTTCAAGTCTAAGACGGATACTTCATCATTTGGGTGGGTGTATTGTGGTTCACATAACTTCAGTGCAGCTGCTTGGGGACGACCACTTTCTAATTCGACAAAAACCATAGGTGATAAAGCTGTCAAATCAAATTCAATATTAGGTTCTAGACTACACATTAGTAATTATGAAATTGGTATTATTTTTATCGTTCCACCATCGGATACGAACACTAAGAATTTGGATGACATTGTTATGCCATTTGTTGTGCCTGCTCCAAAATACCGGCACTTTGATAGGCCAGCTACACCTCAGGCCATGAGAGAAGCTTATGCTGAGGTAATTAGGTTGCAAGAGAGAGAAACACTCACTGATGTTGTTTTGGGCGAAGAATGTATAGAAGAAGATATACCAGACGAGGAAGAGGAATTATTGGAGAGAAGTAATTATATTGTCGAGGAAAAGGCAGATGAAAAGGCTTATGCCGAGGCTCTTTGGTCCCAAGTTGATTCATCACAGAGCTGTTAAGGCTTGAATATTTGTCGGCATGGGTGAAATTTTTCTACAGATTTCAGGAAGAATTTGATTATTTATTATCTTTAAAAGTATGTTGGAGAAACATGATAGATAGCAGATTGTCATTTTTTGTATACCAGCTAAAGGTTATAAGGTTTTAAGTATAGTTTTAGGTTATAGCTTTCCAAGTTGTCATTGGTTCCTGATTGTATCATTGGTTAAAATTCTGATTATACACATGAAAGGATGGAAATTTATTGTATAAACATTTATGATGTTTCATATTATTAACATAAATTGTTTTGCTTTTATAATTCTTGCTTATAGTGGATTTGGATTATGAAGTTTAATTAGAATGAAAGTTTTGAAAGTACCTTTCTGTTTAGATAAAAACAGTTGATTGAGGCTGTCATGGATAATTCAATACTCTTTTACTTCTTAAATCATAGTAGTGGATTAATGGTAGATAGTCACATAAATATTCACCAAAAAAAGTGATATATAAATCACGGTGTAGTTTCTGTACTCGACTACTTTGAGCCTTTGATGTGATTTTTAACATTTTTTTCTGCAAAACAAGATAATATTGATTATTAAAACTTCAATGATTCCTGGGAGTCTGCCATAATTGGTAGTAATAAGAAAACAAGATTTGATTGTACATACCAATACACTAAAGTTTTTATAGTAAAAGACTAAAAGCTACAGCCAAAATTGAAGTATAACAGATAAACAAAGGGGAATTTAACTTTAGTAATTAAACCGGCTTACAACACCCTTCGCCTTGGGGTTCGCTATGTGAAATTATACGAGAAATGATCCGTTTTTCACAACAATGAATTTAAATCATACAAAGAATTAAACCAGCTTACCAATGTTGATAAAAAGCTTAATAAAAGTCATTTCGTAACTTCAAAATTATAAGAAAATAAAAAACTGAATTTTAAAAACTTGAGTCAAAAATTAGTTCCATGAGTCCATATGAAATTGCTACTAGCTCTTAACAAAAATGCAGAAAAACTATCAGTGCAGTTCACATTTAAAAAATAAAACAATTAAATTAAGCTACATTTTGTATAGTTGTGTGATCACTTTGCTCGAATGAGTGACACACCTAGCATACCGAATTTCATTTATAAAACATGGAATGACTATATTAAATATAAAAGCAAATTGGTGAATTACAATCCTTCTAAATTGTTGTAATATTCATATCATAACTTATTTTTGTGATTTTTCTTTAGGACTTAAAGTTCACTTATAGATTTTTATATATTTGTCGTTTTACCATATAAAAGGTGATTGTCTACTCTTTAAATACTACCGATTATACTAATCATTTCATACAACTCAATAAATGTTCATGCTTGGTGTATTGAGAGAGACATGCCATGCATATGAGCATGCCACATAAATCGATTGGAAATTGTCTACATATGCGTTATACTCTCGCGAATAATCTGATATCATGTTGTTACGTTAGAATGGGTTAATTGGTCAAGGCGAAATCTTATTGTAACATCCGCGAGAGTATCAACACATATGAAGACCTCCAATAAGATTTCGCCTTTATACTCGAGACATTCTAGGCGTATATTAGCATTGGGGTCTCATAGCCCAACACTTATAGCGTTTCTGATATCATTATGTAAATAATTATTTGGACAACCCGAGTTTATACCGTTGGCCGCTAACATCTGACAAAACGTTCCATCTATGATGTGCTCTAGAGTCTTTTGCGAAATACACCCACGCTTAGACCGTTTCATCATAACAAACCCCATGGTCGTCCCACTAGAAATCCTCATAAAACCAGTGTGTCACTAATATCAGCCACCAGAAATCAAGATCTGCATGAACAATCTTGTCGTCCCCAATTATTTCTTCTCATGGTAACAGCGGGAGGTGAGGCCTGGGGGCCTAGGCGGATAAGCAGAGCCTAGGCAGGAAAACCAGATCTTAATATTTTAGTGCAGATTTTTGGATTTTCATTTGACATGTAGGTTGTAAATTCAATTAATAAGATAAATTGAACATTTATACATATTTAGTTTATCGGTATAATATCAATAATTCCACAAAATGTATGTAAATAATATATATGTAAAGTCGAGCATAAACCAAAATAAATATAGATATGCATTCAGAGACAAAATGCAAACGCAAATTTTGATCGATTACAAACATGATTTTTGAATTAATAATTTTAAAAAGATTTAATAGAAAAATACACTAATTCCGACTAGATTGACCCGTTTAACTCAGTTTTGACCATATCAAATCGTCTAGATTAATCGGAATGCCAGAGCGTGACCTAAAGTCTATAAGTTATTTTTTTGTGTTTCTATTTATCCATCAGTCATGTGTAATCATAAAAATTACTAAGTTTGTAAAACTGTAACAAAATAAAGCTAGTTTTTGAAAGCTACATCAAGCTAACGGGTGCTTGGCGGAGATTAAATAGATAGAGATAACATCATTTCACATCAGAGGCTATAAACCCATTTAAACATACACCAAAAATATCCCTATTTCAAAAAATAAAATAAAATAAAATACACATACACATCTTTATATATGATAATCCATATTAATTTATCATTAAAATACCTCGTAATGTTAAAGATGTATATCTATTTATAAAACGTAGACTTGATTATTATCTACTATAACACTCTCACTCGCTAATGGACTGACATTTCAAGTGTTTTACGAACACAAATATTAAATGGAGTAAGATGATGTCAATATTGTTAGACCCGTTCTTATACCGTATTATAATAAATTTTTATACTTAATCTAACATTATACATACAGACAACACGTACAATTTGTACAAACACACTTCATCCACACTCTTTCCATGAATAATGGCGGATATTTCAACAACTAAATTTACTTCATCACTTACCCAATTACCCACTCTTAGTATTTAGCTCATACCCATTTTCCAAGAACCCAAAAATCTCTATTCTTTTTTTTTGTAATCATTTTTGTGAAAAATGGCAGCTTGTTTGGGGATCTGTGCTTCTAATTTGAAAGCATTTGATAAGCAAAGCTTTTTTAGAGCTGGTTTTGTTAAGGGCTCTTTTGGGTTGGATTTTAACAGGCAAATTTGTATCTCTTCTAAGGAAAGGTATGCAAGTTTAGTTCCACTATAATCATTGTTTTAAAATGCGTGCTTCGTAGTAAAAAAAGCTCAAAAAGTTTGCTTTTCCGCTTTTAAGGCCGCTAAAAGCTTACGTGTTTTTTTCTCCGATTGCACGCTTTAGCTGAAATTTTGCTTCTTAGAACACTATTTGTTGATGTGTATAATTTTGGGGGGAAGTACTTAAAATCTTAGTTTTTTTTTTCATTTTTTGTTTTGTGGTCTGAAAACACTATAGGTTTCAAGCTGAAGACTTACCTTTTTTTAGGCTTATGTTATTTAGCTTATTTGCTCAAAGACTGCAATAAAATGAACTTCAAGTATTCTGTTCGACTTAAAAAGATGATTTATTTTGAGTTGATTTTAGTTTTTTTTTTAGTTTCTCCTAACTTGACTTTGGGTGCTGATTCATTGTGATTGCATTTGAAATTTCCTTTTGGTTTCACCTTTTATTTGTATGCTTAAGTTGGATAAACTTACGGCACCTACCAATATGTGTCAATGTTGCTGATGAGATCAATGTATGTCTAATTGCCTTTTTTTTTTTTTTATGGTTTGAGTGCTTTAAATCTGGCCAATTTTGTTAAGAGTTGTGCAAGGAATTGCTAGAGTTTCCGGAAAAAAAGACGATTTTGATCATTTCCTATATTGGTGATGGGATTTATCGGTTGATTATCCTTGTTATGTTTATAATAGCTGAATTTATTAGATATCCTTATTCATGTAGTGAAATCAATGTTAGCATTAAAAGTACAAACATATGATCAACAAATGTTATTCTTTCATTGTCTAGTATGTCTTATGATTGCAGCCTCTGGTTTCTCAAATACAGAATCAACTAGTCTAGTCCAGTGTAATAAATGGTTTAATCCATATTTCTTGTCGTTTAATCAGGAAAGTTCATTTTTTTTTGTAAATAATGCTGTTAGGGAAAGTCCGTTACTAATCGACAGAACCCCTGTAGTAGTATTTTCTCCTTACGTTTGCGTGTTAATTCAAGATATTTTGTTCAGATTGTCATCTTTATTAACGACAATCGTTCCAAAAGCATCATCTGCTACTGCCGTGGAGGTAACACGCTAAGATATTGTCACAAGCTCGTCTATGATTTTATTTTAGTTTTTTTTTATAATTTATCATTTGTGTTTTAGGATGGAAATTATAGAGAAACTGATGAATCCCCAACACCGAAAGTTATTATAAATCAAGATTCGGATCCCGATGCAACTGTTGTAGAGATAACGTTTGGCAATCGCCTTGGAGCCCTTCTTGACACTGTATGCCACTAAACCTTATTTTTGTTGCGATACATTTAGTCTGTCCTTTTTCACTCTAACACCAATTTCTCATTACATTTTGTAAATTTTGTGTTCTTGTTTGGTCCAAACTATAACTATATTTTACATCTTTTGTCTTTTTCATAAGCACCTATGGGGTTTGGCTGTGGTTCCAAACTAGAAAAATGTAACTGAACATATGCCTTTGGTACTTTTATTTACTGGACTTTTACTTCTCCAACTAATTAGTACGTTTATATAGCCATCTGCTTTATGTTGCTAAGTAGCTATGCATACTTGTTTCTTTTGAACAAATAGTTTGATTTAAGTATTATTAACTGGTAACTCAGTTCCTATATAGTAGCTTTTAGCATTATTGATCGTTTTGTTTTGCTATTGTTTGGAATCCAGATGAGTGCACTGAAGAACCTGGGGCTGAATGTAGTCAAGGCAAATGTCTATCTCGATTCTTCTGGAAAGCACAACAAGTTTTCTATCACCAGAGCGTTAGTCTTATATGCCTCTTTCGTAACGACAACTATATATTAATATATTTATGTATATATGATGATCCTGCGGCTTTATTTCTATAATTTCCCTAACGAGTGGATTTTGCAGCGACACTGGTAGAAAAGTTGAGGACCCTGAGTTGCTTGAGGCCATTCGTATGACGATTTTAAACAACCTCCTCGAGTATCATCCGGTACTTGCTCAAAGTCTGAATTTGTCCTTAAAAACTTATTACTGGATTTTTATATAAGTATTTAAATGCATTGTTTATCTATTTGGCGGTATAGGAGTCGAGTGCTCAGTTAGCAATTGGAGCAGCCTTTGGTTTTGAGCCACCACCACAACAGGTCTGTTCTTAGATGTTGTATGTGAAGTATGAAAAATGAATGTGCTGTCTACTAATTTTATCGTTTGATACGGTGAAACGTTAATCATAAAAAAAATGGTAAACAATTCAATGGGCCTTACAAGTTTCTCTGGTGTAGAACACGTTTGCACGTTTTTTAGAGCAAAATGAAGTGAATGTATGTAAGCTGATTCAGTAGCAAAATTTCTCTATTTGAAGCCTTTATTCACTAGACAAGCAGTTTCAATGCATATGGATTCACTAGGTTCATTTATTTATTTGTTTGTTTGTTCTTTTCTTTTCTTTTTCTCCATCCTTACTGATTCACTGAATCCCACAGGTTGATGTGGACATAGCTACCCGGATACGAGTTTATGAAGATGGCCCTGACCGAAGGTACAATTTTTTTTACACTCCAATTTGTTTATGTATTGTAGATTTAGATTTACGTTTTGTGCTCCAGTAAAAAGGCTTAAACTGTGGTAATTGTAAAGCAATGATCTTTATCTAAATATTTGAAGTAATATATGATCTGCATGGTTGAATCCATGAGCTAAAAGTCACTATGACAAGTATACTGGAAGTCACGATCTCATTTTAAATTTAACCCTTATGTAGATCATGTTGTTGTGATTATATATTTGAATAAAGCTTGAGCATAGATGATCAAGAACAACAACGTACCTGTCATGCTTTGTTGCAGCTTGCTGTACGTGGAAGCAGTGGATCGTCCTGGATTACTGGTCGATCTCGTAAAAATAATTACTGACATAAATATTGCTGTTAAATCTGGGGAATTTGATACCGAGGTAACTTTTGAGCTATTTTGAGCACAGGGATTTGTTGTAGGGCGATGTAATCGGAAAAAAAATGCCAATTTTCACTTTTTGCTTGTGTTAATTTGCTGCTATCTGCTTTCTCCACATTCTTTTAGGAGTATGTAGATAACACATCATGCACTTATATATTTTTATGCTACTAGTAAATTAAACTGAATATGTCAATTTGCCTTTACTAGGGGTTACTGGCTAAGGCAAAGTTTCATGTTAGCTACAGAGAAAAGGCGCTTATCAAGCCTCTTCAACAGGTAAACATATATAATTCATCTGCGACTCTTTTTATGATTTATTTTCAGTAGTTCCAAAATAAAAGCCCATAGGAGAAGCTTGTTAAGCGGACCAGTCCCAATGCAACAGTCAGAGAAGTTTGTAAAATAAGTCGGTTTGAAATTTCTCCAAATTTTGTTTTCCATGAGTTCAGGTAATTGGCTCTGTACTACTAAGTGAAATAATAATGTGCCGAAGAACAAACTGTTGCCAACAAAATCTGAAAACCAGTATATTTTCTTCAGTTACCAATTACCATGCCCCTTCTCAAATGAGGGAAATAAAGTTTTGTATAAAAGTTGCAGTTTTGCTTCCAGTACCAAATGCATTATTATTTTTTTGCAGGTTCTTGCTAATAGTTTGCGATACTTCTTGCGACGTCCGACAACTGAAGATGCCAGCTTTTGAGATGTTTGTTCGAAACTATCTCAAATAGTTGGGTTATCAAATGGCCTTAATAAAAAGAAATTAGCATTTTCCGCAAACTTATTACATGTAGGCTATGTTGTTGTTGTCTCATAATTTTGTTAAAAGTATGGCACCTATACAGCTAATTTATTGTACAACATTGTAATTTGTAACAGTAAATGTACTTCTTACTCATCATATATACGACAAATTTTCTGAATTTGTATCTATTTTTATCAACATTTGAATACCAAGTGAAAAGTTTTCACTATAAATATTAGAAGTAGATCCTGTAGACAATACTGATCGAGTTTTGAGGTGAAGTTGGTTTATTTGCGTTTCATATATACTCCAGTTTTGAGTATATGTTGATAGAAAATCTATTTGCACAACACAAAAAACGTGTCGATTCTTAGGTTTAATATGTATGTATATTATCAAAATTAATCATGTTTTACCGTATATGTTTAGATCATACCGAATAATAGAACAGAACAGAGGACGGCTGTGATATGAAACAGATCGCATCAACTCTTCTATATTATTACTGACCTAGCACCTTGTTCTTTTAAAGAGGGTGAACTCTTTCTCTCTCTAGTCAATCTCGAAAATTTAGTTATAAAAAACTTATTTTTGCCAAGAAAAGGAACGTGCTATATATAGGCTAAGGTAGAAACTTGTATTTTAGAAAAAATTGGTGCTATCATATCTTCTTAAAACCCGAGATATACGCAATCAATTTAAATTGTTATTTAATAAACGTATTATCCCTAATACGGTCCGTTTAAGTTATTTGTCGTGTTGTATTATAAATACACCTGCAGGGTTTACACACACAAAAGTTACAAGCTTATTCAAGGGAGTATCATCAATCACTTACGGTACGTGGATTTATTTTATTACTAATAAACACTGATACGAATAATGCTGCCATCTCGTGACGAATCTCACAATGTATGAATCAAAATGACAAACACATCCATACATGTCTAAATAGCAATATAGGAATTAAGAGCATAAACAATAATCATGACCACGAGTTATAAATCATTTTGTCTAGTTAGTCACCAAATGATTATTTCATAACAGTAATGTTTAATACACACAAAGTGCACTAGTAAATGGAGTTGGAATTTATCCGTTCTCTATAGTCAATACAGAGCTACTAAAACCACGTACTACAACTCTACTGTGATGGTGTGTCCATTTCCATATAAAGTTGTAAACATATAACTTATATTACATTAGAACCGACAGTCTAATCTTCCGTGTGTAAGTTATACTCTACGCACTAGACCGTCTACTAAATAGAATAATAGACACTTATTTAGTCATTCAAACAATAATGATAAATAATAATTGCTCATATTATTCTCATTAAATAAATCAATGCAAAAAAGGCATAGATTTTTAAGGCCATAAAGAAAAAACATACAACACAAATTTATAAAAGTATTGTAGCTTATAAGTGAGAAAACAAATAGGTTTTCCAGGTAAACTGAGTTCATAAGATTCGATCTATTCGTTTCGATTAGCATATAGGTTTAGATCATCATTGTAGACCCTTAAAGTGGCTTTTATGCCTTGAGTTTGAAATTGGGTACTTGGCTACTCTCTTTAAGCTATTTATGTAAGAACAAGAAGAAAACATTTAGCTAAATTTCAAATCTGCATTCAAACAAGAATTACATATAGAAAAGGATAATCATAAAAAAAATGCTAATACAATTAATGGAGTGACATTGAGTCTTTTTGAAATTTTATCTTAATTTCATGTATTTTTTGCTGAAATAGATTACTAAGTTCTAGCCATGCTTAATAATTTAGTACGTAATTCTATCACAAAATTGATGAGGATCGGGGTTGTAATAATCCCGATTAAGTATAAATGAAAACTGATTATACTACGGAATCGAAATGATTATCGTAACCAAACAGAAGAAGAAAACGTAATATATATTAAGTACGGAATGTGAAATGTTGAATACAAGTAATGCCGATTTGAGATGGCTAATCTCCTAAACAAACTCTACACGAGAGAAGGTTTTAAACAAAATATTTTTCTGCATAAAACTATTGATACAACTACACTTCTATTTATAAAGGAAACCTACAACATTATTTTGAATTACAATAGCGGTTACTTTTGCAGTTACAAGTTGAAAACTGCTATTTAGTTAACCTTTTTCTCGCTTAATCTGATCGTTTAATAAATTGTCAAGTTCGCATAACTGTTCCCGTCAACTACGTACGTATAGACATGTTACAGGGTTTGACGCACGACTCGGTGAGATCTACCTGTTTCGAAGACTATGCAAGTATGTTACTTGAGTAGCTATTTTATTCGTATTATTATCTTTAATAATTTGAGAGGGTTGTGTATCTAATTTTTGTTTTTTATTAGTATTCATTAGGCCGGTACGTATCGAGTACTTTTATTTAATCTTAAGGGGTGTTTAATTAACTTTTTTTGTAATATTAATACACGGAAAAAGCGTGTTTGTTATTTACAATGATCAACATTCCTTGATGATAAAAGTAATCGGAATTTATCTTTCGCTACGCTAAACATTATTATATGCATCGTGCATGAAACATGGAAAAATTAAAAAAAAAAATACAACTTTTTAACTCTAATTACCTAACTACAAGCCAAAACTTTTATTCTCAAAACATACAACTCTAATAAATATGTGTAATTGTATATTTATATGTTTTGTGAAGAAATTTTTAACTGTTAATTATATGTTTTGGGCATAATTGGTTCAAATCTTAGGTCAAAATACCTATTTTTCTTGGTTTCTTCATCCTGTCTCCATATTGATAGTATTTCTCATCATATTTTCTTTACCTATTACAAAGTAATATCAAATTTCTTATATTGACAAATTTGTGTCATTTCATTTTTTATTTATCTGTCTATGCATATCATCACAGCTCATAAAGAAATACATTAAACAATATACTAGTGAACAAGATATTAGGATAGCTTTCTTGATAAAAAGGTATGGGTCTAAACTTATAATGTCTGGCTATGCTGCACTTGCAATTCCTTGTGGATTGAGTTATAATCAAACCATTTTTATTTGTGTATTCGTGGCAATGCATTACAAGAAAAAATTAAGATATCAACGGTTTATTTTTTTTAAATTGTTGGTAAAGTGAATGTCGGTAAATTTTAGCAACCATTCAGCAACAAAAATCAGTTTAGCAACAGATGTTCTGACGGTAATGTTACATATTTATTTTATTTATTTTTTTGGTAGTGATGTGGGGAAGAGAAATGGAAAAATGAGATTAGGCCATTTGGAAATGGAAGATGATAAATAAGGCCACCAAGGCCATTCTTAAGATATACAAGTATGGGTAACTTATGTGATACTTCAGTTTATCTAACAACTACCCTTGATGGCCTTTACGCCAAATTGCCCATAAGGTGGCAATTGTATTTTAGTATACACTATATATTCCATGTTTTATGTTTTAGTATTATATTAACTAGTATAACAAAAAGTTCATTTAACATTATAAAAAAAAATTGGTTATGTTGCGAAAGTGCTTGTGGCTAAATTTTAGCAACAGTTTAGCAATAAATTATGTTGCTATTTGTTTCTAAATTGTTGCTAAAATTTAAGCACAACCACTTTACCAACATAACTCAAAAAGTTTTATGCTGCTAAATGAACTTTTTATTACGGTATTAGCATAAATATGAAGATGACTATTGACAGTTGATTGTAATACTAATAACCAACTATTTTATGTCAGTTTAGTAATATTGTCAACAAATTCCAATAGTAAATTTACACGAGTTTTCGATTTTGTAGACTGAGATACTGTCATTTTTTGGTTAGTGGTATAAGCATCCTTGAGAATCTCAAAATGGTACGATTTATATATAGAATTTAGTGTTCAGTACTTTAGATCAAAACTTTAGTGCTAGAGAATGGAATAACGTAAAATTTAGTGTGATAGCCAAGCATAAACCTCGAAACTAGGGCAGGACGAAAAACTGGACCGGACCGATAATCGAGCCGAAAAGGACCGAAACCGAAAAACCAAAAATTTTCAGGTCGGAACCGAAAAAGGCCGAAAAAAACCAAAACTGGACCGAAAAAATTGGTCCGGTTCGGGTCAAAAAATAACAAGACCGAAACCGAAAAAACCGAACAGAAAAATATGCTCGGTTTTGCTCAAAACCGAACCGAAACGGACCGAACCCAGTCCTACTCAAAACAATCAACACTTCCAAGGATGTTGTTTATTTTAATTTAATGTTGTTTGTAAATTAAGTATTTGTAGCATTTACTGAAACCACCAAGGTCGGAGCTAAAAATTTCACTGAAATAGGGTGAAAGAGTTCTTGTATCCAGTCCCTGAACCGAGGTTAATTAATCAGGATATAAAGACTTGCGGAAGCATAAAATTATCTGATGAGGGAAAAGTCGAAAATGTCTAATCTTTCTCAAGAAAATTCTAGCATATTGATCCATTTCACGACCAATATAGGGCATAAGTTTGAACGTTCTTGTACACCATTATGTTAAAACTTTTTTTTGAAGATTATTATGTTAAACTTCAAAGGGGGGGAAAACAAGACTGATATTTAACAAATTGTGAATGCTTAATTAAAGAGTAGTGTAAATCATTGCTTGTAATTTTTTTTTATATTAATGGTGGGAAAAAGTCACTCATTTATTTATTAATGAATAAAAAAGTTAGGAAAAAACCCCACAAAAAAACAAACCAGAGTAACAGTAGGAAACTTCTTGAGAATTACAGTACTTGATAGGATAAAATTAGAACTTTTCGATTAAAAAGAAAATCCTAATAAATTGTAATGCACTTCAAAGTTGAGGGATCAAAGTTGATATTGACCAATATGCCACCGTTTCATCTGGTCCACCCCTTCATTCTATCCAGTCCATTTCCATCTTTGAGAGAGAGAGACACCCTCTCACACTTCTTCTTCATTTCGCAATCGAAGATAAGGAATACCTTTCTCTTCCAGTTTCAAAATATTTCTTAATTTAATGGGGAAATCAGCAATGTTTTCTGAGATAAATCATTGCTTGTAATTGAATTAGCTAAAATGCATGTAAAAAAAACACTTAAAAATCATAATCGCTAAATTGTATGCAAACGTATATCATAGAGATCATAAAGTTGTGTTCCTGTTTTAGAATTTGGACAACTAGTAAAATAGCAACAATAAATTGTTAGCAAAAATCCAAATAAAGGAACGTAAGGTGTAACGTTTTTTTAGCCTTTTTCCCTTCATCTTGGGAACTGAAATAAACCATACTTTACCTTACCTTAATTACCTTGCTACTCGTATATATATATATATATATATATATATAGATCGTAGAATGGCACAATCCTTTAATATACAAGTCGTATGTATATAGTATTATTCACTTAGAGAGAGACTTAAACATGGCATCATCGGTTGCTAAAGGGTCACATTTGAACTCGATGTATATCAAGTAAGGTTTCTTAATGATCAACTACAAATTATTTTTCCAAAATTCACCAAACACATTTAATTTAACTATAAAAAGCAGTTAACATTAGTACTTCAAGTGACTTATGCCCTCGGCCGGCACAATTTTTTTGGGTTAAAAAATAAGCCGAGTTTATTAGCCAAGAACAAACTGCCATTTTCAACTGTATATCAATCAAACTTGGTCGTACAACTTAATTATATGGGGAAAAAATAATTTCATAAAATTAATTAAACTTCAAGTTCACAATAAAAGCGAAAAGAAAGTTGTCTTTATAATATTTCTTTTTGTTTTCGTTTATAGTGTTGAGGTATGATTTGCTTTATTTTGTCCAGAAACTACTCGTCAAATTCGAAACTTTAATTATATAAATAAGCATCAGTTGCATAAATTAACCATAAACCATTAGGTCAAAGTCCAAGTCCAGTTTTTTTTATCTGCTCCTAATTATACTCACTCTGTTCCTATTTAACTACGTGTAATTTTGACCGGCCAAGAACTTATATCAAAATTGTCGGATGAAAATTTTCAAAAGTTGATCATATAGTTCAAATGTTAAATTTTATGATTAGATTTAAAAAAAAAATCATTTCGATAATTTTGATACAAGTTATATAAGCCGGTCAAAATTACACGTATTTTCGTATGGACAATTAAACGAGAACGACCGGAATATATGAGTTTCTTTCTAGGCCGCTTGTTTATTTATGTTTTAATTTTGAATTTTTACTACTTGTTTTGAATGTTTATGAACTTATAAAAGATATTCTTGACAAAAATCAGGAGCTTTTTACATACCATTGATCAATGTTTTTTTTTATATTTTACATTTATTCTTATATTCGTTCCAAATTAAATAATGCTCTATGAATTTCTATTAAGAATACTATATTGAAATATACAGATAAATGTTTAATATCTCATTATTTGTTACATTTTTTAAATATAAATTTTGGGCTAAGAAAAAGGTCAAGCATATAAAAATATAAAAGGGAGGCGCTGCTAAAAGGAAGTATATTCTGGGACTGTCCGATGCAGTCACTGCAAAAATAAGTTCAATTAGAGACGGCTAAATCTGTCAGAAATCTGTTGTAAAATAACAAAATCCGTCAAGGACGTTGGGAAATAATTAAAATTTATCGCAAATTCGTCTGCGATAAGGACGTTGGGGAATAAATCTGTCACAAAACCCGCTCCTGATTGAATTTTTTTCTGTAGTGGGTAGATAGATAATAATTTTCTAGTAATTAATTCTCCAAAATAATAGTAGCATATCACTACAAAATAATGTTTGATTTAGTGAGAGTCAAAAGCTGTCACAAGCCTGTCGCAAATTGATAAAACCGTCACAAAACCGTCACAAATTGACTAAACTGTCACAAAACCGTCACAAAAACCGTCGCTAATAAGCTCGTAACAAAAAATACCGTCACTAATCCCGTCGCTATTTGAGTATTTTTTTGTAGTGTATGTTTTTGTAAATCTACTATTATTTTTTAATTTTGGGGTAGCGCTACCATAAAGTTGATGAAATACAAGTCTTTATCCTTTGTAGGTTATACTACAAAAAAATACTCAAATAACGACGGGATTAGTGACGGTATTTTTTGTTACGGGTCTATTAACGACGGTTTTTGTGACGGATTTGTGACAGTTTAGTCAATTTGCGACAGATTTGTGACAACTTTTTAAATTAGCGACAGACTTGTGACAGCTTTTGACTCTCACTAAATCAAACATTATTTTGTAATTAATTTTGTCGACTCATATCATTTTCAGATTATTCAATGGGAGATTATAAATTCATAACCAACCAAATCAGCAATGATTGATCTCGAATAAGGATATAATTCAACTCTATTGTTAAGTATATGTACATACGTGCAGAATTTTAATTATACGTGTCCTTAATTTATTTCAGTCAAAGACATTCAAATATTTGAATTTTAATACTATCTATAAATGAAACTTAAAATCAACGCGGTTATAACGTGGAACCATGATAGTGTATGGATCACTTGTTTTTTAACCGAACGTGTAACTTTAGCAACTGAAATTGGGTTGTCGAAATTATTACATTTCTGATTTGATTTTGTATTATGTTAATTTAAAAAAAAAATAGACCAGTGCTTAGAAAAGCCTACCATAAAAAGGGTGGATCAGATATTATAAGTGACGCGGTCAAACTTAACGGAGAGGAGGTGAAGAGCAAAGGGAACTTAGTCGGGGATCAACGTGATATCGGAGATTGGTGGGTCCCACATAACCGTACCGGAATTTACTATCCAAAAGGACATGAAAAGGTCATTGAAGAAGTCTCCACCGGCAAAGACGTTGGGGTCAATTGGTTTCATAACGACGACACTAATAACTTCAATTAAGGTCTTGTTTGGTTGCACTTGTAGCTAGCTTTTAAGAGTGCACTTGGTTGACAACTAGTCACAGTTGGTTTGTCAACGACAGGCTTAAAAGATGGGACATTGCATGTGTGGACATTTGCTTAATAAGTTGTGACCAGACAAACCCTAAATCTAATTGTTTAAGTGATTATTTAATCTTTAATTACATGTAACATGAAGTTTATTATCAGCTGCAAGTGATGAAAATAATAAATCTACATATTTTACTTTCGTTTTTTAGAAGTATTGAAATGACGGATTTGGAAGTGACTTATGTGGGTGATTTACGTAGCTTTCATTTTTTGGCGTCATGACGCAACAATTATGTTTTTTTCTATTTGTCGTTTGCGGTTTGGTTCGGTTTTTACTAAAACATAAGTCGAACCAATTGAAAATCATTGGTTTAGACTGATTTTGTTCAGACCAAAATAATAATTGGAACTTAATCAAACCAGACTAAAAGTAAACTGAATTGTATTCTTGATACAAAAGTGCGAAAGTATTAATACATATATATATATATATATATATATATATATATAGTAGATACAATTTCTAAAAGTAAGCATAAATTTATGTTTATAATTATAACTTATAAGTATAAAGGGTATATGTAATGTATACATAAGTAATTTTCTTAGTTCTATTTCAAAACACTAAACACGCAAAACGAAGCAATTATATCTGCGTTTATGGGTTTACAAACCGAATTAAGCAACCTAATTAATAGATACTCAATTTGGTTGAGAACATGCATGGTCAATTATACAAAAAATTCCAATCAAGGACGGCCAAATCTGTTATAAATATGTCGCTAAATGACAATACTTGTCATTAAAATTGAAATACATTCCCATACCGTCCCTAATTAGGGTGTTGGAAAGCAAAATATGTCACTAATTTCGTCTTTAGGTTATACTGTTATATATCTTGAATGAATTAAATTATTG
Source organism: Primula vulgaris (assembly GCA_963920805.1). Classification (NCBI taxonomy): domain Eukaryota; kingdom Viridiplantae; phylum Streptophyta; class Magnoliopsida; order Ericales; family Primulaceae; genus Primula; species Primula vulgaris. The sequence continues at coordinate 32,407,656 of OY987217.1, forward strand.
GACCCGACAAATATTCAACTCGGACTTTAAAATCCTATAAGCACCGGGGGCAAACCAGGGGTGGCCGTGGCCACCAGCGATGATTTTTATTTTTCATTTTTTTATGTGTATTTTTTTATTAATATACATACATTGGTGTTCCTTGCTAACTAAACAAAAGAACTATTGGTGTAATGGTAATATTGGTTTTTAAGATAGTGGAATGTTATGTTAGCTGTTTTTTTTAAAAAAATTCTGTTTTTTATCTTGAAATTATCAAATTTCGTAAATGACCATTGTATTTTCCCAAACAAAATTACAAAAAAAATTATTTTATTACCCAATACCTTTTAACTTCATATTTATTTTATGTTATGTTAAATATAGAAAAAAATTTCTTTATTTTTATAGTAGACTCTATTTATTTTATCTCATATTCGACATATTTTTTACATTACAGCCTCTCAAAAAAATCATTCTGGTTACTCTCCTGACGATCACCGATAAAATTGCTACATTATTTTGTAGCATTTTCCTATTCCAGTATCGTTTGGGTTTGCAGTAAAAAAAGCCTCCGTACACTAAAAAAAAATACTCAAATAAGGACGAGACTAGTGACAATATTTTTTGTTACGAGCTAATTAGCGACGGTTTTTGTGACGGCTTTGTGACGGTTTAGTCAATTTGCGATAGATTTGTGACAACTTTTTAAATTAGTGACTGTCTTGGTCTTGTGACAGCTTTTTACTCTTAATAAATCAAACATTATTTTGTACTGATAACGATATATATATATATATATATATATATAAGTTGACAATAATATTGATGAATTGAAGCTCATTTAACTCTTAATTTCTTATAGTTTTTTAATTTTATGATTGGTGTTGAAAGGACTGAGGAAACATGGAAGTTTCGAGTGTATTTCATGTAATCATATTTATAAATTATATATATTTACAACAACTTCCAAATGCATTCAATCTATATATAATTAATCCAATCTACATGCCGCCATGTCTTGGAAGTTAGACAATTTTCATGTCTCCATTGTCACACATTCTTTAATATAAATTTTTTAACTTCTAATTGGTTTTTCAATCTTTGCATTTAACTGTTATCGCTTTTTGTATAACTTATAGTACCTGTTAACTGTTATCGCTTTTTGCATTTAACTGTTATCGCTTCTAAAAAACCAAGGTGACCAAGACATATTTTCCAGTTTGGATCATCGATCTACCAACTTAATCCGTGTTTTTAATAAGATAATCAATTTGCTTGTTCAAGCTTATAAATTGGTTTAACGTATCTATATATATCTACACGTTTATTTGTGTCGTATTGATCCAAATGTTTCGAGTGAATTAACGAAGAATAATTAATTCATGATATTTTTGTCTTTTTAAAATAATTTAACTTACTTTCTTCGAAATTATAAAGTCTTCCAAATGATCGATCGTTCATTACAAACATTTTATAAGTCTATGGAAATTGACTTTTCCAAATTATGTCCCCCAACCAATGACGGGCTTGAACATTAAGTAAATTATAAGTAATAATAGTCAGTCACCTAGTTAATTTTTTCTTAAAGTAACTTATCATTTAATATAGTAACTTGTAAGTAGAAATAATTCCGGCGGATATTGGGAAATTTTATGTTTAGTAATATATATTTTAAACTTAATTTATTATATATAGATAAAGCACCATAATATATCACTATAGCACCCCATGTATTTGTTACACACCAATTAAACTATTAAGACAAGAAAAAAGAGACATTACAAAATAATTTTTGATTTAATAAGAGTCAAAAGCTGTCACAAATTTGTCGTTAATTTAAAAATTGTCACAAATCTGTCACAAATTGATTAAACTGTCAGAAATCCGTCACAAAAACCGTCGCTAATAAGCTCGTAACAAAAAATACCGCCACTAATCTCGTCCGTCACTAATCCCGTCGATATTTAAGTATTTTTTTTGTAGTGTTAATTATATCGGTGAGCATATATCATAATATATACTATATCATTTGTACGTAGTCAAAATATAAAATTTACACCACAGATTCTTTTTTTTTTCTATTAAAGTTTCATAAACATAAATTTCATTACTTAGATGATTATTATGTGCAGAGGTATATTGTACGAATGAGCCATGACTTTTATCATGTCAAATAAGTATTAATAATATATATATATATATATATCACGAATGAATTAGTAACAAACTCTTATATTTTATCTATTCTAACGATTAATTAACCGGATTTTTATCTCAGCTAATTTGATCATATTAATGACATAAAGTAATAGTGTACAATTGTAAACAGTTTGCAGACGACTCATTTCTTTGCTAACCAATGAAACTTGGCTTCTGAACATAGTATTAATTAGGTAATAATCATTTCCTATTTCTATTGTAATGTAACTTAATATTTCAAAATTAAAACCATACTAAAATTATTCTCAATATTCCAAGTCAAATTTACACGAAAATTTGACATGCTAGCTAGCTCACCATGACATAATAATAAGCTTATTCTTAAAAAAACACCAATAGACCATAACCTCTCATATTTTTTCATCTTTATCGACCTTACCAACCGCACCAATATAGACTCCACTAGTAATATCGAAGACCCTTTCTGCCAACTTTTTTACCCTCTAAAAATATTTCAAGATATCATTATCATTACTTACCAAAAAAGATCACTATCGCACCAACCCCTCTTACTCAATTTTATTATTTTTTAGTTGCACAACTTTTTAGTCTTCACCAACTTAAGAAAACTCACACCTATAAGTGCATCCCACATTTTCATATTTCACATTCAACTCATCCAAACATAATTAATCTTCATACAAATTACCAACTTTGCTTAATTATTTCCCATATCAAAACTCAAAAAATGGTTATCAACACACAACAAAAAGAAATGATTTTCCGATCAAAACTCCCGGACATCTACATCCCCAATCACCTCCCTCTTCATGCGTATTGCTTCGAGAACATATCTGAATTTTCCTCAAAGCCATGTTTGATCAATGGAGCAACAGGGGAGATACATACATATGCAGATGTTGAGATGACTTCCAAGAAAGTCGCGTCCGGGCTAGATAAACATGGCATCAGACAGGGCGACACGATCATGATTCTTTTACCAAATTCACCGGAATTTGTTTTTGCCTTTCTCGGCGCTTCTTACCGTGGGGCCATTTCCACTATGGCAAACCCGTTTTTTACTGCGGCTGAGGTTGTAAAACAAATGAAGGCTTCAAATGCAAAGCTTGTTGTCACACAAGCTAGCTATGTGGATAAATTGAAAGAGTATGCAAATGAGAACGACGTTAAGGTAGTATTATGATTCAGTTTTTTAAATATTAAAATATACAAATCACATAAACAATTTATTCTTCACAGAAGTACTTCTTGTGCCCTGCCGGCTAATTTGGAGTATATTATTGCGTATAATTAACTTATACCTATGTCATTACCCGTCTTCATGCAAATGATGTGAATTGTTACTTGTCACAATTGGATCATTTTTCTTTGCTTTACGGTATAGCAAACATTAAATTTCCTTTAAAAATATGAAAATATTACCAGCATGACTTGGATTTTGAAATTATAAGAACCAATGTTTTCGTGAAATGCTAAAACGTGTAAATAAATCTTTCATGAAGAACCTTTTAGCTTTTATATTGCTAGTCCTTTAACGAAGGAAAAAATAGGTATTCTGTACTGGATTTTAAATAGGCAGTGTAGTATGATATAAATTGACATAAAAATTGCATATATCAATGTTTTTGGTTGAAAAAACCTACGAAGTGAATTTTTGACTTGGTAACAATTCTTTTGCGACTTATATTATTAGGCTTTCAGATTTTATTACTTATTTGGTTTGGACCGTTTGGTGCATGTGATATATATACTACATGAATTTTGTCACTTTAGTGTGTATTGTAGTTTAAATAATTTTCCTTAAGAGAGCTAGGTTCCATTAATATAAATGAGTCTAATACCTGATTAACCTAATTAATGATATAAACAAAGATATTCTACCAAAATACTAGTATAAGTCTATATTCATCACATGTCACATGTGCAATAACTATTTAATCGTAACCATCACAACATGTGTATCTATATTTTGCTCGTGAGGTAACATGTGTCGTTACATATTATATGGTGAATTCCAAATTGAAATTTCAAGCAGAAGAATATGTGGTGCTAATTATGAAATACTCTATATTATGATGCTAGTTATGAAATATACTCCATACTAAATTAGCACCACACATATTATGGAGTACAAAATGATTAGTTTTAAGAAAACTTCTTTAACTAAACATAATAAGGCTTCATGTTGAGTTGTTGACTAGGACTATATTATCTCATAATCTCATTAGACTTCAACAAAAATCAACAGTTGCTAGAGACAAGTAATTAATATTGGTAAATTAAGACAAACAACAAAAGAAAAAGAAATTTGATACGGCAATAATATTATATTAATTAGTTGAATAACTGTAGGAGTGATTATTGAACCTTATGACTATCATAATCTAATTGATCGATTTCTAAACTACTAACAAATAACTATTACACTTCAATATATTAAAATACGTCTCTTTAATTATTGTTACAGATAATATGTATCGACACACCGCCGGAGGGCTGCCTCCACTTCTCGGAGCTAATCAATTTATCCGATGAAGAGCCTCCCTCAGTCACAATCTCTCCAGACGATGTCGTGGCGTTACCATACTCTTCTGGAACCACGGGCCTACCTAAGGGTGTGATGCTCACGCACAAGGGCCTCGTCACGAGCGTGGCCCAACAGGTGTGCTAAATTTCCAACAAAATTGAATTCATTTTATTATTGTTATTGGAGGTGGTAACATTTCAGTTCATGGATTAGAGCAGCGTTATATTTATCGACAAATATATATCCAGAATTATTAAAGACGACTCGAATGCTAGAAATAACAATTTGTAGTTTTACACTATATATCCAAGTATTTCTTTATACGAATATGTGTTACAGGGAAATGTTTTGAGGCAGCTTAAACATGTACCTGAAAATTACCTTAATCGAAGCCTTAAATGACTCTTAATTTAGGGTGAACAGATATTATTGGTCAATGGTCATGTAATTAATATGCGAAAAACTCTTGTTTTTGGTTCTCATAGTTTCATTTGTAAAATACTACTGTACTTGGTTCTCTATTCTCATAGTTTATTTAGAATGAATTTCACAATGATTCCCATAATTTAAATGAAATGCAATTTATTCCCTTGGTTGGAGCAAAAAGCTTATTGGGTCCCAATCTTAATAATGTAACCATTGAAATTTGTTTTTGACATAAAATAAAGCCACGAAAATGACTTTACAAAAAGCCAAAGGAGGGACCAAATAAGAATTAAAACCTGGTCATCCACTCATTTGAGACTTGTTTTAGTTGCTCTTAAGAGAATTTATTTATTTTTTGACAGAATTAGAGGTTTGATATTCTATGTAACTCTTTTCTTATAATATGGGGGGCACAAATAAAATTTGTAAAGGTTTTAATCAAAATAAATCGGAAAAAATTACTTTTTCGTCGTGTCTTATCAAAATTGGAGGGACAATTGCTTTCCGAATATCTCCACCGAGTTCATCACATACATTAATTCTAGAATTTGCCTTTCATATTTTTAACAACTTGGCGTACTTGTTTTGCTATGGATGATATATATTAATGAAACATCGTGACGAGAATGATTTATCTTTCTACAAACTAATTAAATCTTCGATTCTTTTATGAATAAGGTGGACGGCGACAATCCGAATCTCTACATGCACAGTGATGACGTAGCACTATGCGTGCTCCCGCTCTTCCACATTTACTCCCTGAACTCCGTCTTACTATGCGGGTTAAGAGCCGGTGCAGCTATTTTAATCATGCAAAAGTTTGAGATTAATTCTTTCTTCGGACTAATAGAAAAATACAAAGTGACAATCGGACCGTTCGTTCCTCCTATTGTTCTTGCGATCGCCAAGAGCCCTGTGGTGGACGACTATGATATGTCCACGATTAGGATGGTGATGTCAGGGGCAGCACCACTAGGGAAGGAGCTTGAGGATGCCGTGAGGGCTAAGTTTCCGAATGCCAAGCTCGGACAGGTCAGTATACTTAGGACATTTTCTTTTTGTTAATTATCTATACAAGAAGATGTCAGGATGTCAAGATCGACTTTGTTTCTATTTTATGAAAGTGTGTTGACTATGAATATGTGATGTCTAAAGACATTGATAGGTGATCGACAAATTTAAAGAACTACCAGAGGAATAACATGACTAATACTCTTGATTATTTATTATGTGAAAATTGAAGAAACATCTCTAAGATAATTGAATACTGATTTTGAACAAAAGAATAAAAATTATTCTTTAGTGCTCTCTGTTTATACTTAGTTTTAATTTAATCTGATCATGTTTTAAAATCTTCATTAATAAGTTCACCACTAAAATTGATTTTTGGATGAAACATAATATGTAGTCTAAAACTTGAAACTTCTTTTTATAGGTAAATATGATATTTAAACTTTGAACAATATACTTTCGTATTTGCCCAATTTATAGGGTTTTCAGACATGGATACAAATTTAAGGGTATAAGTGTGAGTTCACGTTCATGGAGTACATCAAATCAAGTTACCATTTGATAAATTCAGTATAGTAAATCAGAAAAACTCAGTAGACTAAATCAAATTTATTTGATAAACTCAGTATATTTAGATCAAGATTTTGAAACGTTACTATTTGAAATTTTGTGTAAACACATGTTTTAATTTAGCCAGAATAACGCAAGATTAAACGGCTTTAAGATGTGTTTGTTTGCCGACCTTAGCTACTTATATAAATTTATTTCATGTCATCAGAATTAAAAATAGATATATACTAGTAAAGTTCTGAAATCGTGACTAGTTAATCTTAACCACAATCAATCCAACAAAAATGGTTAGTGTATATTTTTGGAAAATCATATGTCCCTATCGTCAACCACTACTCATCCTTTTACTTTTTCTTATTTTTCATTAACTATGTCACTTCATTTGTAGTTTAAAGCTTACAACTTACGCGTTTGTATTTTAGTAGTTGATAATTTGATATGAAAACATTAAGTTATTAGCTTGTGTCTGAGGGTCACCTAATCTTTACAAAGTTAACAAAACAGAAGGTGATATTCATGAAAAGGTGATATATATATAATGTTTGAATGTATGTATAGGGATATGGAATGACAGAGGCCGGGCCGGTTTTGGCAATGTGTTTGGCATTTGCAAAAAAGCCTTACGAAATTAAATCCGGAGCTTGTGGCACAGTCGTTAGAAATGCAGAGATGAAAATCATTGATCCCGACACTAATGCTTCTCTTCCTAGGAACCAACCCGGTGAAATTTGCATTAGAGGAGATCAAATCATGAAAGGTAAAAAAAAAAAACATCGTTTTACTCGAGCATAGTGCATGTTTAACTGCAATTTGAAGGAAAAAAAGGTTGAATCGAGCTTAAAATTTTGAACTTTTTTGGTCCATGAAGCAAACGTAATTGTCGAGACTCAATATTACTAAATGGAAGTGTTGGCCAATACTTTATGTTAGTTGAGAGGGTTACATTGATATACTATGTCACAGATTACTAAAGTTCTATATGGAGAAAATGTATTGGAGAAGCATAAAAAGTTGGTGAACTTATGTCATGTATTGAAATGGTTTTTGGTTGACCAAAAACTTGGTTATCTATTTCATCCTAATCCAAACTACTTTGATCTTTTCACCTAAAAATGATATATCAGTCTCACCTACTTTGGTATTAGAAGATCAAGAAAAGGAGAAAACTACCCTCCAAAAGACAAAAGGAGAAAAGTAATTAACAAACTTGTTAGTTTTTTACTTTTTACATATACTTGAAGCAGTTTCTAAAACTTTAATCATAACTTGGTTTATAGAAAACATTGTCTCTTGGCTAAGCTCCTTGTTAAAGAAAATCTTGGGAAAAAAAGCTACAACTATTGATTGATCGTGACGAACTCAACTTATTTCACTTCAGCTTTCAAGCAAGTTTGTGCATTTGAGACCAGGAAAAAAAAATCAGCTCTTAAATCAAACAATTTATAAACAGAAAATCTAAACTTAAATCTTGTAATCAAACAAGCCCTTATTATAACTAGGAGAAAAGTAATTAAATTCTAATTGTGTGACTTTAACTATTTCAGGATATTTGAACGATCCGGTGGCAACTTCTCAAACAATAGACAAAGAAGGGTGGCTACATACCGGAGATATAGGCTATATTGATAATGACGATGAGCTTTTTATTGTCGATAGATTAAAAGAATTGATAAAATACAAAGGCTTTCAAGTACCTCCAGCAGAGCTTGAAGCCCTGCTACTTACTCATCCCAAAATTGGAGACGCTGCTGTTGTACCGTAAGTATTAATTTCGTTTAAGAAAATAAAACGTTTTTTAGCCTATAAATCGATACGGGATTAACATTTTTCTTTGTATGGTTCAGAATGAAAGATGAATCAGCTGGGGAAGTTCCAGTGGCTTTTGTTGTGAGATCTAATGGGTATCAAATCACTGAGGATGAGATCAAGCAATTCGTATCCAAGCAGGTAAAATTTACAAAAAATAACACTTCAAGGACTAATTTGCTAAGACACAATACTTTGGGGGTTCATTTTTATTAAAGACTATACTAGAATTATACTAGATTACTTGTATATGTTTTTTAGTTTTATAATATTTGTAATCTATGTTACAGGTAGTTTTTTACAAAAGGCTTAGCCGGGTATTCTTCACGGATACGATCCCGAAGGCGCCATCTGGAAAAATCTTGAGGAAGGACTTAAGAGCACGATTAGCAGCTGGTCTCGCCAATTAATTATTTTACCGCAAATTCGGATTATTTATTTGATGTAATGTTTGTATAAAACTTAATGTTAATTAAAAACTTGTTGCTTTTGTGGCCAAAATATCAGAAAGCTTGGATTTTATAAAATAAAAGAAAGATGATTAAAAACATTTGGAAGGATCATTAATCCAGATATGTGAAGTATATTAAGTCAACATCGTATGAACATAAACCAAGTTATTTGACAAAATTGGAATGTTGGTCGACTTTGAATAGCAATGAATGGAAGAGTCAATCATGTCTCAAAATGTCTTAATTAGCCTCAATAAAATTGTAATATTTTCTAATTCTATTTTTCACATACAATTTTACAAAAGAAGTGATGGACAAAAGTTTGATGTTGTATCACTGGGACTGTCACTAATCAATACCACTACAAAAGTGACATTCTAAAACTAGAAGAGATCTCTTTTGGTAACATCAGAAAGAAAAATTCATAAAACATTCTTTTGAAATATAGACATCATAATATTAATATAAGTCAATCCAAAATAAATAAAACTGCCAATTTTTACCATTTTTTTTCAAAAATGTGCATATTCTAATTTACTAATTACTCATATATCATAATCCAATTCAAATACATAAATAGCTAAATAAATATGTTATTTCTCACATATCAATTCATCTAACAAACTATACTTATATAACAATAAAACATCATATTACTCCTTACATACAATTATTAAATTACTATATTCATTCCATCATTTTTTTCATTTAAAAAAAAAATTAATTCATTTATCCTGAATCGTATTTATATGCGTACCGTACACACAACGTGTGGGCTACGATCAGTAAGTATATATAATATATATACACTATGTACATATGCAATCACTTTTCTGGGAAATGATTTACTCACTCATTACTCACTTGTTATATAAAAGCACTTATATTTACCAAATTACTTGTACAAAATTCCAAATAGGTTACAATTTTGTACCTTCAATCTTTCCGGCTCATAATCTCAAGCATAATCCCATTTTCAACAAATTAATCATCAAACAAACATCATTTTATAATTATTTTAGCTAAATCACGGTTATTTAAGGCATTTTCTTCTGAAACTGATAAAACAATCATAAATATAAGGGAAATAAGAAATTTATACAATTATTTATCCTTTACTATTTGGCAAAAATCTAGTGCCTGATTAAAAGGAAAATACTTCACACATAAATTTAAACCAATGTTTTCGAAAACATTGAAAGAGTTGTGGAAAAGAGTTATGGAACAATCAATAGGGTAAATTTCTATTTTCCCAAAAAAGTTCTCTTGGTACAAAAACATAAGTTATTATTAATTGACGATTGATTGATTAATCGAAATTGAATTGGATGGAAGTTGACCTACAGTAGTCTAACTAGTTTCGGAAAACAAGAGTTATGACGATATCAATTATGGGAAAGATGTAAAAACTATTCGTGGAATCAAATAAGTTTGGTTAAATAACTTAAATCTAAGAGCTTTATTTTCCTTAGATTCTTCATCTCATTCGTCAACTTTGATATATCAGTATATGATAAATAATTATTGCAATGTATTCGGTTTAGTGATACATAACGTAACTTAGAAAATAATGAAGCGTTTGAAATTTTGAATGGGTACATGTGCTTGGATTCCATATTGGAAAAGTGAAAATGCTAGATTGATAGTATTAATAGTATGTAATACAAATAATTAAATGGTCTTTTTCCTTTAAAAGATTGTGCTAAGATTTATCTTTAAGTCTCTGTTTGTTTCGTAGTAAAATATTTACGGAGGAAAAATATTTTTCGGGTAAAGTTTTACGGTGCAAACTTTTGTTTGCATTTTATTTACGGGTGTTTGGTGCGTCAAAGGTTTCCCATGAGAATTCTATTGAAATTCAAAAATCTATTAGTGATTTAAATTAGACAAATTCAATGCATAAATAAATAAACATTGTTCATATTTTAAACAAAATATTTTAAGATGAAAAACATCAAAAATTAACTAAAAGTCACAAAAATTAACTAAAAGTCACAAAAATGAATAAGTTCGTGAAAGTTTAAAAACATTAGTGATTAAAATCACAATTATTTTGACGGAACAAAAGGTAAAAGTTCGTCTACTTTTCTGAAAGGAATTTCGTCAACATGTATAGGAAACTTAACCTAAACACATATTTTATTTCATATACGTCACTTATAATAACTTATAATTTTTCAACATATAAACTCATAAAATTATAAGTATAGAAGATATTATTGACTTTTTTTAGCTTTTTCAAATTTTCTTGGGTTTTTTAGATTTTTCGGAATTTTTTGTTTTATTTTTTCCATTTTTTTGTTATTTTTTCCATTTTTTTTGTTTTTTTTTAGATTTTTATTGGTTAATTAGATTTTAGCCTTTTCAAATTTTCTTGGGTTTTTTAGATTTTTCGGAATTTTTTGTTTTATTTTTTCCATTTTTTTGTTATTTTTTAGATTTTTTCCTATTTGTTTATATTTTTATTGGTTAATTAGATTTTAGCTTTTTCAAATTTTCTTGGGTTTTTTAGATTTTTCGGAATTTTTTGTTATTTTTTTTGTTATTTTTTAGATCTTTTCCTATTTATTTATATTTTTATTGGTTAATTAGATTTTAGCTTTTTCAAAATTTCTTGGGTTTTTTAGATTTTTCGGAATTTTTTGTTTTATTTTTTCCATTTTTTTTGTTATTTTTGTAGCTTTTTTCCTATTTATTTATATTTTTATTGGTTAATTAGATTTTAGCTTTTTCAAATTTTCTTGGGTTTTTTAGATTTTTTAGATTTTTCGGATTTTTTCCTTTTTTTTATTGGTTAGTAAATAGAATTGGACTGATTATTAAATAATTTTGAAAGAATAGACCTATAATTAATAATAGTTATAATACTAGTATTAGAAAGAATATAGAGAGAGGCTCCGTAAACCGTTTACAACTTTATTTGCGGGGTAATCGTTTCCCCCAATTTTACTGTATATGTGGGAAAAGTTTTCCCAAAAAAAATGTTTTACGTTAAACCAATCACCCGGAAAATCTATTTTACCCGTAAATATTTGTTTACCCCCATTTTACAACAAAACAAACAGAGCCTAAATGCCAAGCAGGAGTATTTGAATAAAAAGACCGAAACCGAAAAATATGCTCGGTTTCGGTTTCGGTTTCGGTTTTGCCAAAAACCGAATCGAACCCATTCCTAAATAGTAGCATCCCAAATTTTATACAATAAGTATTTACAGTATTTTAAAAGGCACGCGCAGACGTAAATTAGACAGAACCTAAACGGTATACGAGGTTTAAAAATCTACATGATTAGCCTGATTAGACGGTAATTAAGCGATATTAAACGGGAATAAACACTCTATAATCAGTTTTGTTTAAAACACGTCTTTACACCTTTTAAAACAACTATCCTTAAGAAAACAAACAAGTACTATTAACTTGGTATGCAAAAACGAGTCATGAATACATTCCGAAAGACACTATCTAAATTGCACCAAAACATGTCAAATAATCCCAAGAAAGCCATATTCTAAAATAAAAAAAAAAATCATATATAACGCCATGAGCAATAACCTTTTTCAAAAATAAAGTCGAGAGATTGTCAAAATTGGTTAGGGGAACTCATGTATTTTAGTGCATACGAATGATAAATCCAAAGTCAATTATGGCCGACATCTTTGGTTTATAGCAAAATTTTCTAAAAAGAAAAATACACCATGAAAAAATATGTTGATTACTCATAAGCAAAATGTCACGTGGACATGCATCATGATACATCTAAACCAGCAAACAATGGAAGTTTTAAAACCTCTTCCTCCAACCTAACAAACAGGAAAAAGTTAATTTAGAAGAAGTGGTTATCGCAACTGAGCAGAAAGTTTGTTCCATTAGGGGGCAATTACAAGTTTACAACTGTTTTGATTTCGAAAGAAGTCGCCAAATATAGTTTGTTGAAAGATTGTTAATTTCTCTGTCACTATTCTAAAAAGTTATGGGCTAAACTAGCTCTGTTTCAAAGGGGATGACTCCAACTCAGCTCATAATATCATTGTTTAACTATTTCGGACCAATAACTTGTCCCTAGCTATTAAAAGCGCTATACTACACAACACTACATACATCTTCACTATCTTTGATTCATTTTCTCGATTTAAAATAAATGTCGTCTTCAAACTTTCGATGATACATTTTTAACATCAGTTATCGAATTCGTGTATAATAATGTTTTCTCCGATCCAATAATGTGTGACTTTGTTCATCATTGAGCAAACAGATTGTTGGGATATAAACGCATACAAAAAACATGTTTTAGAAGGATTCTGAGTGTCTCCGGTAAAGCGTGGTAACTTTTCTCTACTGTCTTTTGAAGCTTTTCATCCAAGATAAGCCTTACGAGCCCTTGAATTTCGATTTCCCAATCTGCAGTGTTGGTCTTACCAACCATTCGTTCATCCATGGTGACGATAGCAAGTGGCAATGTCTCCCACAAATTGATAATATTTTTTGTGAGAATTGATGTGTACTCACCCACCACTCGTTCGAAATCTGAAGCTTCGATTGAGGTGGTAAAGAAGAGAATGACCGCGGTTATGACACTTCGACTATCAGGCGAACAACATATCGCCATAACACGCGACTATTCTAGTATTGTTGATAAAAATATTACATGCATTGTAAAAAGGAAACATCTAAGATGTCACTCAATAGTAGTGGCATTGGAATAATTAACTTTCTCCCAAAATTTAAATTTTGATAAAACGGCTAGAATAATTAACTTCCTCCAAAATTTCAAAGTTTGATAAAAGTATACTTATGAGAAACTATACGACCATAATATAAACCAAATTTGAGTCATTTCCGGTGCACTTAAATAGAGAGATATAAGAGAGCAACACATATGGGTTTGTTGGTAGATGCATTTCTCGTAGTGGCTAATGCTCAATTGCCACCACAATAGCTCATATATTGCTCCAACTCTACCCTTATTTTTTTACTTATTGTGGAATAAGTTTGAGACCTGCTTAGTCATCATGCTTGCTTTCACCCAAACCTCTATATTACATGTATTATTTGCGGCAACATGTTCTTAAATGTGTTTGTATAACTTGCATCACATTTCCGGACACCCTTAGCTCCAACTAACCTTACATTTTGGTTCAATTATATTTAGTTGCGGTCTCTTCCTGCTTGATTAGTAATGTTGTCTTAAGATTATAATAATAGTATTTGAGACTGTGTTAGAGTGATCTACATGTTTATCCCTAATCTTGTCGTTAAAATGGGGTAGTTATCTAATATTTGGGACTATGTGTTAGTGTTTAAAAAGAGAAAAAACCGAGAAGAGGTAAAAGTTTGAAGTTTGATGAAAATTACAAGGGTTTAAGTCGCGCTAAAATCGTTAAGATTTAAATGGGAGGTCGTACCAATAGATAGTTCTAGTAGTTTCATGGGAACTAGGGGAGGTGCCAAAGTTGGTTGCACATCAAATTAGTAAGAAAGATTTTAGAAAACAAAATAATATATATACAAATTTGAAGCTTAAATCATGCAAAAGTTGTGCTTTCTTGTTAAAATCTTGCATGTCACAACTAAGTTACTAGTTAAGACAGCTCAAAAACTCGATATTGATGAATTAACAAATTTACTTTGTAAACAAAAATTTTGCATCTCATAAAAAATATATGCAAATAAATTAAAAGGAACCATACCAATAATGTAGCAATCACTCACGAGTTATGATATTATTAGAAATAAAAAGAAACAGGTTACAGGTCAACGTATACTCCCCGTCAAAGTGTGAGGTTTTCACATAAGTCGTCTAAAATAACTTGTAATTGTGAATTTAAATATTTCCCCCCAAAATTGGATTAATAGTAATCTTTGAACATTTGGGGTACTTAGTACAATATAGTGCAAAATCATGAAAAAGATCAGACTTCACTTTCCTGAAAATCGTTTCAAAAGTAAAAAAACGCCGTCGCCCTTCTAAAGTTTTAAATACAAGTACATGAGACTTTCCATTAAAAGTACGAGATCGTATCGAGTTTCTATTCAAGAAAATAGACACCACTGCAGTGATTTTATCCAAGTTTATGTTAAAGTTTTTGTCCCAATTAACACTTTGAGTGGTGACGGATCAACGACTTAGATCTACCTAATTGAAAGGAGATCAGAAAATTAAACATATCTTCTTCTTCTTCTTTTTTTAGTTTTTTTACTAAGTTGTTTTCTTTTTATTTAAGGGTTGTGATAAGCGGATTTAATATAGATATTATTACAAATGAGTTTGAGATAAGTGGACAACAAATTCTAATATTCGGAACAATACTCAGACGAAACTGCAGTCAATATATTCATATTCATAAATTTCTGTACTCTTTTAAGAAGTTTAACAGACTCACTAGCTAAAAAATCAAATGTATTAAACGTGAACATATGAAACTGTTCTGGTTCTCCTAGCATGCCTTTTCATGTTTGTCTACCTTCCCTGCCAATGCCCACCAAGGGTGAAACGTTAGTAAGGTTGACACACGCATGTTTTCTGCCGTTTCAACTGTAATACCCCAGTAATTTAGATATATTTTAAAAAAAAAATTAAATATCTTCAGACTTAAAGAAAGGAAAAGGGAAGTATATGAAATTAAAGGGACCCACTTTATTTGTCTGCCTATCACCGATTCACCTCTTCATATAACTTATAACTATCTGTATACAAGGAATATATAATATATACATTAACACACTCACAGATAGAGATATACAGAGATAGAGAGAGAGAGAGCAGAAGAGAGATAGAAATAGAAAAGAAATACAATAAAAATCCTCCCACTTTAAATATCATTTTATTTCGATTCGGTTATCCGTTTTTCGAACGGTTTATACCGATGCGTAGATAACTAATAGAGGAACAAACGGAGTGACCACTTTTAGCGGGTAATTGTAGCTTGATGGCAGGCGGGTTTAAGCTGGGTTTGGAGGCAAGGCGCGAGTAGTTTTATCCCGTTCGTTGCGTGTTCACTACAGTTCAATTGTCCAGCCTTTGTTAGCTTCAATTGAGGTACCGTTTCGGTACTGAAAGGGGAGTCTTTATTTTGTAATATTCCCGTTTCTCCTATGATATTGTTGTTGATAAAAGTTATATTTAACAATTGTTCATTACAGTAGTATTGTTATTTATAGACTTGTAATGTTAATTACCTACATGAAACTGGTTGGCTACAGACTTTATCGAGGTACCATTTCGGTACGAAAAGTCCAAAATTTACTCGATGCGATGGCAGGAATATACTTCCTTTTATTTGTTGTGTTTGCTTTTATTGGTTATAGCAGCAATATTTCTTGTGGTTGTAGTTACATACCGGTGTTTACAGACTCTTTGAGATACCGTGTCGGTACATGAAAAGGAGAGTTGATTGGTGATATTAGGCAGGAATTGGTTTCCTGCTTACTTTGTGTGGGTAGCTTATAGTTTTATTACTTGTATAATAGTTGTGGTTTATGGTAGAATTTAGCTGGTTGACTTCGATAAAGTACCGTTTTCGGTACTGAAAAGAGGAGGGTTCTGTATAAAGTTTAGGCATGAGTCGGTTCCTTGCTTAGGGCCGCTTAAATGTGTTTTACTGGGTAATTTAGCTATTTGTTGTGTTGTATAGCAACTGGAATCAACAAGGAGTTTTTCAAACTTTTTGATCAAGGCTCAGGACACTTGGGAACCAAAATTTTCAGCTTATTTGATAGCAAATTATCAGAGTATATGGTAGATGATGCAAATGATGTATATGCTCTAGTGTTGCGATTTCAGTAGTAGCTGTAACATTTGTTACAGGATGGTAGCTAATGCAAATGTTATGATATCTGTTGCGATTTCAGTAATTGTACCGTACATTATATTGCGATTTCAGTAGTTGTACTGTACATTATAAATTTATAAGTGTTTTACCATATAACTCATGAACCAATTAGAGTAATAAGGTTGAGTAATTGAGGAGCGGCGTTGTGTTGTCGTGAGTCTATTAAGGAGCGGTGTTGTATTGTCTTGAGTCTTTTATATTTCTTTTAGGGTTCACGTGCCAAAACGGGTTCCGGTGGGCCTAGTGCTCACGGAAAATACGGCAATAGCCGGCGTATGGTTTCATGAGGAGTTGACTCCATACGTGGATCTGAGGAGTGATCCGGCACTTTATTTGTGAATCCGACTTTATACACATTTGAGTCGTTTGTCGAGTCACTCCACTTGGCGTTTGTAGTCAAGGTATAGAGGTGTAGCGGGAGAGAAGTAAAAAGGTGAAAAACACAAATATTAAAGAACAAAAATGCATTGCATTATTATTTTTGGTTTGGATACGTATATGTAATGAATCTCGTTGACTCACTCTTTCTTTTGTTTCTTGTTTCTGCTTATTATTTAATTTTATAGGGGGAGGTCCTGATGTTGGCTTCTATACCAGTTTGAGCGGTTGAGCAGAACATGAGGCGGGGTCGGTTTGGCGTTTACACACGTTAGCATAAATTCTATTTGTAAAGTATTTTGCTGATAATGCAGCTTTTGAGGAGTATAAGAATGTTGGGGAATTAGCTGATTTTTTTTGGGGATATTAATATGTGTGAAATATTTGTCTTTACTTGTGTTTTCTTTTAAATTCACAACCCGGTTTCTACAAAATCCGGGGCGTCACATCAACTGTAAACCAGAACGTCTGATGGGTAACCAGTGGTAAATACTAGTAGAACTATTAATTAATTTTTAGGGGGAAAACATTTTTTTTACATGCTATATGACTTTATTCCAAAAAGGTGAAACCCCAAGACAGAGCCTATTCAAATTTACATAAGTATTTTATAAACACACCATCAATCCCGACTACCACCATCTCTGACGACCACCCACGTCTTTATTTTTTTTGAAAAGAACCCACGTCTCTATTGACTACCCAATTTCCTACGACAATTCCCCAACGATCAAAGAGTCCGATCAAAACTCACAAAATATTCACCATATACAATACTTTTGGGAGGAAAAGTTGTTTAGTAACTTGTACTATTAGATTTCATCAATTTAATATTCAAACTTTAAACTTTACCAATTTGGGTCACATCTTATCAATTTTGTACAATTAAGGTCTGACGACATAAATCAACGAAATTGCAGTGACTATATATCATATTTTAAGATATATTTTCGACGTATGTTGACGTAATCACACTCACTATGTGGTAGGTGATATAACGTGATTGCAATTTCATCATTTTGTTGAATTTCAGTCCCATAATTGTATGAAAATTGCTAGGTTGGAACTCAAATTGATAAAATATGAAGGTTGAGTACTAAATTGACAAAAGTAAATACTACATGGTACTAAACAAGATTTTTCTGTATTTTTTTCTTGATACTTTTTGGTTTTTATAAATTTTATATTTTATGTTTTCGGAGACGATCAAATAATCCAATCAAAATTCCCAAATTTTATTTCTTATACAACGGAATGAAAACTACTCAATCTGTTTCTAATTAATTGTCCACTACGAAACTACGTGTAATTTTGACCGGTCAATAACTTGTATCAAAATTATCGAAATAAAAATTTTCAAAATTTAATTATATAATTCAAAAGTTAAATTATATAACTTAGTTTTGAAATTTTTTATTTCGACAATTTTGATAAGTCGATCAAAATTTTACGTAATTTCATAATTCACTTCGGTACACTAGTAAAAAGTAATTCTCCCAATCAGTTTCGGTTTACAATAAAACCGAACCGAAAAAACCCGAACCGAAAACCTGAAAAAACCGAAACGAAGCGAAAAAGAAAAACCGAAACTTTTTCGGATCGGTTTCGGATTACAATAAAACCGAACCCAAAAAGACCAAACCCGAAAAACACAGAAAAAGACCGAAAAACCAAAAATAAAACCGAAACCAAACCGAAAAAACCCGGTCTGGTTCTGTAAAAAAGTAAAAAAGACCGAAACCGAAAAAAACCGAACTGAAAAATCTGCTCGGTTTCGGTTTTTCCAAAAATCGAATCGGTCACCGAACCCAGCCCTAGCCCCAATAATCAACACCCCCTTTTTCTCTCTCTCCCTCACTAGAAAAAACCACTTGTACTCCTGGACGATCAACAATGGCGTCCACGTCAGAATCAATCTCAGCCGTCGATTCAGTAGACGAAATCTACTTATCAGAAATACTATCAAACAACAAAGAAGAAGAAGAAGAAACGTTACAAAAGATGGAAATAATAATATCAGACGGTAAATACGCGGAAGAGTTACAGCTACAAGAAGCCCTCGTGTTCTCTATCTCTTTCTCCCGGGAGATTTTTATGATGGAGGAGGGAGAGTCGAGTAATAATAATAAAAAAGGGTATTATTGTTTTTGTGAGATATGTGTGGAGAAGAAAGAGAGTGATGATATGTTTAGGGTTGATAAATGTGATCACTCTTTTTGTTCCGATTGTGTTACGAAACACGTCACGTTGAAGCTACAGGCACAACCGCTTTTTTCTTAAATCGCTTTTTTTATCGTTACTATTGTTGTTATTATTGCTATTTAATTCAATTTATACTCACCCCGTTCCTAAATAACTGATTCATACCAAATGCAGGGACGGCCCGCCATTGCGGATTGCATAAAAAAAATGCATAAAGTAGGATTTGAACCTGGGCAAATAGCGAAAGAAACTAATTACAACTAACACTAGTCATTAGACTAAATAACTACATTTGATTTAATACTTAATAAAAATGACTAATACTGATAACTACATGAGTGGGATGAGATTTCCCTTAAAAAAAATTAGGTTTGCGGGTTGCCCAAGGCTCGAGCCTTGCCCCGGGGCCGCCCCTGCTGCAAATGTGACAAGATGAAATTTCAGCTTGTAGCTAATTGTTGAGAAGATTCTAAATAGGGATGTTTTGTTTTTTTTACTCCTGTCATTATTATTATTGTTGAATTAAGTCCATTTTGGGAGGTGCCAAAATAGTTGGTTATTTTCCATTTTCCATTTTCTGTAAATTTTCCATGTTCTAGTATTTTATGAAGTACCATTTTTGGTAGTTAAATCATATAGTATCAAATTAGGAGTTATTTGTGTTACTAAACACGTCACCTTGAAGCTACAGGCATGCCTTTTTTTAGCCTATTATTAGTATTATTGTTGTTGTTGAGTTAAGTTCATTTTGGGAGGTCCTGAAATAATTGTTTGTTTTTCTATTTTTAGTAAATTTTCTACTTCCTCCGTCTCATAAAAATAGTCCACTTAGGTTTTCACGAATATTAAGAATTGTTGGTTAGAGTTAGTTGGAGTAATAAACACGTCACCTTGGATTTATAGGCTTGGATTTTTATTACTCCTATCATTATTATTATTGTTGTTTGAATTAAGTCCGTTTTGGGAGGTACCAGAATAATTGTATGTTTTTCCATTTTCAGTACTTACACCAGTAGACTCACATTGTTATTCGATTTTAAGTGAAATTGTTTCAAATACTTAAATATCGTTCGAAGCATGACACCTTTGGAACGCATTGAAGATATTAGGAGTTATTTATGTTACTAAACACGTCACCTTGAAGTTACAGGCATGCCTTTTTTATTACTCCTATCATTGTTGTTATTGTTGATGTTGTTGTTGAATTAAGTCTATTTTGGGAGGTCCCAGAATAGTTGTATATTTTCCCGTTTTTAGTAAATTTTCTGTATTTTAGTTTTTTAAAGTATCGAATTTACACTAGTAGACTCACGTTTTATTGGATTTTAAGTAAAATTGTTTCAAATACAAAGGTGTCACAGTTTTCGAAGCATGACACTTATTTAGGAACACATTGAAGATATTAGGAGTTATTTGTGTACTTCTATGTTTTTCTGTATTAATTGTATATTTTCCCTTTTCAGTAAATTTTCTATATTTTATTGTTTAAAGTACTGTCTCTGGTAGTCAAATCATATAGTATCAAATTTACACTAGTAGCCTCACATTTTGTCGGATGTTAAGTGAAATTGTTTCAAATACTTAAATATCACCGTTTTTGAAGCATGACTTTATATTTAGGAACATAATGAAGATATTAGGAGTTATTTGTGTTACCAAACACGTTACCTTGAAGTTACAGGCATGCTTTTTTTATTACTGCTGTTGAATTAAGTTCATTTTGAGAGGTCTCTAAATAATTGTCGATTTTCTATTTTCAGTAAATTTCCTACTCCCTCCATTTCGAAATAAGTAACGTGCTTTCCATTTTTGTACGTACTAAAATAAGTATCCACTTTTTTTTTTTAGTAAATTTTGACTTTTTTATTTTTGAAATAGTACATTATCTCTATTTGGTAGTTAAGTCTATCAAATTTACAATTATAATCTCATATTTTAAGTAAAAGATAGTTTTTGTTTGAAAATTTTGATTTTGTGATACTTTTTTGTTGAATTTTAAGTGAAATTGGTTCAAATACTTAAGTATCACATTTTTCAAAGTCGCAGGATACTCATTTCAGGCGGATGGAGTATATTTTAATTTTTGAAGTACCGTTTTTGGTAGTTAAATCATATAGTATTGAATTTACACCAGTAGCCTCACGTTTTATTGGATTTTAAGTGAAATTGTTTCAAATACTTTAATATCACAGTTTTCAAAGCAAAGCATGACACTTATTTAGGAACACATAGAGTGGTGTGTAATTGGAGTTTGTTACTATTACCATAGCGATATTTTAGGAAGGGGGGGGGGGAGCCGGAATGGGGTTGGAAATTACAAAGTATTTTTTTATAGAGTTGCAAAACTCATTGTTGTTTGTTATCAAGTGCTACAAGTCTACAATGTCAAATAGTTATAGCGATTTCATTTGAGATTACTATTAATATGTTCCTAATGAAACCAGCTAAGTCTGTTTATATGACCAGAGTTCAAAGAAATACTGGATCAATTATACTTGATAAACAAAGAAGGAGAATCAAAGTTTTATTATTTCTTAAATAAGTCATATGTGCTGTTTATTAGGAGCATGTTTGTACACGATACACTTATGAAATCCAATTGTTATAATCATATTTTTAACGATTCGACATGAAACTGCAAGTAAAATATACCCGCAAATGCGCAGATGTTGCATCTCGTTTCTTGCTGCATATGTCTGTTATCTTACCACTTGATTTGATTTTATAGTTGATAGTATATTCTCTTTATAGGATGTTATTTTTAGTATGCCATCAGTGTGTTCAAGAAAAACTGTGAATGTTAACCTTGTCCATATTAAGTCCTTTTAGTAATTTCTTCTGAAATACAAAAGAGTATGATGGAAAATTTCCTCATGTTTCCTAGATGTTTCTGTTTTTGAGACTGCCCAAACACTCGTATGAATTATGAAACACTGGATGCAGGAGAAAAAGAGAATCATCTCTCTCCCCATTTTTAGCTAATTTGATTAGAACCGTGATAGTTATATCTCATCATTAACTTGCTGTATTTGTCATCTTATATTCGACCACCTGTTTGATATGATAGTATATTGTATGCTCTTTCACAAGATGTTATTCAGAATATGCCATCATGAATGTTGAAGAAAAAAATAGCGGGGATATAATCCTTACTCATATTTAGTCCTAATTAAGAGTATAAATTTCTGTTTTAATTCTGGATAATTAGATAAAAATTCATGCTACTTCCTTCACCAACTCCTCTCCATTTCCCTCATGTTTCCAATGCGTTTATGCTCTTGCGTCTTCTAAAATTTTCATTTGAAATGTTTGATACAGGAGAATGTGGCGGTGGTTAGTTGCCTCGGCTTAGACTGTGAAGGCGTGCTCGAGCTCGAGGCCTGTCGCCCAAAAATGCCTGATGACGTGGCAGCACGTTGGGACGAGATGTTGTGCGAGTCCTTTATACCAGCAGGTAATATTACGATATACGATTGATTAGGAAAGAAGTTATCTAGAACGAGTGATTGACTTGGATAGTTTTTAGATTTTAAAATTTCATAGTAAAGTTTTTACTTATTCATCAAGTTCTCTATTGTCATAAGAATTGATGATTTTCTTTTGCGTATCAAAGAATTTTTTTATTAGTGATGATTTTTTACCTTTATAAAGAAGAGCATTGATAAAAAAAGAACACACCGTCAATAAAAATCATATCATTCTTTTCATCATTTTACAGGGGAGAAGTTCTACTGCCCTTTCAAGGACTGCTCGGCTCTTTTAGTGAGAGATACCGAAGGGGAAAATGTGACACAGAGCGAATGTCCTTATTGCCACAGATTGTTCTGTGCCAGGTGTAACGTGGGATGGCATGCGGGGTTTGAGTGTGAGGAGATTTTGAAGTTGAACGAGGATGAGAGGGAAAGGGAGGATTTGTTGGTGAGGGAGCTGGCGAAGAGTAATAGCTGGATGAGGTGCCCTAAATGCAGATTCTATGTTGAGAAGACAGAGGGGTGTTTGCATTTGACTTGCAGGTATATATTTTTTTCTTCATCATCAGTAATGTTTATATCGGTTTTGTGAATGTTTTGTAAATTTAAAAAAACTCAAGAGCACTATCATAAGCTGCAGAGAGCTCCACAGAATAAACCCATTGGCTTGTTCCGATGCAGATTTTTATCAAATAATGACCTCATTGAGGTTGATGTAAAAAATGTGTCCTACTGGCTTCAAATTTCTTGGTTTGCAGGTTATAAAAAGAAAAGGCTGAGCTTCAAAGTAAAGAGAAAGCTCAGTTTTTAATGTTAACAATACTCGGTCTTTAAACTATCCAACCAGGTTTATGAGCAGCAAAATAGATGAGCTTAAAACCTGCAAGCAAACAAGCCACGGTGCACTCTGTGACTAGAGAAACCTATTAAAGTAATTGCTATGCCATGTTTATTTTAAGATTTTGAGTTGTAGATACCCTTTAGGGTTAAGCGGGTAAACTTTGGTATATGGATGCCATTATTTGTGCCTATTTTGGAAATCTAGGAGCACATAGCACATAGCACATAGTTCTGTTTGTTTCCATCCATTTATTTATTTTGGCGGGTTAGGGTAAGACAGTATTTTGGGGTATCATAATTACTAGAGATGACAGCTCTTGAAATCTAGCGTGTACTTTTTTCAAAAACATAACCGCTCTCGATAAGTCAGCTCCATTTGTGAATTTAGCTCTTCAAATTATGGGCTACCTGCCTCATCCAAGAGTTTAAGCCAATACAAGAGGATTCAGTTTCTAAATGGATTAAAAATCCATTCAGCTGAAATGGTTTACCACAGTACGTTTGATCATGCTCCAGATGCGTAATCCATTCAGCATTTCCCATTCGGATAGGAGTGTAATATGAAAATCTTCACCATGGCATTGTTAGGAAAACCAGTACTTAAATCTTTTTGTAATTAAAATCACAAGAGGGTTAAGTTTTGATTGGCAACACCAACAAAGTTTAGATTCGTTACTCGAAAGAGATATACATAGTGCCTTTTGTAATTTTTTATGTAAATATCCCCTCAATATAAACTAGTTCTTCTCACTTCTAATAACTTACAAAATCTACAGTCTAGATTTTTTCATTTGTTTAACGAACTATTCGAGTTATATATGTTCACACATATCTTTTGTTTTACTTTGCAGGTGTAAGTTTCAATTCTGCTATGCATGTGGTGCAACTTGGACTAATGATCATGGTGGTTGTCAACCTGCTTGATTACTTGCGATGAAGGAGATACTAACTTTTCCGTGAGATATATAATGTTCATAGTCTTTATTTTTGTCTTATCATTTAGTAAATTACTAAATTTTTTAATGCATGGTTTTTAAGAGTTTGTGGACATGACATAAAACTGTTCTTGCTTTGGAAAGACAATAGTCGTTGTGATTTTCGAGTTTAGGATGCATGGTTTTTAAGAGTTTGTGGACATGACATAAAACTGTTCTTACTTTGGAAAGACAATAGTCATCCTGATTTTCGAGTTTAGGAACAATAAAGACTCATTTAGTTTTTCCAGTTGACATTCTATAACTGCAAATCTTCTTGCTATAATCTTGTAAATTTTACAATTCATAGTTCTAGGAGTTGACAGTAAACAAACTCATCTGTGTCAACGTACTTGGATTTCTCAGGAGAATGTATCATTCATTGGATAAGCTTAATGCAGAAAGACGAAGCGGAAAAAATCTGAGTCCAATAGTAAGAATGTATTCTTGGAACTGTATACCAATAGCAAACTACATGAAATATCTTTTTGATAAGTTAGGAGCCAAGTATTATGAATGTTATTATATACAAAGTATTTCAAATATAAAGAAGCAGTAATTGCACATTACATGAATTCTTTTCTTGTTTTACAATTTCTTTTGATACATGGAGTCGATGTTATTACATGGATAAATTCTACTAAAAGGAGATTTTACAGATCCTTCTCAGAATTGTACTTGGATCAATGTAAAAGCCATGATGTCCCTTGGCATTTTACAAAGCTATGGCAGCAACCAAAGAAATTTTTATTTTATTTTTTTATTTAGGAACTTCCTACAGACAATATATATCTTTTGAATAAATTTGACGTTTTAGTTAGACGGGTGTAAAGCCGTGCTTCAGGGCCGCCTTCCACACCAAATCAATTTTATCGACATCGATTGCTCCAACCTCGTTATGTGTCCATCCTTCAAGCAGGTGTACTACCCCACCAGCATGGCATGCGTGTATTACCCCCCTTTGCAATTGATACTGTTTAAACAAGGTACCAAAGTCGAAACAGTCAGGAGAAACAGAGTACAAAATATTCTAGGTCGAATTTCTTAATTTAGGATGGGCTGATTGAGATTTTTCTGAGATTTTTTTCTTATGAAAAACTTAGATATTATGATGAGTAAAAGAAGAATAACGGTAAAGAATCTGATCTAAGCAGTAGTTTTTTTTTTGGAACAATCGGTGAACCTCACTGTGGAGGTAACCCAACGGGGGCTAGGATTCACACATTGTCTTAGTGTAGTAAAATACTCATCCAGATTGTTTACGTAAGAGTTTTTCGTTGAGTCACATTCCCAAGCCTATTTCTGTAATTGCTCATAACTTTCAAATACACAGCACTTAGGTCATCATAGTAAGTTGTGGTATATTTACAGGACTTCAGTCTATACAACAACTATCAGTTCACTGGTAACTCGATAAATGAAAGTTGTTAATTTCGACATTCTGTAACTATCATCAGTTTTGGAACAACAATAGTCATTGATTTAGCTGGCAATGTACCTTCCCAAATCGCAACTGTTACCAACGAACACAACTACACTCGGGTCAGTCTTAAGAAGCCAAATATCTTTGTTGTACTAGTCAAAACTATATTCTTTTTATTGTGATAGTTCTGGTAGAACTTTTGACAGATTGGAAGATACTGTCCTTGATGATTGTTTATTTTGCCTAACTTTAAAAAAGATCCTCGACTATAGAAACGTCATATGTATACATGTAATAGAACATACCTCGCACGATCCAAGGTCTTCCACGTCATCAGGAAGTCTCATGGCTGCAAGGTTTCCGTAAGTACAATCCCTTCTGAAAGAAATAACAGGTGGTACCACAAATTGATGAAAGTGTGTCCCTGGTGGTGCCCAACATTGCTCCCTTGGTGTGGTCCATTTTCCCAGTATCCATGTCTTCAGAATAAACATAGAGAACCAGAAATTAGAAAGAAAGAAAATAATTAAAATCACCGTTCTTACAATTTAGGCACCCACAACCTGTGTGGATTCGATTGAACTGGTATTTGATATTTGTTATAAGAAGCATACGAATTGACTACTGTATAGCTTTCTTTGTACAAGCATCAATACTTATATCAACTACTACCGCGACTGCGATTTGAGTAAATCACCAAATCTATCTATCATCTTTAAATTTTTTGGACAATGAGGCCCTTTTTCAAAATTTTGGGACCTGATATTTCATTCGCAGCAAAGAGGACAAAGTAGTACCGATCGCGAAGGTCATCAGGGTAATTTATCTACATTTGAAGAGTACATGAAATATCCTGAAAATTTATAATTCACTAATAAAGTGAAGTAAAGAGCGTTTCTTTTACAGCACTGGCAAATAAGCGGATTTATCCAACAGAATGTCCCCAACTTTTTAGGTTAAAAAGACTGTCAAACTCGACATTTAACATGATCAATCAACTTCCTAGCTTTTAAGTAAAAAAAAAAGGAGACAATCTGTCGATCTTATAAACCAGCAACTGAACAAGGCAACAGTTTCAACTTCTGGATGAAGCACAATAGTACCAAATTGGGAGTAACGATTACAAAGATATAATGAAAAGGTACAAAAAGTGTTGTTTCCTTAATTTTCCCTCGATCAGTCGCCAGTGTAAGAATAACCTTATAACTAGTAAATGTAATTTAGTAGGAGATACAAAATGGATTCGACGAAATATACCTTGCAATGTTGTGCTGCTTGATATTTCGTCACTTGGACTAAAAATTTCTGACATTCGGGTGATGCCTCCTTTTGAATTTTCCTGAAACGCTCCATGGAAGCAGTTAACATCTGCGATGTTTTCAACTGTGTATTAGATTTTCATGATAGTATGGTACCATAGTTTACGAATATATTCAATTAAAGAAAAACCGGAGCCTCTTTTAGTATGGACTTTGTGTCATGTTAGTTAAAAAGGTTTTTGAAATCGGTCTTTCTTGTTAAAAACAAATTGGAATCCTGCATAGCTCTTTAGTAGCGACCAGCAGTGGCAGTGCCCACCTGTATTTAGCTACTTAGTGCTTGTTTGTCTTTATAAGCAAAACCAATGTATCTCATGTCGAAAAAGTGCGTTAAAAACTTATAGGAGTATAGATTTTATAAAGTTTTACTTGATATCAGAACTAATACTACTAACTCATGATCAATACCCTATAAAACTCACTCCCTTACATGAAATTATTGTTGGAAATCTCGTCTCTTAACCCGTCCAAACCGGTCCACAAAGTTGGACAAAACCGGTTTTGTATATTCACAAATATATACTCCACAATTTTAGAAAAGTTTCCCTAGATGACTTTCTGTTTTGATCTTGCCAAAAATCAAGAGAATGATACTATTGTCAAAATTAGACTTTAATGACGTTTATGGTCTTACCATAACTCTAACATTTTTACGAGCCAAGTATAGAGCAATAGACCTTCCAAGCTTCGAAGTAGCCCCAGCCAAGAAAACTTCTTCCACGTCATTAGGTAACTCGTTCAAAATTACTGCCGCAGTTAATGTGTTACCGTGCACCACTCTAACTCTGAGATTAGGATGCTTTTTGAGGAACAATGTCCCACCTCCGTTCAGAGCTTCGTTCTAAAGCAACAATTTTCAACAAAAAAATCGCTAAAACTTAAAGCTGAAAATATGTGCAGATTTCAGATTGTGATCAGTTAATGCAAAGTGGAAACGAACCTTGTTTAATGCGGCAAGGCTAAGGACCTTTACTCCAATTTTATCGGCTCTGAGAATGGCTTCTTCTATTTTATTATTGATGCCGTCTTTAGCAAATGGTAAAAAGTACTGCCAAAAAAACAAATGCATTTTTTAGCTTATTTTTTAGCAGATGTCATTTACTAAATACTAATATCTAATGAAATGTAAAAACCATGCAAGTAATGGAAATTTGTCATTTTTTAATTTTTTGGTTTATTCTTAAAACTATTGAATCTATTAAATCATCATTCATCACCATAGTCTATCGATTCTCACAAATCATAATAAACGAAAAACCGATGCTTCAAATTTGAGAGAATACCAATTACCAATACTAGGCCATCTATGTTACAGATGAAAAACTTATCTTAAATCGTAGAATCATTTAAGCTACTTTTGTTTTATTTTTGAATATATTTATCTTTCCGGCCATTTTCATCTATTGTTTGGAAAAACTACAGTAATCATCTCATTCTTCTAAGTTCTAACAAAATGCTATTTTTCCTTTTAGTAGTAGTTGTAAAATATAAGACCTGAACATACAAACTGCTTTTTTGTAATTTATATGGTACAATGTTGATTACATGGAAGTGCAAATTAGGCTATTAAAGTACGCTAAAATTCTCAATAGTAATTTTTTTTTTCTGTATACCTGAAAACCGTAGCGGGGAACTGCCCAGGTCTGGTGAAGGTTGCCTCTTAGGTAATAAAAACTCGCCAAAAATGTCTTGGACACCGCCCACATTGCGAGCATAAAAAGAAACGAAAAAGGCCAAAGCGGGATCAAAAATACCTGTACCGTATAAGGTAACGACCCAAATGAACGAAACACAAAATGTATGTGCATTGCTTGCATTATGTCCACCACGTGCACCAAAAACACAAAATCGGGTACCCTCCCCCCATTTGTACCTTCATAAGAAAGAATAGAGATAAGATAGTTAGAGCCAGGGGAAGCTAAGTGCGGGGGCGACGGCACCTTCACAATTCCGAAAATTGTGAATTTTTTAATTTTTGACTATGTATTTTCACTAAAATACGTTAAAAGCGATGATCTGACACCCCCATTTTTTATATTTTAAATTTTGGCACCCCCGTTTAATTACCATTCCTGGCTTCGCCTCCGGACTTAGAGCATGGTTTAGTTAATAAATAAGCAAGGCTAGACTTAACATGAACATGCATCAAGTTTGGAAGCATGTAAAGTACTATACCAAGGCTTTTTTAGTTTGTTTTGTCAGCTTTTATGTTAAGTTGTTAACGTTTCTGTTTCTCTCCAAAATAATAACACTCGTGATCATATTTTGCATATAGCACAGCACATTATCGGATTTTAGAAGATCGGACATTTGGCGCATGCGCTGAGGGATTGTTTTGTCACATTGTCGTAGTTTTTAAACAAATAATCCCAAGTTTAGTTATATGTGAAAACAAGTTGATATCTATAAAATTGATGTTTGATGTTTCTAGCCTTTCTCTGACCAAAAAATTAGCAAGTCACAACTTTTAAATTGTAAACCAAATGCAATCCAACTTGAAGCCAAAAAAAACAAAAAAAAATGATTCTTAAAATGACCGTCCGAAAAGGGCACAAACCTATTTCTTTTTAGAGTGGTGATATAAAGAGATAATTTTTTTACATAAATTATCGCAAATACTCAATGTGCACCATCATGTATATGAGGCTAAATCAATAATTTACGTTAAGTATATACGAGAATATCTGTCAAAACTCTTCTTTTTATATCAGGCAATTTGCTGGTTAAAAACATGCAAATGTTAGTGGTGTAGATAAAAAAAAACACTTCGATGAAGAAATAAAATTCAAAATTTGGTGACTTGTCTTTCAATGCTGTCACATATTAAGTATATACGAGAATATCTGTCAAAACTCTTCTTTTTATATCAGGCAATTTGCTGGTTAAAAACATGCAAATGTTAGTGGTGTAGATAAAAAAAAACACTTCGATGAAGAAATAAAATTCAAAATTTGGTGACTTGTCTTTCAATGCTGTCACATTCTTGTCTCTAAATTATATTCCTACTAAAGTTGTAACATGACATATCACATATTATGAGCTTACAAATCTGAACGCTATGACTTTATTTAATGATATTTCAACTAGAATTTTAAATAAAAACACACCATTTTCATATTGAACATTTTATAATTTCTGCCTTCTCCTAAAACCTTGCATATCATCCTTAACTAATATGTGTACAATTTTAATCGTTGAAATCAATTTGAAAATTAGATGTTTGTAAATTTTTACGTAAATATTCCAAATTGAGTTAGAGCATCCATAATAGTTGTGTTAAATTTTTATTGTTAAATAGTGACACATGTGCATGCTAAATGTCACATATATATATGTTTATATTAACAACAATATAAGTCTCACATTAATGCATTTTTATTAACAAAACTATCTATTAATTTTTAATAAATAATTGATTTCGGATAAAGAATAATATTATTGTAAATAAATAATAAAGATAGAATGTTCATAATAATGTTGTTAACAATGTTAAGTTTATTGTTAAATATAACAACAATGTTAACAACATTAATTTTAATGAGTTGGTTAACAACATTATTGTGAATGAAAAACATAGTTAACAACATTATTATGAACGAAAAACATGTCTAATTGATAAGATCTTTTATAAAAAGTGACTTAATAATACTATTACGGATGCTCTTAGTTTAAAAGTGGGTTATTGGTATTTTACCCTAAAACATTAGTAGTAGGGCCATATTAGGTATTCTTTTTATGGAAATTGCTATTTTCATATTCTATTTGTACAATTTAAGATGGTTTTTGTGGTCCATTCATGTGATACCTATATTGAACTGTTTCCTCTAAATTGTCCCTTTGGTTGGGTCCAATCGTTTGTCAATCGTAGGTTGTCACGATAATAACAATAATAAAGGTGTGTACGGACATACTTAATCCGTTCACAATTAATTGTCTTTTACAAAATTACGTGTAATTTTGATCGGGTTATAACATGTATCAAAATTGTTGAAATGAAAATTTTTAAAACTAAATCATATAATTTTATGTTTGAACTATATGCTTAGCTTTTGAAAATTTTCATTCCGATAATTTTAATACAATTTATTAGCCGGTCAAAATTGCACTTAGTTTCGTAACGTACAATTACTTGGAAACGGAGTAATTATAAAAATAAATAGTTTTTTTTAGCTATGCTCAATTCACTACAAAAAAATACTCAAATAACGACGGGATTACTGACGGTATTTTTTGTTATAAACTTATTAGCGACGGTTTTTATGACGGATTTGTGACAGTTTAGTCAATTTACGACAGATTTGTGATAACTTTTTAAATTAGTGACAGATTTATGACAGTTTTTGACTATCACTAAATCAAACATTATTTTGTAGTGATTGTATTCTAGTGTGTAGTTTGCTCACCTGCATTTAGACTAATCGTTTTGTGAAGGCCAAAAGAACGTTTATTCATTGTATTCCCCAACATATCATAAAGAGGCATAAAAAGGCAGAAATTGGTATCCATATCAGTGTGGTGTAAGCTGTGA
This sequence comes from Primula vulgaris, assembly GCA_963920805.1. NCBI lineage: Eukaryota > Viridiplantae > Streptophyta > Magnoliopsida > Ericales > Primulaceae > Primula > Primula vulgaris. The sequence goes on from OY987217.1 coordinate 32,439,574, forward strand.
TATCTGTTCAAGCAACAAAACAACTTCAAATATAATTAATAACAAGATCAGATACAAATTTAAATATGCTTGATTCAGTACTTATTTGAAAAGATAATACACAAATCAGGATTATTTAAATTTTTATAAATATATGGTTGTTGGATGTTATACCATCCCTTATGTAATTTTCTATTTATTGTTTTTTTAAAATAGGAGCTCAATTCATAATCCATCCGCTCAAAATCATAAGTCTATGTTTATATTTTGGAGTGTTATATTTTATAAGTCCGCTTTCCTAAAAATAATAAATAAATTATTTGGTAATTTTACACATTTGTCGTAAGTCGGAATGAAGCAGGCATTTATGTATCTTGAGACAATTTTTTTTTACTGGAGTGACAAATTACAGTTTGATGATTGTAAGACTAAGAAATGATATATTAATAAACTTATTTATGCTATAATAATATAAATGATATATTTATATTATTTGAAACTTATTATGGTAATTTATATCATCATACTATAAATACAGTCACCGATTTTATCGTTAAGTGTTCAACTCGTTAAAGTAATCATACGTATGTAAAAAAGAATTTATAAAATATATAAACTTAAAGTTATATGTGAACTACTTTATCATAGTTAACAATATAATAATATATGATAAAATTAAAATATATTTTAAAAATAAAGTTTTTTTTTTCAATTATTGAATGTTTTGAAAGAAATTAAATATTCACGAACAACTCGTGTTCGGCTCGTCAAATGTTCCTTCATATTCGTCAAATGTTCGGTTCATGTTCGTTAAATAATGAACATGAACAATGGTTTTATTTCATGAACTGAACATGAGCAAGTCCTTGTTCGATTCATTTCGTTTCATTTACAGCCCTAACTACACAACCACATGAAACTAAAACTTTGAAATTTGAACCTTTTTTTTTTAAAAAGACAGTATATTTTTATGCAAACTTTAAAGTGTAAACACTTGCAGCCTTTTAATAAAAAAAAAACAAAAAACTTGCAGCCTTGATCTAGAATTTCCATTAAATGCAAGTAGCAACCATCAATTTCATTCAACTCTTCCAATTCCCATAAATAATTATCAAATTCCTAGCTGCCTAACCTACATATCCTTAAAAAAAGAGCAATTATAAATGTATTTTTTATACCGATCATCGGAGAGAGATTCGAACTTAAGTGCTAATTGAATATTACCAGTACGGTTAACCCGAGCTCGAAATGAAAGAACTTAAAAGAGTTTAGTTAACAAATTATCATGAAACGGTTATTAAATGCAGATTTAAAAACAAATAAGGTGTCTGAAGAGATTTACTTACATTCAAAGTAAGGACCTTTATATATATATATATATAAAATTAGGTTGTCAATTAATTGCAATACATCATAAAAGGAAATCAAAAAGTTTTAAGGCTTAAAATTCAACCAAATACCAATAGTGATTCTTAATTTCGTTGGATTGCTGGACTAGTAGTAATTAACATGCATATGTAGTATATATATATATATATATGTAGTATTTTATATTATCAACAAATACTTTATTTTTTGGTACATATATCAATAAATACTTACGTGGGGGTATATATGAAGTATTTGAAGATTGGCAAGACCTTGAAAATTTGATGAGGAATGATCTCAATATTGCTATGCCCTAAACATCTCAGAAAATCAAAGATCAATAAATAACCATAAATCATGCTTGTTGAACCCAACCCAAATAGGGTAGTACCAAATATTGGAACACCAACAATAAAACATAACATGAGGTGTTCCAAAAATGAAGCATGCCCAGCTACAAAAAACAAAACAAAAAAAACAAGCAACAATGATTTAAAGTAAAGTAAATTAAGCAAGAAAACTTTAAAAATCTCACAAAATTTATTACTTTTGTGTACCTGTAAAGGGATGAGTGAGCTTAGATGAATGGTGTAGCCAATGGTAATGACTAAAAAAATAATTTGTATGCATATGCTTATGTATCCAATAGTATAGTGGCTCTGAGACTGCCATGTGGAGAATTACACACAAAAATAATCCCTTCATGTTCCACAATGGAAGATTAGCTAAGGAGGGGAAGGTTAAATAGGCCATTGAACCCAAAAGAGCTTGAAGAATAACAAAATTATCCCTGCACATTTATATTAATTTTTATAGCAAATGCCATATAAAATAATCGGATTTTTTTTTACAAATTCACAAGTAGAAAGGAAAATAATTACCAATCCCATTCTCTATCGATTTGCTTGAAATCAACGCCACGTGGTGAAATACGACGATTCCGAGTGAGAAAAAGCATGTTGGTGTAAGAGCTCCATAGTTGATGAACAAGGCACCTAAGTGCAGATATAAACATAATATGCATGCACCAATGACCGCTTTGGTTCCCTTCGTAGTATCTTGAATATACGATTTTCGCAACAAAGGGGGCATATAACATATACTGTGTAAGCCAAAGTTAGTTAACATAGCAAAAAAAGCATGAGTTCGAAGCAAATAAACTGGTAACTTCTCAAGAGCCAAGACTATAAACGGAAAAACAAAAGCGAAATTGAACAACCAAATGCAAATAGTTTACAAGCCAAAAAGCTACTAACAAACAAGCCTTTTAATTAACTTGTTAAGTTGTATAAAGAAATGAATAAAAAAAATAGTTTACTGTTTGATTGTCACCTTAAAAACACCAAGATTATCCCATGGCCAAGCAAACAAAGGGGCATCCTCTTTTCCTTGGAAACATTTCTTATCATTTTCAATTACTCCTTTTACCTCTAACTTGCTATCTTTAGTCAACATTCTATTAAAATTTCTTCCCTAAGATAATCTTTAAAAGTATGAAGATTTTTTAAAGGAGAGGAAAGCAATTGAAATTTCAAAAGAAATCCCAAAAAGTTGGAAGACTTAAAGAGAGTTGTGTAAGGAGAAAAAATAGGGTAAAGTGTAAGAAAAGACTTCTAGGCGTTTAGTTTAATTTGCATTCCGGAATTTGGGGAGTTTCCGTGTTATATATAAGAATGAATTACACTATTAGTCTCAGTAGTCTGGACCAAAGTTTTATTTAATCCTAATAGTTTCAATTATAAATCTCTACCAAACCAAAAAGACTTACAAAAACGGGATGATATTTGTATAAATAAAAATCACATTAAGTGAAATGATTATGTCGATCATTATAATTTAATTTCTAAAATGCTTATTTTAGAGATGTCAAAATTCTACAAACACTATTTGTACAATTGTACCCTCAACATTATAAGAGACGTTTTTTTTTATTAGAAGATAATAATTTCTGTTACATTTCTAAGATTCAACAAGATTAAACGTAGCATAATTAAATACTTATGTTGTGGTATCAAATGCTAAGCTTGTACTCCATCCGTCCCAAAATATTTAGGCATTACGTATCTACGTGTAAGTTTGACTGACAAATATCTCGTGCTTAAATTGTTGAGATATAAATATTTAAAATTTATTCATATAGTTTAACATTTGAACTATGTGATTAACTTTTTAAAAATTCGATTTCGACTAGTTAGATATGAGTTATTTGTCAGTTAAAATTACACATATTTTCATATAGCACTAATAATTTGAGACCGAGGGGGGAGTAACCCCCATAAGTAACTGTAACATTTTCCTTAACGAAAGATACAAATGTAAGTTGAGAAAATAATAGGGTTAATCTGTATACGCAACCATGTATTAATAATCATTAGATAGTACGTGGCTTGGAAATAAATACAAAAGTAGTTAAAATTCTTAATCAGTGTATGCCTGTCAACAAATTAAGCCAATACCGTTTGATTGAATAATTTTTGTTTGCCAATAATAAAGTAGACTAATGTTTTTTGAACACTATTTGCAACTTGTCACCATAAAAGAACTTTGAGCAATTAATGCAAGAGGGGTATATATACAGTTGGGGTGGTGTTGGTATTAGATTTTACTTAGTCAAAGTGCCATTGGGCCAATTTAGTTAGTTGTTGGGTAAATTATGTTAATTAAATACTAATACTATTGTTTTAGCTTATAATATATCAGTAATCGTGGCTCATGTGTTGCGTGTGTGACGCGTAGTATGATTAAAATATATGAAATAAACACTACAAAATAATGTTTGATTTAGTTAGAGTCAAAAGCTGTCGCAAGCATGTCACAAATTGACTAAACTGTCACAAAGCCGTCACAAATATAGTTGTAATACAAATATGTGGAGAATAATAAAAATATATAAGATGAGAATACTTAAAAGAATTTTGAGTTGTTAAAATATGAATAAATAATAGTTTTTTATTTTTCTATTATTTATGAGAGTGACATTACGGTAATTAATAAAAAAGTGTAAGGGTAATTTTAAAAAAAATAGCAAAATTTAACGGTCTTAAAAAAATTTAAATTGACTTATTATAATAGAATAATAGTGCTACGAAAATAAGTTTGTGTAATGACTGAGTTTGGTATCATAAAAATTGTGTGAAAAGTGTTATAAGGAACAAACGCATGGGGACCAAAAGGGGCCTTTAAATTTTCCTGTACATAGCATTACATACACAGTAACACAAGAACCTTTTGATTTTATGCACTATATAGAACCCGGATCTTTTAATTAAATCGATCTCATTGTGATTTTGGCCGGTTCGATTTTCTTGATCCCATGACACTGTAATTTATAGGGGTGCATCTGCTCCGGATATCAACCCGAAACCCTTCATACACGAATCCCATCCTGAAAGGGATCGGGTAGTGATTTTTTTTCATGATAGCGCCCAAATGAATTTACTTACTAGTTACTCCGTATGAAAGATTTAGTACGAAGCCAAGCCACCGACTTCCAAATACATGGGGGACGTCTTACATCACCCCAAACATTGTGGTTGATCTTATCTAAGTATCTTTCAATTTGAAAAATGTGCTAATTAAATTTGGTCCCAAATCTACAGTTTTGTCTTTCTATAGCCCGTTTAACTACCTAACAAGTCATTATATGGCACTTAAAAGCTTAATGATGAAAAAAGTCATTTGCTTCACTGGAATTGTTCAGGAAATAAGCAAGGGTTTTTTAATATGTGCTCATGTTGGCAGAGACAGAATCAATATATGGGGGCTGGATTTTAAAAAATTAAATAGGAGGGGCTAAATCGCTATGCTCGTTATAAAAAAAATGCACTATAAAAAAAATGTTTTTCAAAAATATGTGTGTGGTGGGGGGTGTTATAGCCTTCGTCAGCCCCCGCCTAACTCCTCCACTGATATAGCCTAATCTATACTCCAATTTGAGACACCAAAAAATAGACCTCAAAATTTCAAACAAACCAACAAAATTGCTAGTAGTTTGTACTTTGAAAAAAAATAAAAATACGTTTAATTAGCTCAAAACTTGCAGCCGAGCAAGCGTAGATCGTGATTTTTACCATTTTTGTTTTACATAAACAGATTCAACACGATTAGCACTTTCTCGATTCTTCACTAGCTAGGAACTTATATATTTAAGTTTTTAGAGATTCATTGGTTTATAACTAGGTTGATATATAGTATTGGATAATTGGAATGAAAGCATGGAAAAATACCTAATTAGTTTGACAAGTATAAAAATATTCTGAATATTTTCATGCTTTAGAAAAATTCTACCACGATTGACTTTGATCAAGAAGTTTTTAGCCTTATAGGCAATGGAACTATAAACCATAAAGTCCAAATAAATAAAAGTCATAATTAATTTTAAACTAGCATATAGGTAGATGGTAAATAAACTAGGCATAGACACCGTATTTAACCTAATAATATATAGCCGGTGTCCACCTAGTTTAACTAGTTTGAAACGGTGTTCACTTTTATATGTTTCATAAATGATAATATTAATTTTCAATAGACGTGTATAATGGGGTGCATGCATTAATATTTGTAGTTAGTGATCATACTCTTGTAGTATATTTACAAAATGGGATTGTTTTTTCGTCATGAGAAACTACGTCGATTAGTTTAGTACCATACAATATATTTAGTTTGTGCAAGGTTTATCAGAACAGTTTGGTACTTTAACTAAATAAAAATACCCAAATAGCGACGGCATTAGTGTCGATATTTTTTGTTACGAGCTTATTAGCGACGATTTTTGTGACGGGTTTGTGACAGTTTAATCAATTTGCGACAGATTTGTGACAGTTTTTTAAATTAGCGACAGGCTTGTGACAGCTTTTGACTCAAATTAAGAAAACATTATTTTGTAGTGTTTGATTTAACATATTAATTTTACTTGGCTATAAATGGACCATGTAACAAGTTCATGTGCCTGTCCATTAATTTCTTTAGAAGATTGAGATAGTTTGGCCACTTTGTAAGTTTAGATTATACTAATGTACTTTACAGATTGGTGAAAAATCATTCGATATGCAATCAAGGATTTAATAGTGTTGTCAGCTAATTTATGAGAGTAACCCTCACCAAATATTCGGTTGTGAGCTATGAGCTTTAATAATTTAATTTATGAGCGTTACTAAAATCGAGGGTTTCTTTCATAAATTGTCGGCTAATTTGTGAGAGTAATCCTTCAAATTTTAAACGTGCTTTCCGCGCAAAATAAAAAATATCATTCGTGAAGAAATAGGTGATTCTAAGTTTTGTCTTATCGTGTAATATAATTTCTTTTAATTGTTTGTTAGGGGATTGTACATATTCACTTATCAATAGACGGTTCGTTTAATCTTAGAAAAAAAGAAGTTTTGTCTTATTGTTGATGAAGCACGAGATGGGTCAAAAAAAGAACAAATGTCATTGGTATTAAGATTTGTTGATAAAAACGGGCTTATTCGCGAACGATTTTTTGGACTTGTTCATGTTAAGGATACTGCAGTGATGACTCTTAAAAAGATAATTTATTTTGTTTTGTCTTGTCTTGTCATAATCTTGATGTTCAAAATATACTAGATAAGGATATGACGGAGCTAGTAACATGAATGGTGAGTTCAACGGATTACAAGCACCGATTATGAAGGATTGTCCATATGCTTATTATGTTCATTGTTTTGCTTAGGGGTGGACACGAGACGGATTGAGGCGGATTTGTTTCAATCCTAACCAACCCGTAAAATAAATGGCGGGACGGATTGGGGCGGATTGATAAAATTTAAATCTCAACCCAACCCAGTCCAACCCGTTACAATTAAAACTCCAACCCAACCCAATCCAACCCGCAAAATAAATTGCGGGTTGGGTTTAGATTGATTCTTAAATTTTTATTCTGGTCCTTCATTTTTCATAGTTTGCATAATCAACCCAAATTTTAAAATAAATTGAATATTTCAAACAGAAATATAAATTAAACTCAATCAAAGTACGTTTAGAACATTCACGAATAAGTAATAAAACTAAAATATAACAATAATTAAAGGTTGGTATCTTAAAATACACATAATATATATATATATATATATATATATATATATATATATATATATATATATATATATATATATATATTGCGGGTTGAAACGGATTGGAACGGATTAACCCGCGGTTAGTGAACTTCAACCCTAACCCAATCCGCAAAATATATAGCGAATTGGGGCGGGGCGGATTGATTTTTTTTGGACATTCAACCCATCCCAACTCGCCCCAATCCATGCGGGTTGGGTTACGGGGCGAATTTACGGATTTTTTGCCCACCCCTAGTTTTGCTCATCGATTACAACTCGCTTTAGTGGTAGGCTCAAAAGTTGTTATTCCTGTAATCCAATTATTTTTAAAATTGACTTTTGTAGTTAATATAGTTGATTTATCATGCAAGCGTGTTGATGAATTAAAAGATACCTATGCCAATGAAATTTCCTATTTAATTGAAACCGGTGATCTTGAGACTGCGAGTAGACTGAATCAAATAGGTACTTTACAAAGGGCCACAGATACGCATTGCAGTTCTCATTTGAAAGCAATTTCTAGCTTAATTAAAAAGACGCAAGACATTATCAGTGCTATGTCTCTCATTTCATGCACACAAAAAATTCTTCAACAACTTAGGATGATAAATGGGACAATTTGCTCACAAGTGTAGTACAAGTTTGTCAAAAGCGCAATATTGAAATCTCTAATATAAAAGCTAAATATATTGACCGAAAAGGAAGAGCTTGTAATCAGGAAATAATTTTACTATTAAGCATTATTATCGGATTGATATATTTTACGCGACAATAAACTCACAAATTCAGGAAATTAATGGTCGATTTAGTGAAAGTACCATGGAATTACTCGTTCTGAGTTCTGCTCTAAATCCTCGTAGTATGTCTGAATCGTTTAAAATCCCATATATATATTTATTAGTAAATAAGTATTATCCAGATGACTTTACGAGCGGTGAAAAGTTGCAATTGGAGATGCAACTTCAACATTACGAGCATGGAGTCGTTAACCATTTTGAATATAAAAGTCTTTCATCAATTTCTGAATTATGCCAATGGTTGATGAAAACTGTGATGTCAGTCACGCATAATCTTGTGTTTCAAGTGAATGTGCTTGTGCTTACTCTTATGGTTTCTACGGGTACATCGGAGCGGTCTTTTTCAGTAATGAACTTAGTGAAAACTAGTCTTCGAAGTAAAATGGACGATGAATATCTCGCGGACCAGTTAATGATGTGTATCGAAAGGGAAATTGATCAAACTATAAGCAACGAGGCGATTCTTGAATATTTTGGAAATATAAAAGAAAGCAGGGTACCAATTAAATAATTGTTTAAATTCGTAGCAAGTAATTTTTTTATTTACTAATCCTATTTTAATTTTTGAACTTTTATTCCATATATGGGAAATTGAGTATTTTTTTAATGTAAGTTTAGCTTTTCCATTCTTTATACTTTGAATTATGTGTTTTTGTTTTGGAAAACCTAAACATTTGGTTCTGGTTCACCATGATTAAAATTTGTATTTTCTATATCTCCAATAGTTTTTACTTGTTTGAATTCAGATTGTAATTTCTTTTTTGAACATAGTCTGAACGTTAGTGATGTATACGTAAACCAATGATTTAAGAGGTATAAGGGGAGTTCTACGACGAAATAGGACATCTAACGCTTAATTACACACAATTCTACAAAAGCATCGTCTAATCCACTTAATCCTGCTTCATCACCTAATCTCTGCCTGGATTCTATTTAGGCACCCCCGATGCTCGCTTTTATACTGGAACTTCCGATCCTTGGTCTAAGAAAAGGAAAAAGTTCCAACCCTTTTATCAGGCACCTCTGGTATTTAAACACATATCTAAAATTGTTACAACTTCAAAGGTTAATTGTTGTTTAGCATACTGCCCATATTCTTTATCTTTATATATAAGTTCCCAATCTCAGGTTAGAAAAGCACCAAAGTCATCATCTTTTTTGTATGTAATTAATCTAGCTTCCAACTTCGATATTAATTCCAAACAAGATAATTTGCTAGATTTGTTTAACTAAGATAATTAAGACGTTAATAGAGACACGCATGTAGTTATCTTCTAATAAAGAAAGGTTGCAACCAGGGGGAAGCTAAGTGGGGACGATCGGGTGCCACGGCATCCCCCATAATTTTAGAAATCCCAAGTGACGCAATTTTTTTTTAGTACAATTTCTTTTTAGGTGTAGATTTGGCACGCCCATAAAAATACGTTACTTGTACATATATTTTGGCACCCCCCATTTACACATCCTGGCTTCGCTCCTGGTTGCAACTTCAAAGAAATGAACTTATTTGGAAAAAAATTATGATTATATTGTTAAGAATAGCATCAAATCAAGTTAAAGCACATATAGGGAGTATATATATGTTTGTAAGATATCCTGTAAAATGTAAATGTTTTGCTTGTTAACTGATATTGAAGCAAAATTCAGTAACTAATATTGAGCGTTTTCGCGAGCGATGCTTCCTATTTTTCTATGTCTGTAATTAGAAATAAGGCCGAAAGGCTTGAAACACAAAATAGTAAATCGCGATACTACTACATGACGAGTACCAAAAAGTTAGTTCACAACATAGAAAAGCATAAAAAGAAGGTTATTTTTTAGAAAGGAAAATCAGTACACAACATGGTAGATGGAAAATCAGTACCAAACTATTGCAAACTCATTAACAGTTCTAAAAATTTACTCAGTTTTCAAAACAAACAAAAAAAAATCCCAAATTGGCTAAGTTCGTTAACCTGCATAGATTAAATCAAGAAACCATGCCGTTTGGATAGATAACTTAGACAAAATGTTCCGAATCATTTTATAATAGTTGAACGTTCTAATCGCCTAATCGGGCATTATGTATTATAGACAATAAACAAAGGAATGTTTTTTTTTCTTCTTTTGACACTCAACGTAAATGACAAAGTTAATAACTAGGGTGCGACGGTGCGTTATAGAACCTTATTATTCCTATCATCTGTTTTAAAATTCCGGTTACGTTGTAAAAAATCTCTATTCAAAATTCAATAAAATCTCAACTAAAAAAAATTGAACGTTCCCTTTTCTTAGACTGTTAAAACCTTAAGTTCGTTACTTTGCGCTTTTAAGCTTAGCTATTACAGTAACGTTTTATCACTATGCGAAACATTTATTTTTTTTATTTTTATTTTTGATAATTAGTAACCTTACTTTAGAGGTAAAACTACTTGGTAGGCGACATGATTCGAACCTTATTGATGAACGTGGTATAATCGGGTACCAACCACTTGTACCAACCATTTTTGCTCATGAGTATTGTTGTTATCACCTTCAAAGTAAAGTTTCACTTTCAAATTCAACCCGCTGACGTAAATTTTACTAATCACACACTACATGAGCTAAATCCACAATTTACACACAACTCACACACTACATAACCTAATAAAATACATATTTATCTATCTAAATATACATAAAATTTTATAACTTGATAAATCAAAATATAAATATTCAATATAATAAAAACTCAATCTAATAAAAACCTAAATAAAAATATAATAGAACTCTAGCTGAGTCTATACTAAATTTAAATATTAATTAAAAATAAATTTCTTTTATTAAATCTAAAACTCAACCCACTAAAAACTCAAATAAAAATATATTAGAACCGTATTTGAGTCTATCATGAATTTAAATATTAATTAAAAAAATATTAAATATAGTATTAATAACAATAAAAATTCGTTGATGAGGTGGATATGCATGTAATGTGACACATCAACAAGTTGATTTTTTGGATAATTAAAAATGTATATGGTAATGGTAGATATATACAAAAAACAAAAAACAGAATAAAATCGTGAAATAATAAAAAACGAAACCGGATATTGGAAATTATTCCTATGATCTAAAATGAGAGTCACGCGTGGGTCACGTGACTAACTATTTGAAGTAAGTAAAATTTAAAATCAAATTATTTTCTTATTTCTCCGATCGGTTCAATTTCGCCTTCGGGTTTGCTCGCATTGTTCCAAATTTCCAATCTCTCTTTCTCTCTCTAAATCTATCTATATAATATTATATACATATATAAATATAAATATATATTCATAAAATTTGAAGCTCAAATTAATCGAAAATGAAGCTCACTGTGAAAACTCTCAAAGGCAGTCATTTCGAAATTAGGGTTCATCACTCCGATACCGTAAGAATTTATATTTATTTATTTATCTATCATTAATGTATATGTATAATTTATTAATTTTCTACGTTGATTTGGATAAGGATATTATAATTTGAGGAAATGGAAAATAGATTTATTAGCTGATTGGAAATGATTAATTGGATCGATTTAGTGTGTGTGTGTGTGTAATGTGTGTATGATTACTGTATATGTATATTTTGTTAATTTTCCACGTAGATTTGGATAGGGATATTAATTCGAGGAAATGGAAAATGGACTTTTTATATGATGGTGTTTTTTTATAGGACTGTTATTTTGTTTTTCAGATTTATTAGCTAATTGGAAATGATTAATTAGAACGATTTAATGTATAATTTGTTAATTTTCCACGTAGATTCCGATAGGGATATTAATATGAGGAAATGGAAAATGGACTTTATGTGATGGTGTTTTTTTTATAAGGCGTTCATTTTTCTGATTTATTAGCTAATTGGAAATGATTAATTGGAACGATTTATTGTGTGTAATGTGTGTGTGTGTGTGTGTGTGTACTGTATATGTATAATTTGTTAATTTTCCACGGCGATTTGTTTAGAGATATTAATTCGAGGAAATGGAAAATGGACTTTATGTGATGTTTTTTTTTTTTGTAGAACTGTTATTTTTCATATTTATTAGCTAATTGGAAATGATTAATTGGAACGATTTAATGTGTGTGTGTATGATTACCGTATATGTATAATTTGTTAATTTTATGTAGATTTCGATAGGGATATTATTCTGAGGAAATGGAAAATGGACTTTATGTGATGGTTTTTTTTAATAGGGCTGTGTTATTTTTTTTATTCCAAATTTATTTTCTAAAGAAAATGAGTTGTCTGTTGTGTGTATAAGTATGTGCGTGTTGTTGATTTGTTTGATATCGATTGTGTTATCTCAAATAAAATTAAATTCATGTGAAGGTATTTGTGTAGGCATGTGTTGTTTGTATTATTTATTAGCTAACTTTAAATGATTAAATGCGTTGCTATATATGTATCGATGTAGTGTTTTGTATCGATTTTATAACCGTTCTCAATTAAAAAAGATGAGAAATAGATTTTATGTCAAGGTATTTTATATGCCTGTGATATTCTTTCAGAATCATTAGTTAATTGGAAAAAATATATTTGAACGTTTTTATGCCTTGCTAGACGAATTTATAGTGGATAAGAATAGATAGTATATAGGATATGTATTTATGTAGTGACATGACAATGGCAGATCTATAATTTGGAATTAATTTGTTTCACGTCGATTTTGTTACGGTCCTTAATGAAAACAAATAAATCTAAGAAGTTTATGTGTAGGGATTTTATTGGCCTGTGTATGTATATATATCACTACTAGACATATGGTTGTTAATTGTTTCATATCGATTTTATTAACGGTTCTCAATGAAAGCAAATGAAAACTAGACTTTAGGTGACGATATTTAAATGGTGCTATAGGTTTATAGTCTATAGCTGCTTTAGATGATTTCAATAAAAATTTATAGAAGCTTGCTAAAAAATAAAAACTAGACATGACAATAACTTGAAATCCATTTGCACATTTGGTGCAATTTATGGGTGATTTCTTTCTGTATTATCTGTTGAGTGTTTTCAAACTAGGTTACTTACATTTTTAGTTTTTTCTATGCCTAGCATTACCCTCTATGGTATGTTGTGTAGATCGTATATTGTAATGCATCTAATTTACTACCAAAGAGTTGTAGAGAGGATATGCCAAACAAAAAGACCATTCAGGATGACGAAGAGAGATGGAAATATTGATTTGTAATGTAGAAATGATCAATCCGTATATAATATTGGCTAACATGACTACATGAAGAAAATTTGGAACTTTCAACATCGAAGTTGATTTGGAAACTCTTTCCCATTTAGTGCCATAGTGAATTCATTTAAACAAATACGAACTGAGGAAGGAGCGTAGATGGAGATAAAGTAGGGTTGATATATTTATCCAGAAATTGAAAAAAAGGGTGTTTGGAAGGAGCACAAAGCTTGTAACCAGTGTGAAAGGAACCAGTTTAAAATTTATTCCACGAATAGAAACAAAAACTTATTTGAAAAATTGAACCACGGAAGTTAGGAATAGAAGAAAACAAAGTTTTTAATGTGGACTTTTTTGCAAATTTTCCAAAGGGAGCTGGTCCTAGGAAGCTCCTTATCTTCCTGGCTCCAACTTCTTGAAATTTTTATGAAGTGGTTGTAACTGAAAAATTCTAGAGCTCCCACATTGATAATCCCCACTTAGTAGATAATTTCAAATATTAGATGTATATGCAGTTCGACTATGAGATAGGGAATATATGCTGTTTTGAAGGCCACAGAGGCACAGACATAGAAGTTCTTGGAGAACTAATACTTTTTTACCAATTTCCGGAATAGGTTGCAAAATCATTTTTATTCCTAGGTACTTATCATCTATGTATTTATACCACTTCTATTTATTTGGACCTGTTTATACTTCATGTCTGAAGTTAGTACCACCTATAGATTTGATGATACAGAATATAAGAACAATTAACTAGTGATATTTCTGTGGTTAATGAGGAAGTGATTGGTTGGCGACAAATTCTGGGATTGTTAATAGCAATTTGAAGAAGCTTCAACATCTTCATTGGTTTTCCAGAACAAGTTTAAACGTAAATTGTGTGCTACTATGCAACTATGGTTTTTATATTCGATGCATTGAATTAGAAGAACCAATATGAAAGAATTTAAGGAGGGACAGAAAGACCCGACAAGTATACTTACATTAGAAGATGTCTAAAGAAAATAGCACCTTCCTGAAAATTCATTCAGAGTGAGACTAAGAGTTTAGATATGGAAGACAAAGAATGGGATGTATAGCTAATGAAATTAGGATTTCGATGTAGTTTACAAATTTAATGATTGAGGCATGAAAATGTTCATATTTATAGCTGGCGGGAGTAGTTTTATGTTTGCACTTCGATGCATATAAGTTAAAAGTGTAAATATTCATTTGTCAACTTCATTTTAATTTCATAAGATTCTCGAAACATGGAAATAAAGAAATTTTCATATTTATTATGTTTCTGTTGGCAATTAATTATTGACAGTTTAATGCATACGCCTGATGGTGTAAATGACACATCCAGAGTTTGTTTTGTTAACTTCATACTATTCTAGATTATGGCAGTAAAGAAGAATATCGAAGATATACAAGGAAAAGACAGTTATCCATGTGGCCAGCAGTTACTCATTCACAACGGAAAAGTTTTGAAAGATGAAAGTACTTTGGCAGAGAACAAGGTTTCTGAAGATGGTTTTCTTGTTGTCATGCTTAGCAAGGTAACCATTTTATATCCTATGCCTTAAACCAAATTGGCAATATATTCCCTTACTCCCCCCTTTAAAACTGTTTTTCGGGTTGTAAAATTCTCTTTTAGTCATTTTATCTTTTCCAATATGGTTTTTTTGAAGGGAAGCAAGGTTATATAGTCTTTATTTCTATCATACGCCATCTCATTTTCTTCTTCACTAATTTTCTTTATATATATTTGTGCAGAGTAAAACTTCAGGCACAAGTGGGACCTCATCTACCCAGGTACTTTGGTCTGGATTGTTTTTAAATTAACCTGTCATTTGATATCTTTGTTCATTCAAATAAATTTAAACATTTTCTTTCTATATATTCAAACAGCCTGGACCAGCTACTGTAACGGCATCCAGCACTACCCCCACACCTGACACTTCTGTGCAGTCATTGTATGTAAAAGTGTTTGGACTGTACAATGTTCTTCTTCTTCTTTTTTTTAATTTCCGCAATCATAGCATATAAATATTGTGGTTTTTTTTTTTGCAGAATACCCAAAAGCGCTTCGTCTGCATCTCCTGCGGAGACAACTAAGTACTCTCTCCGTTCCGCTCTCTCTCTATATATATACACATGCATATATGTACATATATCCTGCAAATATTGACGCAATCTTTTATTAATACTACTTATCGTTAATGCGTTAGAAAAATTTCTCGGTGCAGAGCTCTTCTATAGATCTTCGGTCAGTTTATCATTCATGAGTTAGTAACGAGTAACGACGGTTTATGCAGAAAAAGGAACAGCAATAAAAAAAAAAAAGGACACTTCTATTATCATTTCTTGGTGTACTAACATCATAGAGCGAATTGACCGACAATCTGGAATTATTTATGGCAACAGATTTGATGTGGTATTAAGCTTTCTAAAAAAAACATCGGCCTAGCATATTATAGCCACGTTTCTTTTCTGAGAAGTACCACACCGTAACTATCCAGAATTGAAAGAACCTCTTTATGCAGGCTGCCAAAAGATATATGAACCTATTCAACATAAAAGGAAACTGTCTTTACCCAATAGTAAAGGTTATGATAAAAACGCCATTTGACCTATTATGAACACTCAGTTTTTTTTATTTCATAAGCTTTAATAATGCTTCCTTCCAAAGACTCCAAAAATTACGGTTTTTTATTTGGTAAGAACTTGAGTGCACTTACATTTGTTGATATCAAAACTTGTTGTTCCATTGTTTAAATTGAGGTGCTCAGGCTCTTATCCCAAGAAGTAGAAGTTAAATATTTGGCCTGGTTTCACCCATATGATGAGCATATTAGCTTTTGGTTATACGCATTGATATAGTTTCATGGTTCCTCTTGCAGTGCACCCTCTGATACATATAGCCAGTCTACCTCCAATCTGGTTGGTGGGAGTAATTTAGAGCAAACAATTCAACAAATAATGGATATGGGTGGTGGCAGCTGGGACAAAGAGACTGTCATGCGTGCACTTCGAGCTGCTTATAACAACCCAGAGCGAGCTGTAGATTATTTATACTCGGTATGTATTCTACTTTTGGTGCCACCCACACTAAATTACGAGTCAGAAATTTTGAAAAGAGAAAAGAATGAGAGGAAATAACTAAAAGGCACATCCATATATAAGTTTTATCTTTTATTAGAGTATGTTTTTGTTAGGTAGAACACTAATGATACGATTCCGTGTTTCCATGGCCAATGGGCCAAAAGTGATTTGCCATAGGCATTTTTTTCTTTTTGTTTTGTAACAGACTTGGATAAAACCCATAGGATTTGCTTTCGTGACCTCCAATGATTGAAGTGTAACAGAGATGCTAATGGCCCAGAAGGCCTTTAAAAATTGACAATATGTATATCAGTATCTATACGTATCTGTTTATAGATGGCACTTGATGATATTTGTAGTCGGATGACATGGCATTTTTGTAAAGTTGACTATTTCTTTTTCAGGGTATTCCGGAAGCTGCAGAAGTTGCGGTAACAGTACCTCGAGAAGGAGCTGGAGCAGGTGCACCCGTATCTGGAGCTCCAAATTCATCTCCATTGAATTTGTTTCCTCAGGTCTGATGCTGGTAGAAATTGATTTTTATCTTTGCTTCTTTTCCTTATCTGTGCTTTTCCTATATTGTATAACCCGTATATTTTTCAGGAAACTGTTCCGGCCAGTGGTGGTGGTGGTGACGGGGTTGGTCCCCTTGATTTTCTTAGAAACAGCCAACAGGTTTCTATATTTGCCATCTTATTTTTTCAAATTTTAACGGTGAAGTACACAAACAGTCCCCATACACTGGATCAAATTTCCGCTTGATCTCCATGGTTTCAACTGCAACACTAGTAATCCTCATAATTTTGGTTGGATTTCCATTTGGTGACCATAGTTTCCATTCAACCCTATCGGTCTCTCATAGTTTACATAAATTCGCAAATATCCCGGGGATTTAGATAAGGTTTCAATAAGAATTTCTCATAGGAAGAGACCAGTCTTGTCACTTATTTAAACTAGATCAGTATTGTTGTATCAAAACAATGAGGTGTGACTTTTTCAACTATGGGGGGCAATGATGTTACAACAGAACCTATGGGGACCAAATCAAATTTTCTGTATCAGGTATTGAGACCATTGATGTAATTTACCCAAATGTTAACTTATACCTTGTGCCTCTTTTCAGTTCCAAACTCTGCGGTCCATGGTACAAGCAAATCCGCAGATTTTGCAGGTTATGGCATATCTTTTCTTATCAAAATAATGCCACTTTCGTATAACTGTTTCCTCATGCCCCTTTAGGTAGTTGAAATGTTTTTTTTTGTGATTCCAGCCTATGCTTCAGGAGCTTGGAAAGCAAAACCCACACCTTCTAAGACTTATACAAGAGCACCATGCAGAGTTCCTTCAATTGATAAACGAGCCTGCTGAAGGTTCCGAAGGGTAATACTGTCTTTCTCCCTCTGATGGGTCACAGCTTTGCATATTATTTGTTGCTTACTTGAACAAACTTTACCAGGGATTTCTTGGATAACTCAGAGCAAGATATGCCTCATGCGGTCAGTGTCACGCCAGAAGAGCAGGAGGCCATTGAAAGAGTACTGTCCATTTTTTTATATGTAATTTCTTATTATTTATGCTCTACTACCTGTATTAATTAGTTTTCTTTGTCGTATTTAGCTTGAAGCTATGGGTTTTGATAGGGCCCTTGTCATTGAGGCGTTTTTGGCATGTGATCGCAATGAAGAATTGGCAGCAAATTACCTGTTGGAGAATGCTGGAGATTTTGAGGATTAAACAGTAAGCATCGCCTTGTACCTTGGTATTCTTGCATGTTTGTAGATTTTCTTGATATGCGACAATTTTTTTGAAATATGTCATGTTCGTCGGTAGTACTTTTTAAGGTTTTGCATCATTTTTTACATTGACCACCATGGAATTATATGTTAAATACTTAAACGTATGCACTGCGATAAGCAAGTGCTCTCTCATTATAATAATTCCATGGCTACTCGGTACTCTTATTGTAGTTTTTGACTACTTGCATGTTTTTTCCTCCAACAATTTGCTTTTGTTTCCTGACCTGACTAGATGTTATTTTCCCGAATACTCCAGTCTTTTTTTATACAACAGCTAACACTAATTTTCAAATTGATATCAGGTCTATTCAATTGAATGTTGGTTGGCTTTGTCCAGAATTTTTGTGGAAGTGGCACAGCCTCGACGTGAAATTTTAGTTGTGATTGATTATCTCATGTGACTTAGGATCATATGGTTGGTCTTGTCTTGCATAAAAAAGGATCCATTTACAGTCTTCATTCATTAATGCGGATCTTGGAACTTCATTGATGAAGCTTCAAAAAGACATCCCTTATGAATCGCTTCATGATTCTTTTTTTTTGTTGGATATTGTGTCATGCTTTGATTGCTTGAATTTCCAGCAATATTCTCTTGTCTGTGTCTCTATATTATAAAATCCCCTTCATACACACTCCTCTTCATCTTTAAATTTTCATCTTTTCTTGCCTTTATCTATTTTGACTGTTGCCCTTTGGATTTAATAATAGAGTTAGCTAAATTACTTTGATGGGTGTCATAGTTCGGGAATTGACAGTTTACTACCTTTTACTCTACCAAAAATTCAATTTTCTCCCATCTACTGTAGTTTGTTCATTTTAGGGCCATGCACAATATCAATTCATTCAATTTTGTACCTCATCCGTCAATTACTTCAGAAAATGGACGACACGTGTCTACACATGACTAAATTCTATTAACTTCTTCTAACGATAAGGGTATTTTGGTCATTTATAACATAAGTCCAATAAAAAAAATAAAAAAATAAAATAAAGACAAGGGACAGAATAATATATTTTTCTATCTTCGCTTCATCCCAATTCTTACAAAACATAAAGCTAACTCATAAAAGCAGCAAAAGTTAGTCGCGTGCAGGCACGTGTCGTCCATTTTGTGAAGGAATTGGCGGATGAGTTACAAAATTGAGTGAATTGATATTGTACAAGACACTAAAATGAACAAACTAGAGTAGAGAGGAGAAAATTGAATTTTTAGTAAAGTACAAGGTAGTAAACTGTTCAAATATCCCGTCATAGTTCCAATAGAAAAAATGTACAATTGACAATTTCACTATGTGATGACGACTAGTCTTTTCTGCTTCCTGTTTGCTTTTGTTTCCTGACTAGATGTTATTTTTCCGAATACTCAAGTCTTTCATTTAACAACTAACACTATCATTTCCGGTTGATATCACGTTTATTCAATTGGACGTTGGTTGGTTTTGCCCATATTTTTTGTGAAAATGGCACAACATCAACTTGAAAATTTAATTGTGATTGATTATCCCATCTCACTTCAAATTTAGGATTATGTGGTTGGTGTTTTTTTCGAGTTCATACCCCTTTTTTATGAGGTTCACCTTTTTTTTCGTAAGTTTATACTTTTTTTTCCGAGTTCGTATCTTTTTTTTTGAGTTCATACCCCCCCTTTTTTTAGAGTTCATACCCTTTTTCAATGTATGGCTAAAAAAATTGTATTAGAATGTCATTTTTGTCTATTTTGTCATAATTTTTTAATATTTTTTTTAGGTTTTTTGAAAAAAAAAATGTTTTTTTTTATATTTTTCTTAAAAAAACTGTTTTTTATTTTTTCGGAAATTTTGAATTGTTTTCATTTTCGGTCAACGCCGGTCAACACCGGAGACCGACAGTCAATAGTGGTCTACACTGGAGACCGGTAGTCAACGTCCGGGTCCGACTCAAAATTACGGGCCCAAAATTATCCTGAAGAGAGTTTAGGTGATGTTGGGGCAGATCACTCAAACTTAATAAAGTTTAGGCTCTATTCGAAAAAATCTTATTTGGGAAGATCTACATAATTGTCTCATTAAACAATGATATAAACCCAGTCTAAAATAAACTCATTCTACTATTTGTAACATGGGTCAACTAATCATATTTTCTTTAATTTTTATAGTATTTGATTAATTTAAGTGTATTTATTTTTGATTTGCCAAAATGCTTTGAGTTTTTAGTGGTAGAGACAGCTTTTCGAATTCATCATAGTGCAAGTGTTACTCAAAATTTATATTCGGTGAGTCCGGTCGACCGAGTTGAACAAGAGATCTTTCATGATTAAAAAAGTAAAAAAAAAAATTGGTACTTACCTTCAACTATTGTCTTATAGCAATTTGATAACTAACTTTAATTTTTTTTAATTAATTAGTTATTTTCATCCAATTAAAATACTTATACGAAAAAACGGTTTAACCTTATTTGGATATATAATTATTAAGAAGAAACTATAATGCTCTTTGTTTCTTTTTCTAAAAGTAACTGTGAAGTGTGAACAAAATTGTTGTCAAATTAACATGCTCTTTGTTGAATCTATAATTATCACATGATAAGGTATGTACAAAGGATGAGAAAAACAAGTCTTTTTTTATATAACTAAACACACACTTTTTATTGATAGAAAAAGGGAATTAGAAAAACAAGTCTATCATAAAACTACGGTAAAGGTAAAGAATCACCTAAATCACTAATAAAGCATTGAAATTTAGTTAATGTTATCCAATTATCGAAACTTTAAAGAACTTTTTTATGATAACTTCAATTATTTTTGATAGTGTTAGGTCACCTTCCCACAATTAAAATAGTATAAACTTGCCAAATATATGTCAACTAAAAAGTGGTTGTCTTACTCAAACTTAGTCCTACTAACGATTCAAAGGACGGATCTACCAAACTGAAAAGGTGCATATTATAATGGGTACAAAATTAAACATATGATCCCCATTACTTTGATATAATTATTTTGCTCCCTATAAAAATATAAATTTTAACTATATATTCCTAAATTCAAATCCGTTACCTTCGTCACAAAAAACTTAACTAAAAATAATTATAAATAACGACGTGATGGTAAGCAAACAAACAAACAAATTTTTTTAAAAAAGTTTTCAAGCGAGGTTGCAACATTTCAACTCCCGTCATTCCTCTTTGTTATAAGCGATTAAGTGTAACGAAATTTTTAAAGGGAACATAGTAACCCACTCGACTCTAGTGGATGTTTTAAAATTTTAATCGGTTTATTTCCATCTTTAACCTTTCTGAGTGCCTTATTATAAATTAGTTTTATTGAAAGAGTAAAATAAAAAGTTTGTATTATAGTAGTGGACTAGTGATGCTACTTTCTTAATCAATCGAGTCTATTGAGCTTAAAATGAAAATATATAAAGATGGATGATATACGCATAGACAATTTGATACATTACTAATGGTCCTTAATTTACATCAATATATATTATATAATAATAAAAAAAAAGTCATAAAATGGTAATCAACAAGTCACTGCATTAATGTATATAAAAAAAATTATCTAAATATATTAACACCGTAAATAAAAATAAATAAGTGACCAATTAATAAAATATCTAATTTTTATAAACCCATCATTGTAATTTTCCTGATATACATACATTTACATTTATTAAAATACATACATAAATTGGATATATTTGCAGCTTTTGCTTAATAAATTCATCTCCTTTGTATTTATCTGGTGAACCAAATCCTCTCTCTCTAACAATTTTTTGCTGTAAGTTTTTCTCAATTTTCTACCCTTTTTTTTTGTTGCAGATCTGTCTTAATTCTTTTTAATTTCGTGTATCTGTGTTTTTTTTTTTTTATCGTTTTTTGTTTGTTTTCGTGTTTGCCAAATTATTAAAATTTAATCATCCTTTATATTAGCTCACTTTTAACTTTAGAATAGAATTTCTCAATATCTGGGTTTTTTTTTTTAGATTGTTATTAGTTTATTTGTGAAGTTATCAGAGAATTAGATGTTTAATTATGATTGAATTTGAACCTACCCAAATATCAATTTATCTTGTTTGGGTGAAAATTGTAATTTTTATTAGTATTTGTTATTAAATAAGTTTATTTGATATAGATAATAAAAAAGTATCTAATGCATATTTAAAGATAAAAATAGTACTACTTTATTAGCTACTTTAAGTTTAAAGCAAT
This sequence comes from Primula vulgaris, assembly GCA_963920805.1. Classification (NCBI taxonomy): domain Eukaryota; kingdom Viridiplantae; phylum Streptophyta; class Magnoliopsida; order Ericales; family Primulaceae; genus Primula; species Primula vulgaris. Next base: position 32,462,045 of record OY987217.1, read on the forward strand.
TTTGTACATGAGGGAAGAATTTATCTTTCCCCAATAAATGTGCCAATTAAATTTTTATACTACTTCATAGCACAAAAATAGTATATCAATTGTCTTTGCCAATCTAACCCATCAATAGGAATTAAATAAAAGAGGGCAATGTAGGTCTGTTTGGTAACAAGTTTTTGTAGATGATTTTTTGCATTTTTTATTTTAACAATTTGTGGGTGTTTGGACAGTTCAGATTATTTAGCTTTTGAAAAAACAAATTTTTAGCCTAAAAAACTAAACATAAAAAATCTAGATTTTCACGGATTTAAGGATTTTTGAAACAGATTTTTTAAAGCTGATTTTGGACCATGTTGCCAAACATACCATTTGGAAATATGTTCATGCGCAGAAGCTGTGCATTATATTGGTTTTGCATTTTTTTTTATTTTTTCTTGTTAAGTTAGTAGATACTCAATTTACATGGTAATTGCTTATTGTTCCATACAAGCAATTTTAGAAAATATACACTCACCCTTGAGGGGAGCCCTTAAGGGGCAAGGCGTTTCGATCGCAACCTCGCAATTTACAAAAATGTTATTTTTCTAGGAGAAAATTTTAAAATAAATTAAAAAAACATCTTGTTTCGCAACCCCACAAAACAATGTTGCATATTTCGCAATCCTAGATTAATAATGTTGGCTCCGCACAAGTGGAATATCACTATATATCAGTAAATGAGTTGTATAACCAAGGAGAAATACACCTAGACTAAATCGAGTAGTATTATCTGTATAGTACATAATCTAAGTATTTGAGGGGTGGATGTAAGTGGGCTGCGACTTGTGCTTGTTTTCAATGAAATGTCTTCTGGAGGAGTATTTTCGTGTTAGTTATCTTTGGTAATAGGCATAGCATTGGTGTGTATTACTAACAAACAGAATGTAATGTAGTATAGTTTTGATGACAGTTGACAACCTGAACTTACCTATCCGAAAAATCGGTCACACATTGGCCAACACCTTCTTTTGTTGTAGTTTCTTCCTTATTGATGGTTTAATAGTCCATTTAACTGAGTACTTAATTTTCTATAAAAATGATTTGAATCGTTGGCCTGGACTCTGAATCTCTTTGGAGGTAACATTATACTCCTTCACATGGGAAAGTATTATGTTCAACTGTCTATCGAACATAGTTTTGATATACGATTTACTTATCAGGAGCATAATAGATAATAGCGCAATAAGCAAAGATATTCAAAGATGGCCTCACTTCAGATATTAGCATCCTTTTTCAGATATTAGCAAACAAGCACACACAAGTAGACCTAACCAACCAACCGCCTAGTGGAATTTGACTCAATCTTTACCTGTGTATTTCTTATAATTGGAACAGGTGCAAAAACTAATAGTGGACGGTTAACTCATTCTTTACCTATGGCTCTTGAAGGATTAGTATCGTCCCCGCATAGGAGGACACAAAATGCATTTTCGTCAACATTGTCAAAAAAAACATATACAAAAGGTGACGAAATGGAAAGTTGTGCTGTTCTCGTTCAACGCCACCGTTATTTGCTAACGGCTTTAGTTCTTTTGACGTTTCTATGCACTATATATCTATATTTTGCAATCACTTTTGGTACGAGCGAGTCATGTTCGGGGCTTAGCGGGAGAGAGAAAGCACAATGTAGTTTGGAGCTAGCCAAATTCATTGGGAAAGGAAAAATGAAATTCCATTGACTTTCACTTGGTTGTTTTCTAGCAATTAGTATTTCTCCGTCCCAAAGGGACGAGGTTCTATGAACTGAAAAAGGCAGGTTGTTGGTTTTCGATGATTATGTAGAGAATTGTTTCCAGAAACTTGTATGAGAACCTGCAATGAAGTTAACAACTGGTTGGATTTGATAAAAAGAGATTATTACTTTGCTGGTTTCTATCTTTTACTAAGTAATATTTTCCAACTTCATTAATTTTATCTTGTGCATTATGATTTATGACTTGCTTCTGTTTTCTTCAGGTCCCTGGTTTTTTTTTTATTACACTTTTGTTTAAAATGTCTGTTAATCAAATACGTATACTAAATTTATAATTATAAGTTCGTGCCCATATTTGTTGTTGTCAGAATATGGAATTGAACAGAAGTTTATTAGGTTTGGCAAAGCAGAAAGTAAGATCTGAAAATTGAATTGTTGCAATACGGAATTGATCGTCTTTTTCCTCCGATAAATTAAGACCTGAATAAAGCATAAATACTACTCCATCCGTTCCCATTTAACTGTCCACTATGAAACTACGTGCAATTTTGATCGGGTTATATCTTGTATCAAAATTGTCGAAATGAATTTTTTTTAAATCTAATCATAAAATTTAACATTTGAACTATACGATAACTTTTAAAAAAAATTATTCCGACAATTTTGATAAAAGTTTTTGACCGGTCAAAATTGCATTTATTTTCCTAATAGACAATTATATAACAACGTACTCGGTAAAAGCCAGATACCATTAACAACAAAGAAGCAAGTCATATACTCATATTCTCACCAATACAGGAGTATTTTTCAAGAAATATTCTTTCTTACTTTTTGTTATTTAATTTTAAATTAAGAAAGCTAGTTTTTGTTATTCAATTTTAAATTTGGTTATGTCATGTGTGTGTTGTTGTCAGGTTTGGGTTAAAATAAGCTTTTCTTAGATTTGGGAAAAGAGTAAACGAAGATCTAAAAGTTGCAGATATAGAATTGATTTGGTGATAGTTTATAATGTTGGTCTGACTATTATAATGTTGTCCCTATTTTTGGTCAAAACTGTGGCAACCGATCTATTTACATTTGGTATCTTTTGTGTCTTGTTGTCTGCAATAAATAATAACTCTGTTCTGGGAATTTATTACTCCAGAAATGATACAATAATAGACATATAGGAGTATTTATTTGACAACATGGGTTTTTACTATATTGTACATTTGTAGTATTATTTTTGCTCTAGGAAACATATACCAAAAAGCATGGCTGGGTTCGGTTCGATCCGGTTTGGTTTTTGGCAAAACCGAAACCGAAATCGAGCATATTTTTCGGTTCGATTTTTTTCGGTTTCGATCTTTTTATTTTTTGGACCGAACCGGACCGGTTTTTTCGGTCCAGTTTTGATTTTTTTCCGTTATTTTTCGGTTTATTTTTTATTTTTCGGTTTTTTTCGGTTTCGGTCTTTTTCGGTTCGGTTTTACTGAAAACCGAAACCGACCCGAAAATTTTTCGGTTTTTCGGTTTCGGTCTTTTTCGGGTTTTTTCGGTTCGATTTTTCCGATTTTTTGCCTGGCCTAACCAAAAAGTATAAATTAATTTTAATTCTAATCTAAAGATTTGGAAGTTCCTTTCCTCATCACCCACCATTTTACCTTTCCCTTGTTTTTTTTAGCATTAAACTAGATGATTAACTTTTGAAGAATTTTGTATCTAGACATCTTATTTACGAGCGTTTTACCGATGAAACTTGTGTATACTTTCATAGAGGACCAACAAAACTAAAAGATAGAGTCATAGAGTAATCGTCTTGAATCTTGATCTATCAAGAAGTTCACTCGTTCCTCCCATATACCCTTATGGAATTACGGCATAACGATTTCAACTCCTTACAGGCCCAGTTGTAATAAATATAAATTATAGGGATAGAAAACAACTTTTTACAAAGTTTTCATTTCAATAATCTAGTCACGAAACTGGTGCATTGCAAAGTACCCTACATTTACAATGCACAATTAATATGGAACTAGACATTGATAAAAAAAAATTGCCTTTTAACATCGATTACTTTCTTACCCAATACTCAATTCTCAATATGAGTGAGAATTTGGTAGATCGAAACACTAGAATTTAGCATGTCATACGAATCTTAAATTCCTTAAACGTAAAACCAACGACGCCATTAGTATGAGAAATCATTGTTTCCCATAAAATCCAAAAATCCATGTTTTAAAGTACGAGTCAGGACGGGAATTAAGCAGAGCTTAGAAACCCAACAAATTAGGCTAGATTAGCCGAATCAGACAGTGATGAAGCAGAATTAAACGTCAGTTGGCCATTTTCCCTTTAAAATCCGTTTTACGCATATTAAAACAAAATCAAAGATTAATGGGGTATTTTATTTTCAAGACACCATTTCCCTTAATAAACACCGATACTATTTACGGTCTCAAATTGTCAGGACTATACGAAACTGCATATAATTTTAACCGATAAATAACTCATATTTAACTTATCGAAATCAAATTTTTCAAAAGTTAATCATATAGTTTAAATGTTAAACTATATAAATAAATTTTAAAAATTTATATTTCAACAGTTTAAAACCGACATATTTGTCGGTCATATTTATTAATGTTACCCAGCACTCACTCCAACCCCACTGGCCCACCCACAAAGTCGACAAATATAGATGGAAAGAAAAGGGTAAATGTAAATATCCCCCCTCAAACTATGGGTCATTTGCAAATAACCCTCACAAACTATCAATTATTGCAACTAACTCCCATTTACTACCACACATTTTCAATTAATTCTAAATTAATCTTTAAAATGACATAATCTTTTATTCGTCTGTTCCTTTTTTATCAAAGTATTTGTTTAATATTTTTAGTTTGACAATGCTTATGTGTTAAGATAACAATTATATTTGAAAATCCATCCGAAAAGGCTTTATATATAAAAAAAATTAGTAAGAAAAACTATTTTTGTTGTCATTCCGTAAAAAAATTACTTGATATGCATGAATATCGAATAACTGATTATATCAAATAAAAAATCAACTAAAACGGATCATCAAGCATAAATATATACTCTATCCGTTACAATTTATTTGTCCACTATAAAAAACCTAACTATTTAACAAAAGTCAACATCACACTTTACTTTTGCCAAACTTCAAAATCTACCATTACTTTTATTCGAGTGATAACCACTTTTACTATTATACGGTGGACCCATGTAATAAACATATATTTAGAATATAAGGGTAATAAGGTAAAAATACATAATCACTTTTACTATTTTAAGAAACCGAACAAGTAAATTGGAACAGGCCAAAATAAAATACCAGACAAGTAAATAGGAACGACTCATTTAAAAAATGATATTTGAGGTTTAATTGCAACAATTTGATAGTTAATGGGAGTTAATTGTAAGAATCGATGAGGGCTATTTGCAAATCACCAATAGTTACACCTAAAATAATAAAAGTAGTACTATCTCGGTTCCAATTTAATTATTAATTATACACTACGAAATTACATGTAATTTTAATCGGTTATAAGAATTGTCGGAATAAAAAATTTCAAAATTTGATGATATACTTTAAAAGTTAAATTTTATAATTAGATTTAAAAAAAATACATTTGAATAATTTTAATATAAATTATAAACCAATCAAAAATTAAACGTAATTTCGTGAAAAATAAATGTAAAATTAAATAGACACCCGTGATCCGTGTCCATATATACATATACACAGAGTATAATAATAAAATACTTTATAATTAATATAGTAATAAAAATGGCGAACACACCGAAACACCACCACCTGAGATCGAACCACAGCCGTTGGATCATCCTCACATCTCACCGTACACTCTTTATAACCCTCCTCTGGACCGTTGGATTCATCCTCACCACCCTCTGGCAACGCACAGCCGTCGATCTTCTTCTCTCTCATCGCTATCCCGTTCCCCGTCCGATCCCCCTTCTCCGCCACGTGGCTTTCAATTTAACTGATTTCGGTGCGGTTGGGGATGGGAAGACGGTGAATACGGAGGCGTTTGAAAAAGCGGTTCGGGAGGTTAGAGAGAGAAGGGGTGGGCAGGTTAATGTGTTGAGAGGGGTTTGGTTGACCGGTCCGTTTAATTTGACGAGCGGGATTACGTTGTTTCTTGCCGAGGGTGCTGTTATCCTCGGTGTTGATGTATGTATTGTTATGTCGTGTTTTTTATTTAATTTTAACTGACCGGTACGAAAATACATGCAATTTTGACTTAAAAAACTCGCATGCTATGTAACTATAGTTATTTAAGTAATACGCGGGGTACTATGTCGCTTTTGTTATTTAAGTACTACTTGCTACGTTGCATTTTGCGTTACCAGTACGAAAATACGTGCAGTTTTTGACTTTAATATCTTATGTATCTATTATTATTTTAGTATTACGAGCTACATTGCATTTTGCGTGACCAGTACGAAAATACGTGTATTGTTATGTCGTGTTTTGTTTTATTTTAACCTGACGAGTACGAAAATACGTGCGATTTTGAATTAAAAAAGTTGTATCCTATGTCGCTTTTATAATTTAAGTACTAGCTACGTTGCATTTTAGATGATCACTACGAAAATACGTGCGATTTTGACTTAACTCGTATGCCATGTAACTATTAAGTATTATTTTAAGTACTACTGAGATGACAACGGTCAAGTAAAATGCAAAAAACTGCTGTTACATTGAGTGCTGTTTTTTTTTTGCAAATACGTGCTGTTTTGACTCAGAAAACTCGAATCCTCTGTAACTATTAGTATTATTTAAGTACTGCTCGTTACGTTGCATTTTACTTGACCACTAAGAAATTACGTGCAATTTTGACTTTAAAAAGTTGTATCTTAATTCTTATGTTTCTATATTATTTAACTACCGCTGTTACGTTGCTTTTTACCTGTATTTTTGCAATTTTGACTAAAAAATCCGTACCTTAATGCTTATATAACTATATTATTTACTTACTGCTTGCCACGTTACGAAAATATATCCAGTTTTGACTTAAAAAACTCGTATCATGTGTAGCTATTATTATTGAAGTGTTGATCGCTAGGTTGCATTTTACCTGACCACTTAAGAAAATACGTGCTATTTCGACTTGCTATGTTGCATTTTGCGTGACCACTACAAAAATACGCGCAGTTTGGACTTAAAAAACTCGTATCTAATGTATCCATGTTATTTAACTACTGCTCGCTTCGTTGTATTTTAGTTGACAGGTAGGAAAATACAAGCAATTTTGACTAAAGAACTCGTACCTTATGTAACTATTAGTATTATTTAAGTACTACTCGCTATGTTGCATTTTACCAGACCACTACGAAAATAAGTGCAATTTTGACTCAGAATACTCGTATCCTGTGTAACTATTGTTATTTAGCTACCTCTCGCATTTTACGTGTCCACGTTGAAACTACATGCAATCTTGACTAAAAAAACTTGCATCTAAAGTGGCGAGATTAGTATTTTTTTCTCAAGATAGTAGTAGCGTAGTTTAAATGTTAAGCTATATTATTAGATTTTAAGTTTTTCTGTTTCGACAATTTAATAGATCAGCTATGAGTTATTCGCAACTTAAAATTGGACTTAGTTTGGTTGTGGACAAGTAAGTTTGAATTTTGAACGGAGGTAGTGCTACTTAATTGTTCTACTTTAGTTATTAGATTTATGTAGGTCCTATGGGAAATTATTTAGCAGTCGAGAATACTAAAAGATGGGGTGTGCCCCACCAATCAGATCGCGAAGTTTTAAACCGGTATCGGTCAAAGTTACATAGGTGAGAATACGTATCTTTGATGTATCCGTATCGTATCGGTATCCCGAAGCTATATAGATTTTATCGTAGAGTAAAATTTTGTGAAAATTATACAAGTATCAAAATATTTACTTGAGTGTACTTATTTTATAAAAAAATATACTTATGTATGGTTACCAAGCAATCCCATTTGATCATACTTTATGATTAAAATTCAAGTTTATTATGGGTATTGTGTACTTACTGTTGTAGTGCTTTATTTTGTTTCGTATGATTTTATCACTTCAAAAAAATTGTTTTTTTTTGCCTATTTTATTTTCGTGTTTTGAAAAAAAATCATGTGCTGTTGCAAAATTTATAAAGTATCTAGCAAGGGTCAGCACAACATATGGCAGTGATGATGTTTCATGAATAGTAAGATTCCACATACATCTCCAAAGTCATTTGAAGGCAGACTAATATCAGAAATTTATTTACTGTTTCAGATAGTTAATGCTCCATTTTAATGTAGTAATCCATTATTTTTAGTAATTATGATGATGAAGCCTAAAGCTTGATACTCCTCGTAAACATTACTCTTAATATAGTATGATAGTGATAGTTAACATTATTTATCAAGTTATTTCTAGTTTAGTTCAGTAGCAATTGGGTTTGTTGTTTACCTGTTTAGTGGTAGGTTGTTAGAGTACCTTTTGAAAAAGAAACTACAAATAGTCAAATAGTAGGGTTTCAGCATGACAACATTTTGTGTAGATAAAGAATTAGGTTTGGCCAATTTGGGGAAAAAGAAATCGTGCATGAAATGTACTTCCTTTATGAAAGTTCGATGTATTCTATGTATCACTATATTCGATTCTGAATTCGCATCATACATATTTCTTTTAACATGTTCTGCTAGTTTGCTAATATTGATGAAGGTGAAGTGATGAAATATAGTGCTATCTATCATTACTCTATCTGAAATTAGACCGGTTCTCTCTCATCGAATGACAATTTTGTTGTTATTCGATTTACAAATGGTTTGTGCTATGTTACTATCATTCTGCACGGTTTAGGAAATGGTTAGCTCAAACTAGGAGACTTTCCTTTTGGAAATGGAGATAATCAATGCTTGAGAGGTTTGATTTGTTTGAGTTAGTTTGGTTATTTTTCTTGGAAGTAGGATAAACTAGTTTGTTAATAGATTTTCATTTACTGGATCAATTAAGAATTTCTCAGATTTCCCCCAACATTTCCAGCCCTTTTAAAAATACTTGGAGGAAGTTAACATGAAGGGTTGCTATTTGTTTGCATTTTTATGCAGATGTAGTCCAGTATTTTTTATTTTTTTTTGAAAATGGTAATTTTTCATGGTTTAGAATTTGAAATGAGTTTGACTTTTTTTTCTTAAGGATTGCAATGTAGAGTGCCTGGAAATGAAAAAACTTGTAGGTAGTCTTGATTTACCACATATATAGGCTGTAGAATAGAATTTTATCACCCTCCTTTCTTCATCTTACATTTCATTGGCTTGAAATAGACCGAGTGGAACTCACATCGGTGACCAATGAAGTTTTTTTTTTTTAGTTTGATAATGTGAGTTTCTTGTTCGTCCATAATGTGTGAAATTCAGTAAGAAACTAAGAATAGGTGGATGAATATACTGGTTGATGATAGCAATAATTGTGCAGTTTCTAGATACTCAAGAGTGAAAGCTAAAGGAAGCATATTCTCTAGGCACTTCTAGGTAAAGTGAAAAGGGATGATTGTTCTCCTTATGTCATATTGTCCATATAGAGTTGCTGATACTGAGTGCTTAAGGTAGAAAGTATAGGTTTACTACTTGGTGATACCGTGTGAATATGGTAAGATTTGGTGGGTGAAATCATTAAAGCAGTACTTAAATTTAACTGAAAATATACATTACCTAGTTACTCAAGATTTAAGTTCTAAGTGGTTGCTGTGACATTGTCCATGTCTTTGTGATGCTTTGGAGTTGATAACTTTTTAATGATGTAGCTTCTTTAGCTACTTCCATATAAAGTAAAAGAGGACCATTACTATTAAAGCACTATATTAGTTTAGTAGCAAATCATGTTTCTTTTGTCTATTGTTGTTATTTTTCTATCTTCTAAATTTGTTTGCATATATGGCTTTGGACAGGATGAGAATCTTTGGCCGCTTATGCCTCCTTTGCCATCATATGGAGTTGGAAGAGAGTTTCCTGGGCCTCGTTATGGAAGTCTCATTCATGGTCAAAATCTCAAGGATGTGGTTATAACAGGTAAAGTTGCCTAAATGAATTTAAATTTAATTTTATCTCTTGCACTCAGGTCAGAATAAGTTTGTAATAACAGAGGATCTATAAGCTGGTCGGAAGATTAAGCAATCCAACAAATGTTTGTTGTTTCCAGAATCTAATTCTTGGGGTAATTAGATGGCAGGAGAAAATAATTATACTGTGATTTCCTTCTATGATTTACAGCAATATAAAGCACTAAAAAATGTCGGTCAATTTTATATTCTGTGCTGCGAAGCATGTGAATATGGCATTTTGAACAAGTTGGTCTAGCAGCATGTTATGTGTAAAATTACTGAGGCTTCATTCAGCTGTATTCTGATGGTTTATTAATTCATTGTATAGGGCATAATGGTACAATAGATGGACAGGGTCGAACATGGTGGGGGAAATATCAGAAAAAACTTCTCAATCACACCAGGGGCCCACTCGTTCAGATTATGTATTCACGTGATATTCAAATAACTGATATAACTTTGCAAAATTCTCCTTTTTGGACACTTCATCCTTACGATTGCAAGAATGTTACTATTAAAAATGTGACCATTCTAGCCCCCTTATCAGATGCCCCAAATACTGATGGGATTGATCCCGGTAAGTTCCGGCACTGTCTTTCCCATTGAAGTACTGAAATTTAGGAAAGATATCGCTTCTGTACATAAACCTGTTATTTAACAATTAGTTCAGCGCACTATTAAATATTACATTTTAGCTTCTAATAAAAAATGAACTAGTACCTTAACTATCAAAATTGAACTTAAAAATACATTTTATATAATAATTGCCCGATTATGTTGGTGTACTAAGCCACCATCTAGACAAAATCAGAAAATCAGTACACCAAAATTAATAATTCATCTCTTAAGTGCTCATGATACTTGATAGGTTTGTGTACTAATTGTTCAATTTTATGTAGACGTCTAAAATCTGGATTCATATAGAATGGTGTACTAATGGTTTGCTTTTATATAAACTGGTGTCTAATTTCAATAGTATTGCTTACAAACTGTTAAATTTCTATAGGTTGATGTACAGAAGTGAGTTTTTTCCCTTGAGTTCACTAGTCTAAGTAGTTTTTATTTAATTATCATAGTTAGTCATACTCATACATGTGCACTGCCTGAACTTTTTGTGCAGATTCATGTGAGGATATGGTGATAGAAGATAGTTATATAAGTGTTGGTGATGATGGAATTGCAATAAAGAGTGGGTGGGATCAGTATGGAATTGCCTATGGTCGACCTTCCACCAATATTCTCATTCGAAATCTTATCATTCGCTCTACAGTTAGGTGAGACTTGGGAGTTAATACTTTATTTAACTTTACCCCGTCACCATTTTTTGTTAAATTTGCTTCGTCACCATGTATATGTGATAGTTACTAACTAGCCCAATAGCACGTGATAGTGATTTTGTACTCCCTAATTGAAAACAAAACTAGCCAATTGGGTTTTACATGGAGGTATTAGTGGCAAGTTTGGGTTTTGGCAGCTTTAGAAGCAAATGTTATATATACGGCAAAACTTTCTTACACGTATCTTTAGAGTTGTCTTCGGTGGTCTTTTTTTGTTTCCTCTTGGCCATAGCAAAATTACAGAATGCCCAAATATATCAGTTTACTTTCTTCTTTCAGTAATTATCAAAGTAAGAATTTGAATCAATATGTTGAGTATTAAAGTGGATTTTATTGCCCTGAGTTAATCTTGTGATCGCATAACTCTGTGTATACAGTAATTGACTAATTTTATTGTTTCTGTTACAGTGCTGGAGTATCAATTGGTAGTGAAATGTCTGGTGGAATCTCAAATATAAATATAGAAAATCTCCATATCTGGAACTCGAAAAGAGCTATCCGTATCAAGACCAGCGCTGGAAGGGGTGGGTACGTAAGTAATATAACCTACCGAAACATCACCTTAGAGAATGTTCGTGTTGGAATTGTAATAAAAACAGACTATAATGAACACCCAGACGAGGGTTATGATCCCAAAGCATTGCCCATTATCGAAAATATAAGTTTTAAAACAATTCGTGGCCAAGGAGTACGTATACCTGTTCGTATTTACGGTAGCAAAGAGATTCCTGTGAAAAATGTGACTTTCCAAGATGTATCAGTGGGCATAACGTATAAGAAAAAGCGCATTTTTCAGTGTTCTTATGTTCAAGGCCGTGTAATCGGGAATATCTTCCCTGCTCCTTGTGAGAATTTAGATGTTTATGATGAATTAGGTCGGTTGGTTAAGAAATCTGTACAGCAAAATAGTTCTGACATAGATTATGAGATTTGAGATGGCAATATCATCTTCATATATAGAGTTGTTCTGCGAATGTTTGGGTCTTTGAAGAGAATCGACAACAGGACTGCCACATTGTTCTGTACCAAAAACAGCTAAAACTTCGGGGACCTGCTTTTACATACGCTAGAAAACTAATCACGTACGTGAAGATTGTCAGTTATCGGAATGCCACTACATTGCAAATACGAGATTGAACAAGAATAAAGAGAATCTAACAGTCGTTATGAAACTTCAATGTTGATGATATATCAAAAGAATTTCGGAAAATTCATCAGTGAAGGTAGTGTCTGGTGGTTTGGCTCAGGGTTGTTATACATGGTTAGCGGCCCTCTCAGTGTTGTTATTTTGTTTTTATCTTCTCTAGCATGGTAATTTGGCTCCATACTTGGAAGGAATATCAAATACATCCAGAATAGAAATCACAAATTAGTATTCTTCTGCGACAGGGACAGAAAGTTGTAAAGTTCTAATTTCATATTTCATTTATTTGTAGTTTCCAACTTTTCTTGTATCTGTGCTTTGTCTGATGGTAAATCCGTTTCGCACATTTACCCAAATAACATGCTGTTATCTGATAAAAGGTTCTTTTGAGTGAATCATTACAGATTTAATCTCTATTTGTCTGTTCCAAGTAGATGCCTTTTACAGTTTTACAGGGATCAACCATGCTGCCAAATACTATTTGTTGCACGTACATCAGACGAAGTTGTAATTTTTTGAAAATTTCAATAATATTGAGAAGCTGTGCTGATTGTTAATGTCGCTACAAGGGGGAACTCAATTCTGGAGATATTTTAAAGGGCACTTTATATTACATCTTCTCAAACATATGGTAATGAAAAAGGAAGTAAGTACTAAACAAATTTTAGGTCTTTAAGCCATGCCGTGTGTAGTGGGCATGGATCTGGTCTTCCTTCTGCAACCGCCTTTTCCGAAAGTGAATAAAACCAACCATTTCTCCATTTAAACTGCAAATACCACAGAAGATTCACTCATCAAAATGTTGAGATCAGCAATAACACAGAACACGTTTCTGTTTAAAACCGAGCCTTGCATTTGAAATGATACTAAAAGCCTTATCAGTGCCGGTATACTAATAAAGGCCATGATTGGTTGCCACTTTTAAGCTCAGTTTTGTATTACTTTTCTGGATTTTTGGCCTGAAAAGGCTTGTTAATTTTAAATTGGTTGGACCTAGTATTATCTTTTTGAAAATATAAAGTTTCAACATATTTGCTCAGAACCCAACCAAACAAGTAAAGTCGGTAGTGTATCACCTCTTTAACAGCAGTTGGGAAGTGAGCCACAGCTCGGGAATAAGCACAAAGTCTCTCCTCCAAATTATCTTCAAAAGTTAGGCCTTTCTCGACTGATGCTGCCAAAACCAACTCTGCAGTGAGACTACTAACCTGAAATAATAAGTTCCGCAAAGAAGTCGGTTAATTAGTGTTTGCGTTGTCGATAAAGTTACTAAATCAATTATTACGTGATACGATCACTTAATAAAAAGATGGGAATACAACTGAATAAAGACGGAAGTCCTGTTGTTGACATACTGGTTGATATAATGCTATTAAGCTAGTAATACTTGAAATGAATAACAATGCCAGCTTATACATAAAAAGAGAGAATTGTAAAACGTACCTCTGAGCGGAAGTCTTTCTCAACAGAACCAACAGTTGCCCCTGGATGTCGAGCACCAACTAGCATAAACACAGATATCCAGATAAGCTTCTCCAGCATCTGCTTCTGAAAAGCTTCCTTGTCAAGGACCTGTTTTTCATCAGCAAAGGTAGGAATAAGTATTACTTTTACAGTGTGGAAAGAAAATATTTAAGAAGTGTTGTTTGCAATTCTGTTACTGTTTGCAGTGTTGTTTGCAATGCATTTAAAACTTGCTTTGGAAAATTCTTTACCTTCCATCATGTTTATGTTAACTCAGTTTGCTCATTTAAAAGAAATAGCACAAAAGAATACAACTTTGGGTTGGTTTCAATATTAAGGTGTCTACTGAATAATGCAATAAAACCTGCTAAGCATCCACACCCACCGTCTTTAAAGTTCCTATTTATCCTTAATGTAAGTATTTTGACAGAAAAAGTCTTCCACATTAGCCTTTCTATTCCGGATTCAATTATGCATATACCTTCTTCATGGATGGAACCAAATCTCATTCCCCATAAATGAACTAATTATTCATTATCCCCTCTATTTCTGCTCTCTATCTCAAGCTACCCCACCACTCAAACAAATAATGGTACTGAATTGTGATGTTCTGTAAAGTATAAATGATTAATTGAAACTGATACTCAAATACTGAGTTTTTACTGAAAACTTGAAGAGCCTTATCAGGAGGCTGATGTGGATGCTCAACATATTTTGTGTATAGATTTTACATACATTCTAATTTCTACATGGTCAGATACTTGTTACTTGTTGCTTACCTTGCAAGAAAGACCTCCGGATTGTAATCTAGTGGCCACGGCAGATGCCCATTTTCCATAAGCGGCGGTTAAACCCTCGGGATTAGTATCCGTTTTCCCATCAATAGGAGCCTCACCCAGCTTTGAAACCGCAAAATAAGCCAAAACCTGACCCGCATCACCTAAGCCTTTACTTTCGAACCAGGGTTCTAGCATTCCATTCTGGAAAAAAACCAAATCTGCTATATTTTTAAAATCCCATTTTAAAACATACCCATCAAACATACTTAAGAAATACAGATAACTACGACTAATCAACATATTCATGAATTATTTCCACTAAATCAAGAATAAACTGAGATTGGATATGCGTACTGAAGAATAAGCAATACCATTAAATGGAATTGAGTAGTTCACGCTACCAGTAAATAGGAATTTGGTCCAGAATACAACACTTAATAGGAATTCAGCAAACATTAGAGAATATAAGCTGAGTATAGTATGGGAATATGATATGCTCTTGAGAATAAGTATAATTAATATGCTCTCGTCTTAATAAATCTAGAAACCGCAACATAAGCACCGTGATAAAGAAGAAATGCACTGTTAGTGAGGATGCAGTTATAGATATGTACGTGTATAGATATAAATATTTGTATACATATAAATAGATGTATGTATGTATATATATATATTTATCAGATTCTTCAGATTTTATTATGATGTTTTGAGACTTCATGTAAACTTTAACCCCTATAAAAGATTCATCTGCCTCTGGTCATGGCTAATCCGAGAATTTTCTGCTAGTCAGAAGTTCAAAGTGAGTTACTACAAGATTGTCACCAAGTGCATTACTCGAATTCAGTAACATAATGCAATAGATGAAGAATTTTGACTACTTTAAAATATTGGTTCTAAGACAGCTAAAAAGATCACCATATTTCCATAACGGCGATCTTTACAAAGTAGAGACATTACACCCAAAAGGTAAATTTCATATGCAGGCAAGAAATAAAAAAAAGTCAGTTTTTAGTTAAACAGAATGCACTGTCGTTTATAAGCAATAAAGCAAGCAAATTAAGTTAAACCGAAAACACACAAGCCCTACACAGACGTATCTTTAACTCTTTAGCGTTAGATTAGGCGTTTACGTGTGTATCCATGAAGGCTTGTTTACTTGTAGCTTTAGTCAAACTAAACTGGTCTATATAAAAGATATTACAAAATCAACTAAGCTTATAAGTAAAAAAGTTAAAGTGGTGCCAAACCCTACAATGCAGGTTTTTTTAAACAAGCTTTCTTTTTGTTGCTTTTAAAAAACAGCTTTTTGACCAGAAAAAATCTGATGCCAATCGGGCCCTATATATATATCAAGCCTATGATTTATATATGAGTTCCTATCCATTTAGCATAACGCCTTTTGTTGGAATTGTTTGGACTGTTCGATCATACCACTTGTAACTAGTAACACAAAACAATGAAACATAATCGCACAAAACACAATGATTATTAAAAGTGTTGAGACATATGATCAATAATACGGTGAAACAAGCTTACACAGAAAATCAATTGTTGGGGAATATTTTGAGTTCATATATAATCATACCCGGATGTTTCATTTCGAAACAAGACCTATAGAATTACTTATTCTACTTCTACAATTTCCATAAATATCTACTTTTAATAAATAAATAAAAAGGAATAAGAACAAAACTAGTAGGAAGAGTCCGGTCCACCAAGAGCGGGGAGAGGATATATTATTACATCCCGTCACTCGTAACTAGTAACACAAACCAATGAAACATAGTAGCACAAAACGGGTTTATTGGGGTTTTTTCCCCTATGTTGTTGGGTTTTTCGTGTGTTTCTTTTTACATTTTGAACCTTTTCATCCAATTATAGATGGGAAACCAGCATAAAAAAACGTAAAAAACAAATCCAATGTACTAAAACGGAAAAACTAGCAACGAAGGGCACTAATCGAGAAACACTCAACAATACAATGTACCATCACAAAACACAATGACTATCAAAAGCAATAAAAACAAAACTAGTAATTCAGTACCGGTCCAGCGAGACCGTGGAGTGGACTCAAGAACCGCGTCAAGATCATCATTCCTGGTACAAACCAGTATAGGCCCGGTAAACCCAACCGGAACAGCCTCGCCTCTACGAACCAGCAAATCCTCACCGGTACCCATGTTTTGTAACGCCTTGCCGACTCTCCCACCGCCTATGATAACCGCCGGTACAATTTTAACCGACATTGTTGTTGGTCTTAACTTGAAGGTGGGATTTAGTTTTGAAATGGGTTTTGTGTAGAAGTGAGAGAGTGGTGAGTTATAGATTGATGTTGTTGTTGTTGTTGACATGTTTTTTATCAGGTTTTTTTTACCAGGTTTTGAGACATTCTTGTGTTTGTTTTTGTGTTTGTGTTCAAGACAATTTTGAGTTTAAGCCACTCGTTTGTGTTATCTCACTATCCAAATTGGAAACATGATGATTTTGTAGTAAAATCTAGGGGTGCCATCGGCTCACGACCCGATCAAAAAACGCTTTACCCGAATCCCGATTCCAAAAAGGTCACATAATTGTCTCAAACAATAATAGTCACATATCTTCATACTTATTTGGTAAACATTATACTCAATCTTATATGAATGTGTGTAATTTAACATTAAATAATTTTGTCGGGTGGGGTCGGGTACCCGACGGGTATTGCATTTTACACCCGATCCGGGAAAAATCGGGACGGAAAATACCCGACGGAGGCGGGACAGGATTGTTTCGGGACGGGATTGTGGCGGGACGGGTGGCGGGATCGGGAATTTTTCCCAACCTTAGTAAAATCTGTTTTAGTATTTTTACTTTTAATTTGATGATGTTCATGTAATATGTACCAAGACTTTAACAAAAACTATAAAATCGGCTCTTCGATAATTAAGCATGAGAGTATGTATTAAACAATAACCTTCCGATCCAAATTCATACTCGGGATCATTCGTAACGAAATAATTGTGTTAATTTTCACTTTTTATGCCCCAAATTGATCACCGGTACTCCTTTTTTAATAAAATATTTTTTTAAATTTTATTTTTTAAAACAACGAATTTTGATAGTTACATCATACAAAATTTCTAATTATAGGCACACCTATGTTTTTTGTTTGAAATTGTTTATGTTAACATGATTTTTTTGTTGATTTTTGAGTGAAATTGTTTTGAATCTTAAATAACACATTTTTAAAGTATAACAACTATTGAGACATGGTGAGAGAATTTATCATTATTGATTCATTTGTCCCAATTTGTTTTACATGCAACTTTGACCGGATTAAAAACTCGCAACTAAATTGTTGAAATAAAAAAAATTTAAAGTTAAATTATATTGTTTAACATTTGAACAAATTGTGAATTTTTGTCACTTTCGACCATTTAGGTACGATCTTTTTACTAATCAAAGTGGCACGTGATTTCATAAGCCAAACAAATTGAGATGGAAGTTATAATGGCGTATATGATCTGTATTTATTTATTTTGGCGTAAACATGTGTGCTATTTCCTCCGGTTGTTAATGATATTGTGAGTTCTGATTTGAATTTTATGATTTCGGATAGGTATGAGCAAAAATCGACCAAACCGAGCCAAACTAGCTGAAACGAGCTAAATCGACCAAAAACTGAACAGAAATGATAAGTTACTTTTCCTTAAAAACTGGACTATACAAAGGGGTTAAAAAGAATAAGTGAGCCAACACAACTTCTTAGGACCGAGTAACTCCAAATCTTTAGTGCAACAGCCAACATGGTTCATTTCAAACTCACAAGTACAAAAGCAAGCTAACTGTTCATCCCAAGTAAAAGCAGATTATAAGTCGATCATTACCTTTGAAAGGTTATCAAACATGTGAACTAGTATAAGGTCGGTTTGGAACTAGTATAAGGTTATCATAACTACCTGCTTTGTTTAATTTCAGAGTTACATATATATTTCAGTGATTGCTGTCGTGGTTTCCTGTCTACAAGCTCATGTTAAATTCCATTTTATCGTCTTTCTTGCAGACACTTAAAACAATGGTAAGAGCTACCACGCTTTGCAATATCTTGCTGTTGCAGTGCCAATAGATATGATGCTCTTGCATATCGGTAGAAGAGAGAAATAGAGGATGTGTACGGGCCAATTGTAATGTAAACTTGCGATTTGTTTAGAGTCTTATGCATATTTTATGTAAGCAAGAAAGTAAAAGAGTTAATTTCTGTAGAAAATGTGATGTCTGAATAGAGGACTTGGTTCATAAACTTGTTCACTTGTCTCCGTCTGACTGACTGTACAGTGCAGCTGCATTTGTCGTCCGTTGATACGAAATGTTAACAAGCTAGATTTTTTTCTAATAAAGTTAAGAAGTCAAATGTTATGCACAAATTAAAGGTAATTTTTTTATTTACTCAAGAACAATGGTAATTTCTCTTACAATATACAGTAAATCCAACAAATAGCAGTGATTTAAAAACTACAAGTGCATACCACTGACCAAAATAAAAACAGTTTTAAGTTGAGATAAACTAATTATTCCAAATTTTCATGTTTATATTAATACTAAGTATAGATTGTATTATATTAAATTAACACGAAAGTGGACGTGCCGGAGTGGTTATCGGGCATGACTAGAAATCATGTGGGCTTTGCCCGCGCAGGTTCGAATCCTGCCGTCCACGTTTTTTTATTTAATTTTTTGTTACTTTTATTTTACTCTATGTACATTTACATTTCTTTTTTGTTGGAATTTATATCTACATGAGTCCAAATATTCTACCTCCTATTCTCTACCCCCTTACTTATTTTTACTCAAATTTTAAATTTTCACAACTTATACCGCAAATTTATAAATTTTTATATTATATTGTATTCAAATTTTAAAACATTTGAATATAATATTGTTTTACACAATTTTTTTAATATTCAATGTTTAATTTACACTAATTTATACATTTATTCCAAAATAAATTTTGTGTGGATTTTCTTTTAAAAATAATTATTGAAATGTATTGATACATGTATTATAGTAATTGTACAGTTTTTTTTCAAGTTTTTTAGAATTTTTTTTTTGATAAAATAAACAGGGGGCATGAAAGAGGATAGAGAAATGAGGTATATGCAATTTGCCAAAAGGATTACTCCATGAATTTTAGTAAGCTTTTGGAAATAAAATTTATGGGATTGACAATCAACATTTACATTTTTCCATTGATGTTTTTTTTTTTGCGGCCTTGTCACAGCTTATAGCATAAATACATTATTTTTTTTTTTATAGAAACCCTTGGAGAATCCAACATAAAACTCTTCACAACCCCCTTTTACGCGGGGGCGGAACCAAGGGGGGCTGGGGGCGTGACAGCGACGATTTTTATTTTTATTTTTTTATACATATAATTAAAAAAATTATGAGATATATATATACCTTGATGGCCCCACTAGTTAAACAAAAGAGTTACTGGTATAATGGTAAAATTGGACCATAAGCTAGTTGAATGTTAGAAGTTCAAATCATGTTAGTTTCTTTTTTAAAAAATTTTATGTTTTTTACTTTGAAATTATCAAATTTTCTAAATACCCATTGTATTTTTCCAAACAAGTCTTTTGTCATATTTATTTTATGTTATGTTGAATATAGAAAAAAAAATTGTTTTTGTATTAGACTCTATTTTTTTACACCACAGCCTCCCAAAGAAAATCATCATGGTTTTGTCCCTGCTTGTACCTTAATAAATCGTATAAAGCATGTCCATTTTAAGCTTTAGGAAATTTGTAAGATCTAAAAATAGAGGAGTCGGAACAAAATAAGAAATATGGCATTTTTATTCAAGTTGATAATTATAAGAAGCTTCCTGAAAGTATTGTTGTGAATGCATGAAAGATGAATTATACCAAACAAGTAATGAGGCATGAGACAGGTTCGTTTTGGCCTAAGACAGTAGTAGACTAGATAGTAGATAATACATAAAATTTAAGAAGTTTGGTGACACATTTTAGAAATTGCTAGTTTTCTTAGGATGATCTCATATATAGGGCACATTTCGTGGTTAGTTTTTCTTGATTGTCCTAATGATGTCATTAAGTATTAAAATTAGTGGGTGATTAAAGTCAATCCACCCACAAGTAATCTTACTGCAATTAATGGCCTCATTTCACAAAGAAACGTGTAGTTAAGTATAACAGCTCCTAATGGTAGGTTTTTGAAGCTCTAGATGTTGCAAATTTCAAACAATTAGCATGTGCAATCAATATTTTTCGTTGAAGATATAGATAGCTTAACGATGACGGCATGCAGATGATTATCGCTACGAACACTTTATTACATAGAAATGGTAAATGAGCATCGCCAAATTTAGTAACATTATGGCACCAAGAATCTGTTAGTATGATGCTCCTAGCAGATTCTTGACAAGGTATCTTAGATGGTAAATATTCTTGTAGTGTATGAACCTTTGTGATGGTTAATCAATTGAATCAAATATATTATGTACATACACTAAAAAAAAAAATGTTCAATCAGGGACGGATTTTAGTATAGATTTATTCCCCAACGTACTTATCGCAGACGGATTTGCGATGGATTTTAATTTTACTGACGGGTTTTATTATTTCGTAACAGGTTTATAACACAATTGACCGTTTCTGATTGAACTTATTTTTGTAGTGATAATATACAGAACTTGTTGTAGATACTATGTAACCTGTAGAAAGAGATAAACACAAGATATACAATCTTATTAAACATTGAAGTTGAAGCATAATAAACTATGGAGGCCTTACCCCATGAATGAACAAATTATAGCCATAACTAGAAATGAAAGAAGTATATGAATTAAAATAGTTCCTTCTTTCCATTTTATATAAGAGAAGGATAACCATTGCTTATCTAAAAAATAATACAATCATGCCATTTCAATTTCCATCTCCTTCATTAATTCATAATTTCCAATTAACTTGCAGCCGTTTTTATTCTTCCGCAACCTTTCCAGGTTTAATAGTAAGATTTACTCTTTCACTGGATATTTCATTGCGACGCTATATTTGTATGTATAAATAGGTCTACAACTCACATTGGAACATTGGAGGCGCAAATGAGTTCAAGTCACTAAAAAATCCTTCCTCACTATCAGCAAATCCGTCAGCATCATGGCAGTCGAAGAAAGTTTGTATATCGGCGGGAAAGCTCCGCCTTGGCGTATCAGAGGACTCTGCAGGTGACCTCTCTGGCGGGCTATCCGGTGAGTCTATCGTCGTTGTGGTCTTCTCCAACATTTCCTTGAACTTCGAAGACTGCATCAAGATCCCCAATGCTGATGACATGGCACCACCGTCGCTGCATGGCGGTGAAGCGGAGGTGATGGAAGGGTCAAGTTCTAGGCTAGGTTTAGTGTCAGGGTTAGGTTCGGTATTATCTTTAGGGTTGGTATTGGTGTTAGGCCCGTTGTTAGGCCTAAGCCTTTTAATGTAACGGCTAAGGTCAAAATTGGTAACTGCGTTTAGCCCCCTATACTCTATAGCGGCCATGTCGTATGCTGTGGCAGCCTCTTCTTGTGTGGCTGCATTGTTACAAATAAAAAAATGAAGGCAACATTATATGTATATACAGAAATTATAACTGCTTGTTGGGATGAAGATTTTAAGCTGATCCTAAGCTGAGAATTTTCTTAAAGTTGGAGAAAAATTGGTTCATATTGTTTCAAGCTTCTAACTTTCTCGAAAAATCATCTATTGAAAAAATTATAAGTAATGACTAAATAGATACAAGACAGAGCTTAAAAGCTGCGACCAAGCAGGGCCTAGGCGTACAATACTATAAACAAAATATGGCTATGACAATTCTGAAGTTTCGAGAATTATGCTTGAAATTTTTAGGGTTATTTTCTGAAAAGATAATTGTTTAATGACTATATATATATATATATATATATATATATATATATATATATATAACTCACTAGGAATACCCAAGTGGGCAGAGCCCGTACTATCAAATAGGAGGTGCAGAGTTCGAGTATTGTTAACGGGGTAGGTGTGAAATCATTTGATCCACTTTAATAATATTTATAAAAAAAAATGATATATATTGTTTTTCTCGCAATATTGACATATTAAATGCCTTTTTTTTGTGTTAGTAAATTTCGATATGCAAGGTTTACCAAATGGGTACATTTCATATAGAGAAGTAGAGGACAAAATTTGATATCCGTTTAATATAATTCTGAAACTTGATGAAAAAAAAAATAAAAAAAATCTGAAACTTGATGTGCCTAGCATGTAGGTTGGTTATGTCTTTAATTACTTACTTAATATTTTTAAGTTTTAATAATAACGCATAGACTAATTGGCTATCACTTTTCATAAAATAGCAGAAATTCAGCCAAATATCTGATATCTCCAAGGACCGAATCATTTTTTGCCTGTTCTATTGCATTGAATATTTCCACCAGTAGTTCCCAGTGAACTGAGAAACTTTGAGTTCATGATCAAATACTATAAATGCTCACCAAGGGAACAGGGAAAGAAAAAGGAAGAATAATTTATCACATTTTTTCAAGGAAAAGAAACTTCATGTGCTTGATAAATTTGGTAAAGAGGGTGAAACTTAATTACTTGAAAGAGTTATAATGTTCCTATATTGCAGACCTTAGTTAGTGGTTATTTATGATGTTTATATATCCAAACAATATTATTGTACAAAACTTTTATTTTCATTACACTTTCGAGAATTCAAGAAGCTCTTCAATGAGTTGGTGACAAATGGAAATTGGTGCTATCACAAATGTAGTTAACTTACTAAAGATAGACTAAAAATAACGTTTGTGTTACCAGTTCTCTTGGTTCTATATTTATAATTGTACATAAAAATAATCTTATTCTGAAGGTTTTTTTTTTTGTAGTAATAGATTGTCTTAGAATCCTGAGAATATATTAACTATTATATATGTGACATCGACTTGTTTGTCGATGCCTTTAATTAACTTCCAACATAGATACAATGCCAAAAATTCTGAAATTATACTTCTGAGTTCAGTGCCATTTGGTTCAAAGATAGGGAGACAAATGGAGTAATGTAATCAAACCATAAACTTCTCTATAAATTTGATGTAAAGTTTAAAGACCGACACTAGCTCAATATTTATATATATATTCATCTTGCATATTTTTATTTTTTTGATACTTTTTCCTTGTTTAGTTTTCATCTTGTAGCTCACTTAAAAGAAGTGGAAATTATATTAGACGTGATTTTCTTTACACCACTTTCATTTACAATGAGCTTGATTTGCACTTTTCTTATGAAACATAATTGAAGACACAAATAATGCTATTTGTATCATTCTGAGCTACATCAATCAAGACTTCAATTAGACACATTCATTTACTTAAAAAAGATTGATGGAGGGTGAAAATTGAACCATTATTGAATAATATAGTTGAACTTTTAAATACTAAATTTAATATTGGTGAGGGAAAATAAATTAACAAGAAAATTACGTACCATATGTCCCAAGGTAAAGATATTTGTTACCAAACACCCGCCCAATTCGAGCTTCCCATCTTCCATTATGATGATGTCTGTGTGGTCATTTTCAAACCATATAATAAATATAAATGTCAACTTTATATCCATGAGGTATGCTAAAAAAAATATTTTACAGAATTTTGCAGTAAAAGTCTTGAAACTCAAATTTTATATTTCTTCAATACTTTTGGAGTTTGTTTGGTTGCAATAAATATATCTCAGTTTTTTTCCATTCAAGCTGTACATAATTTTTTTTACCAACTTAACGCTGTGTGTGTGTGTATGCATTAGCTTTGTGGACCTAAACAAGCTGTAAAATGAATAAAGGTAATTTATTTTCAGCCCCAAAGCCCTAGACAAGACAACTTTTTGTTGACATAAAATTTGCATTAAAATTAGTACTATTATTATTGTGTAGTTAAATGTAGGGCGGTAAATGAGATGAGTTGTTCGTGAAATCGTTCGTGTTCGGTTCGGGTAATGTTCGCTCATTTATAAATGAACACGATAATGAACAAGAATATACTGTTCGTCTATTAAGTGAACTGAACATGAATATGGTTCTGTTTGTTTCGTCTAAGCTCGTGTTCGTGTAAGTATATATAAAGTTTGATAAAATAAAAAAGTAGATATATTAATTACGTGACAAAAAATAATATCACTACACAATTAATAAACTTATTTATGCTATAATAATATAAATGATATGTTTGTATTATTTCAAACTTATTATGATAATTTATATCATCATACTATCAATACAATCACCGATTTTATCGTCAAGTGTTCAACTCGTTAAAGTAACCATACATATGTAAAAAATAATTTATACAATATATAAACTTAAAATTACATGTATGTGAACTAGTTTATCCTAGTTAACAATATAGTAATATATCATAAAATTAAAATATATTTTAAAAAGAAAGAAAAATATATTTTTTTTTCAATTATTGAATATTTTGGAAGAAATTAGATGTTCACGAATAACTCGTGTTCGGCTCGTCAAATGTTCGGTTCATGTTCGTCAAATATTCGTTTGTATTTAAATAAACATAAACTAAATATGAACAAGAGTTTTATAAGTTCATGAACTGAAAATAAACAAAGTCTTGTTCGGTTCTTTTCGTTCTATTTACGGCGGTGGTAGTGGATGTACTATTATGGGGATGTACTATTATGGGGAGGTCAGTATAGTAGAATATTTTACAAAGAGTTAGAATAAAGTTTAAACTCAATAAAGTTGGTCATAGTTGGCATGTGATCAATATTGATAGTAATTTTTTCCTACCAAATTTCTAGGCTAGTTAAGTTTAGAATTATTTTATTGGAATAACTTGCTAATTTTTCGAGGTCATGAACAAACATATCTTCACAATCAATTTGTAATGACTTCGAAATCTACTCATTATGAATTATAGACTTATATTATTCCAAAAAGATTTCGGCAATGAAAAGATCACTTAGTAATATATTACTACCTTGCAACTCCTCTATATTTGGAGACACCTCGAGAAAATCCGCTACTTTTTCTGCAAAATCAAAATTTAAACCCGAAAAATCCGATACTCTTCATTTAGTTACTTGGTCCATGTTTGACATCAAATTTTTTAATATATTTTTTAGCTTTTTTATTTTAAAAAGTCACATGCGTTTGGTATTACTGTTTTTTTTAGCTCTTAAAAATTTACATTTTGGAGAAATATAACTAGAAAAGCTAAAAGCAAAAATCTACACAATTTGGAGATTTTGGAGATTTTTGTAGTTTTCTCTCTACCATTTTAAGAATTTAAATAAATATTGATTCTATCGCAACTAAAATTTTATTTGTATACTTGACGTGTTACTTTCTCGTTTAAATATGATATTATGAAAATTTATCAAAAAAATATGCTATTAAGTTATTTTGATTGAAAAAACAAAAATTTATTAGCTAATACCAAAAATCAATATATTGAAAGTTAGTTTTTTTTAGTTTTTGCCAAGCACTCATGCATATTTTGAAAAATAACATTTTTTTCTACTACTTTCTGAAATCAGTTTTTTGACTGAAAAACGTGATACCAAACCGACTCATAATAATATTAATCTTATAAAATTCCGTTTTTTGACCAACGAGAATTCTATTTTATTAATGAATCAAAATTTACCTTCTTAAAGAACCAATATATTCCTCTTTTGACTGTCCCTCCATTTCCTTAACCTGATCTTCATAAGTTGACAACTGCGTATTAATATTTAAGTGTAAAATAAGCTTAAACAAATTAAAGATGAAATTGAAATTAAATCAACATGAAATTATTAATTTCTAGTTAATAAAAATTACAGGAAAATTAAGGAGAGTTTCTTGTCCCCAATATTTCAATGCAGCAAGGTCATAGGCATGTGCAGCCACTTCTTCATCATCATAGGCACCTTTTACATTAAACCAAAT
The DNA here is from genome assembly GCA_963920805.1 of Primula vulgaris. Taxonomy (NCBI): domain Eukaryota; kingdom Viridiplantae; phylum Streptophyta; class Magnoliopsida; order Ericales; family Primulaceae; genus Primula; species Primula vulgaris. The sequence continues at coordinate 32,488,544 of OY987217.1, forward strand.
CCAATTATCATTGATTAATTAATCTACTTTCATCTAATAATACACCAATTCAAATATATGCTGCGAAATAATGCACACTAGCGGTGGACAAAAAATCCGTAAACTCAACCCGTACAGATTGGGACGGGTTGAGTGTCTAAAAAAAAGTAATCCGCTATATATTTTGCGGGTTGGGTTAGAGTTGAAGTTTTCAAACCGCGGGTTAATCCGTCCCAGCACGTTTCAACCCGTAATATATATATAATTATAAATATGTACATTTATATATACATTGTGTGTATTTTAAGATATCAACGTCATTTAATTCTTTTTATATTTTAGTTTTATTATTTATTCGCGGATGTTCTAAATATATTTTGATTGATTTTAATTTATATTTCTCTTTAAAAAGTTAAATTTATTTTAAAATTTAGGTTAATTATGCAAACTATGAAAAATAAAGTACCAAAATAAAAATTTAAGAATCAATCACAACTCAATCCGGCCCAACCCGCAATTTATTTTGAGGGTTGAGTTGGATTGGTTTGAGTTTTAATTGTAACGGATTGTGTTGGGTTGTGTTAAAATTTAAATTTTATCAATCCGTCTCAATCCGTTCCGCCATTTATTTTGCGGATTGAGTTAGATTGAGATCAATCCGATCCGTATCCATCCAAATGCACATATCTAAAGATAAACTAATATATTGTATGTCAAAAAAAGGTGACTTTTCGACTTGCTCACTTGTCAAAAAATTATATTGAAATCCGAAAAGAAGTTATTGTTAAAATAATTATGTCACATCAACTGAAATTGACTTTTTCCATTTATAAAATTAAAATGATCTATCAACTATACATGGAAAAATATGTAAGCTTAGCTCACCTAAGTATACTGCACTCGAGGAAGATCCACCACACCACCAATTCATTTTCGAAGAAAAAAAATTAAGTAGAATAGTTAACAAATATTCAGATTAATGTTGCACAAAATTGGGTTGAAGTAAAAAGGAATTAGTAAATATTAACCTTGTCTTCCTTTTTTATTTTGAGTCTCATTCCAACAATTTTTGTCCCATAAATGAGCCTCATATCTACCTGTCCACCGGTGCCTAAAAACAGAAAAATTAAATGGAATAACTGTTATGTAGGGCTATATTTCACTATACGGAATATAAATAATGAATATTGGTGGATCTTACTAATTAACATACGACATATCAAAGATATATAAATAAAAAAATAGTAATCAATACTTAATAGATAACGATTCATATTCACTGAAAAGGTCTGATAACAATGACCTTGGAAAACCCAAATTTATAGTAAACTAACAAAAAATTCAGTGTTAGCAACAAAATTTGATGCAGAATGACGATTAATCAGGTGATGATATTGAATAAATTAAAGCCCTCTCTAATATTAGCTTCTTTTCTCTTAAATCACCAGTTATAATTACCAAAAACCCTTAATTTCGTACAAAAATAAAGTTATTTGCTAAACCGGCAGTGGCATATAAGTATTCAATAATTCTCATATAAAATCAATGATCACATCTATAACAACATATCACAAATAAGATTAACGTAATTTTAATGTAACCAAATAAGCGTTTTATTTGTCTCCCTATAAAAGATCAATAACATTCAATTCAAACAACCGAAATAAACGAGCTGTTAATTAATCTCATTAATCGTCACTTCCACTAATGTTTCTAAACAAAATGTAAAATTTAATACTGCAACTTTGTAACCAAGTACATGTACAATATATTACTATTAAGAAGAAGAAAAAAGAAAAACAGCACACATACCTAGTAACGCCACGATAGATAGAACTACGTTGAGGTGGAGAATCACGCGGTACACTCTTACGTGTACGTTTGGGTTTCGTAACAGTGGTTAAGCCACTGTTACTACTACTGCTAGTACATGTGCTAGTACTAGCAGTAGTAACCGGTTTAGTACTTCTTTTGCGTGGAATCTTCCCCATAGACAAGTCGCTCCGAGAATCAAAGTTTTGTAGAGCGAGAGAGTCGAGAGAGATATGAGAGAGATATATATTTTGTAAATGAGTAAATGAACCAATGGAATAAGAGAAAAATAAGGTTAGAGGGGGAAAGAGAAAGTGCCGGCTAGAAGAGTGTGTGTGTTGGGTAGTGGCCGTCTATGAACGGCTTTGTATATATAGACTTAAGTTACTATTTCACTCTCTTTGTAGTTTTTTGTGTTCAATTTATTTTAAAACTATTTATATATGTTTATATTTATTTTTTCTATACAAAACCACATACACTTTTAACCCGTCAATAACTTGTATAAAATCCTATTAGATGTTAATTTACAACTATTTGTATGCTAATTAATTAAGAGTTCTCATTTAGTTGTCTTATACGAAACTATACACGTTCAATTTTGATCGGACAATTACTTGTATAAAACTTACTGAAATGCAAAATTTCAAATGTTTAGGATATAATTGAAATGTTAAATTATATGACTAAATTTATAAAAAATTATTTTTACAGTTTTAACATAAGTTTTTGATAAGTTAAACTTGCAGCTGGTTTGACAGTTAAATGTAAACGGGTGAGTATGAAGTAGTTAAAAAAATTGCATAGCTAGAACTAGTGGTGGGCAAAAAATCCGTAAATCCGTCCCGTAACCCAACCCGTATGGATTGGGACGGGTTGGGGTGAGTTGAATGTCCCAAAAAAATCAATCCGTCTCGCCCCAATCTGCTATATATTTTGCGGGTTGGGTTAGGCTTGAGGTTCACAAACCGCGGGTTAATCCGTCACAATCCATTTCAACCCGCAATATATATATATATTTTTATATATACGTTGTGTGTATTTTAAGATAACAACGTTTAATTATTGTTATATTTTAGTTTTATTACTTGTTCGTGAATGTTCTAAACGTACTTTGATTGAGTTTAATTTATATTTGTGTTTGAAATATTCAATTTATTTTAAAATTTGGGTTGATTATGCAAACTATGAAAAATAAATGACCAAAATAAAAATTTAAGAATCAATCTAAACCCAACTCTCCCCAACCCGCAATTTATTTTGCGGGTTGGATTGTGGTTTTAATTGTAACGGGTTGGATTGAGTTGGGTTGAGATTTAAATTTTATCAATCCGCCCCAATCCATCCCGCCATTTATTTTACGAGTTGGGTTATGATTGAAACAAATCCGTCACAATACCTAGAACATTCATCATTGAAGGAACATTTTTAGTCCAGTGGTTGAATCCTTGTACTTTTTTCAATTGGTGTCTCAGTTTATATACTTGCTACTTTTGGTGCCCTAATGATATTGATATTCTATTACCATAGTATGTGCTAGCAATTGATGAACAATTGGTCAAATGATCGAATATATAGGCCATTTGATGCTTTTGCAAAACAAATTAATACGAGTGGGAGTGAAAATCATAATGTATATATATATATATATATATATATATATATATATATATATATATATATATATATATATTTTTTTTTTATTTTTTTTTTAAAAGGTAAAGAAATTTTGTCCAAAAAAATGGAAGAAAACATGCAAATGCTTTAAGTTTTCTTCTTCTTTTTTCAATATTTATTCACCAATAATGCTAATGAGTCAGCTCAGTCAGACTCTCAATACACCAGTCTTCGATGTAAATTTAGAATTTCATTTTCATCTCGAAATTTAAAAGTCTGTTATTCGGCCATATATTTAATATTTTTAATTAATATTTAACTTTTTGCTAGTTTCAAATAGGGTTTTATAATATTATATTTGATTTTTTATTTTGTTGAATCGTCAAATAAAAAATACAGAGATATTATAAGCATGTCACATATCCATAATTGTAGCATGACACACGATTTCTATTTGATCGAGATGTCCGTTCCTTGCCATTTATTTTAGTCTTATCTCAAATTTCTATTGTATTTTACACAAATATTTTTTTCACTCATAATCTTTTCATATCTGAAATGTAATTATCTAATGATGTGCTGGAAATAATCTCAGTGATACAGAAAAACCATAAAAAAATAAAAAAATTACGAGTCATGAAGAATACGAATATCTTATGCATGGAAAAGTGAATACAAGTTATGGTATATAAAACCAAAAAATACGAATCCAAAAATCTGACCAGGTACTATTGATAGTAATATCGATATATGAATTGCGACATAGATAATAATATCGAATACAATAGATATCATGACAAATGTATATTGTCAAATTTACTGTTTTTTCCATATCTTCTCATAACCTATTGAAAACTAATAGACCTAAATTTACGAATGCAACATGATACATGACAAAACGAGATCTGTAAATTGTAAATATTTCTTAAATTTTAGGATTTCCCAGTTTTGTATGTTATCAGAGAGGATAACTCCATTTGGCTAATAATCACGTAGTCTTGTAATTTGTAATTACACTGTTTATTTGGTTTATGTAGACTCTAAATCCTTACTTATATCGTGGAAAAATAGTACCAAAAAAGAATACAATATTCCAATATATAAACTCACCACTTAAGTTATGTTTGTTTATAGTAAAAGTTTTACATGACGAAAATATTTACATGAAAATTTTTTACACTGGAAACTTTTATCTGTCTTTTATTTACGGGCGGTTGGTGCATAAAAACTTTTTCATCGAATTTTTTATATAAACTAAGGTTTTTTTTACAAATTATTTTTTTAACAAATAATTGGTAAAAATTTTAACATGTATATGAAACTTTAGCTAAGTACATATTTCCTTTCGTATACGTCACTTATAATAACTTATAAATTTTCAATATTTCATAAAATTAGGAGTACAGAGATATTATTGACTTTTTTTTAGCCTTTTCAAATTTTCTTGGATTTTTAAATTTTTCAGAATTTTTTTATTTTATTCTTTCCATTTTTTTTAGATTTTTCAGTTTTTTTCTTCAGTTTTTGTTATTTTTTAGAAGATTTCCAATTTTCTCCTCTTTTTATTGGTTAATTAGATGAAATTAAACTAATTATTAAATAATTTTGAAATAGTATACCTATAATTAATAATAGTTATAATACTAGTATTAGAAAGAATACGGAGAGAATCTCCGTAAATCGTTTACAACTTTATTTGCCCGGTAATCGTTTTTTCCAATTTTACTGGATATGTAAGAAAAAATTTCTTTTTTTACGGTAAATCAATCAGCCGAAAAATCTATTTTACCCGTAAATGTTTGTTTACACCCATTTTATATCAAAACAAACAGAAGCTAAATTTTCAAGGCAAATCAATACCCATTAGGGACAAGATGAGAATAAAACTCAAACAAATTACCATACACTAAATTATAATACTAACCATCATGAAAAATAAAAAGCTACGTAATTTATGAGTTATGATGTATCATAGACTTTTTACACACGCTACTCTAGTCCTATAGGTGACAAAAAAATTCCTGTGTCTATTAATATAAAAGTTGCAAATAAGTCAAGTTATTTTAGTTGATGTAAATGCATCTAATGGTGTCATCGTTTCGATATCATACCAAACTAGTTTGGTTTAAAAAAATTTATATCATTATCGAACCAAAAAATTCGGTATACCGAACTTTCGGTATGCCAAACTATTCGGTTGGTTCGGTTCGGTTCGCTTTCGTTTTTATACCAAAGTTTAGAGTTTACAAGTTATATAGAAAAATGATGCGTATTGAAAAAAAAAACATAATATAAAGTTTTAAAAGTAGTATATTAAAAATATATATTTATTTATATTATTGTTACATTTCTTGTTTATTTGCGTAAAATAGTAAACACTACTAAACATTTCTAGTAAAGACTATAAAAAAAATTGTTATAAGTATTCACTGAAAAAAGTAATATAAGTACATTATAACAATCTTAATAATTATCCCGTCATAGTCTGAAATGTATATAAGTCTTTTAGTTTATTTGTCTATATAATATATTTTAATATTTCGGTTTGAGTCGGTACCATACCGAACTCACAAAACGAATACCGAAACCGAACCGACTTTCAAATATTGGTTCGGTTATACCGTACCGTAATGTCGGTATACCAAACTTTTGATACCGACTTGATTCGTTCGATTCGAAAAACGGTCGGTTGTTATAAATCGGTATAAAAATGCGATCCCTAATAATCATCGCAGGATAGAAAAATGCTCCCCATCTAGTATATTCCACATAATATGTTAGTTTCCATGCAGTGTTTTAAACGCAAGACGGCCTGTAGAGAAATTGACTGTTTAACGCCTAATCACCGTCTAGTTTTCGACTAATCCGTTTAATCCGCCTAATATCTTAGGCTTCTAGGCATAAAAAAACTCGTTAACACTTAAATATGTTTGGTAAAAATTTGTTTTGATACACCTAAACAACGATCCCACAAAATAAGTTATGCAAATTACATATAGTCTCACATCTATATATATATATATATATATAAATAGATGATTATGATTAAAATGTAAACATATTGTTTTTTTTATATGTCGATATATCATTCCCTTATATATATATATATATATATACATATAAGATATACACAGTTATTCATATCTTACTATTACTTTATGTGAAGAGCCCTTACGAAGCCTTGAAAAACTAATAACTAAAAGACCCCTATAATTATAGAAATTACAAAAATAGCAAAGACTTAACAGGTCCATGATTTAAAATTTAAAATTTAAAAAATAACTTCTCTTCCTTTTATCTAATGTAACGTTTAATAATTAAAATCATAAACTACCATCATTATTTCTCTCCCTTCTCTCCCTCTCTTCTGAAACTGGATTTCACTTTATTTTCATTGAAGAATTTGTTCTCTCTCCTATAGGTACTATTTTAATTGCTCCTCCCTTCGTCAAAAATTCTACCATAACGGGTTACATATTATTTTTTTGGATTCACACCCATCGGATGGAGATCGGATGGAGAGGTCCTCTAGTGTATATATATATATATATATATATAAAGAGAGATCCCACAAGAATGCAAGTAAATATAAGTATTTACTATTTCGAAAACCCAATCAAATAAATTCAGAAAGTACAAGTTCACCTACAGGCTAAAGTAACCAATATAACTAATCAAACGAGTATTTTCTTAATCAACAGAAATCAAATTGGTAATTAAAAACAAGTACCTAAAGAAATGCCAGTCATTTAAATTACATATAAATATATAAGTAAATAACCTAAGAGGAAGACCATATTTCGAGGTGAGAAGGAGCAACAACGAGTAGCCTACCGCCTAATTTGCACATAGGCACGCCTTTTAAAACAATGTTTCCGTCTAATAATAATAGAAGGTTTAAGAAAGCAAGTACTTCTGTTTAATAGACTAATACACCATCCGTCCCATTCTCATATTTTTTGAATATATGTGATGTATATTATAATGAAAGTAGATAATTGTAGGGACGGAGGACGTAAAAATTACCAGCACTTAAAAATCTGTAAATTTATATGCAAACATATATTAGATCTATCAGTACATGCAAGCACTATCTACCTTTTCATTACTAAACACAAATTAGTTGGTTTTTATATCATTTACCATCCACCATCTGCAGCAACAGTCCCCCTCTACGAAATAAAGGGTAAAACAAAACAAATAAAAACATTACACATCAACAAATAAAGGTGAACTGCAATGCATCAAAACAATTTATAAGGTAACGGAAATGGCGATTAGCAACTTCTTGTTCACCAAAAGCACAAATTCATAATCCAATTTGGCATGAAGCCTTTAATAGGTATAACTGTATACGCTATCTGTTAATATCATCTCGGTATCTTAACAAAGCAGGTTTAACACCTTTGCAAAAAGGGAGGGAAGGTCTATAACATCTCACCTTTACATCCACTATTCAGGGACTAATCTTTTCATGTCAATTCTCTATAACCCCCATGTACTTACCCAAAAAATCTAAGATGATTCTTCACTAAATGCCTTCAAGTTCTATTTCCAAAAACTACTCTAGTCTCCAGTTTCACTAAGACCGCGCTATATTTTGCACAAAAGCTAAATCTATTTTTCCCAAAAATTGAAGAAAAATACAAAAACCTATATTTCGCCTATGGCACAAGGGATGCAGGGAGGATCTGTTTTCTGGTCTTCAGGAGTTATGCGTTCCAGGCATATGTCATGGAAGGTGTGATGGCAAGGGAGAACAGCGACATGTGGCCGAATACTGGGTTGTTGTATTGGACCTTCTGGTGAAAATGCAAGGTCCCTCTTGCATAGCATGCACTTGTGTCCACTTGGTCTAAGACCTCCCTCTGAACCTGAAAAAGGCACGACAATCTGTTCAAGTCGCTGCTTAATTTCCGAAATAGTAGACCTAGCATTGGATACATAAAGGTACTCCGTTTTTTCCAGTATTGAACATGTTGAACAAACTTAAAAGAGTAATATATTAGATACACGGCCTCATACACAAATGCTAAGGTGACAACAAATACAAACACACATTTCTTCAATATTGAGCCAATAATGGTAAGGAAGAGTGTTTAGAATCATCAACACCTTAGCAATTTGTCTCTCGATCAATCTATGGATTTGTGTATATGGCATTTTTTAACTTGAGGAGGCAGGCTGCTCAAGACAACATTCAAAATGCTAGTTTGCTTTGCTCTAAGGAAGGAAGAAGTTACAGCATTTGAACAAATACTTCAATTTCAAAGGTTGCATTAAGGCATCACTTCCACAAATAAGGGCTACTTAGCCTTGTGATTACTTACCCAAAAAAGTACTCCTTAAGTCTTAAAGATACAGTTATCATCTTGAAAGAGTAAAAATTACCAGCATTTAAAAATCTGTAAAGATATACATGCAGAAAACATGTTATATATAGATCAATCGGTACATGCAATATCTAGCTTTTCATTTCTAAACACAACTTAGCTGTTTCTTTTTTCATTTACCATCTGCAGCAACAGTCCCTCTAAGTCCCATTATATGAGGTAAAGGTCAAAGGGTAAAGCAAAACAAATATAAACATTTAGAGAATTGACATTAAAAAAAAAACAAGAGAAGAACAATGCAAAGATGGAAATAGTTTATCCACAAACTACGACTACCACGCAGGTTCCATTCCAATGTACCGAACTAACCCTACCCTTTAATATCACACTAAAAGGGTTACTACGTAATCCAAATATACAATAAGTTTGAGATGTACAAAAGAAGCCAAATGGGTTTCTCAGCGGAAGTATAAATTAACTGGTATGGATTGAATCAAAGGTTTTAGTATTTGGCTCAGCATCAATTTTCTTAATAGCATGCACAGATAGTATAACAGGTAGAGAAAAAGTGTGAAGTCGAGACAATGTCACTATTTTGAATCAAACTTCTATTTTATCACCATAGTTTTGATTATAACACTAATTGTCCCCATGCTTTAGGTATATTTCTATCCTGGTCCCCATAGTCGAGTAAGCTACACTATTAGACCTCATAGTTTAGACAGGTTATACAGGTGTCTTCATATAATACTCTTCCATGGAAGATCACTGGTGTCAGGTGGGACTTAACGAAACTATGGACACCACTACTGTTGTAACTGAAACAATGAGGACCATTAATGTAACTTATTCAAAGTATGAAGACCAATAGTCTTGCAAATGATACAGACCCATTAAGTTCTGGACACAAATACGGTAAAAATATTACTTGTTAGGAATTTAGGATTCATATATGGCTCGAGTTAAAGAAATAAAATAAAAATTAAATGCAGGACAGTCAGCACGTACCATCCCCAGGCGTAGGAATCTGAGTAGCACTAACTGGGGGAGTTTGTGGCCTGAATGAACCTTGATATTGACCCGCTGTTCTCCTACGCTGAACCCTATAGGAAGATGGATTTGGGTGTATTGAACCCCTTTTAAGAGATGGATTACCACGAGGATCAGAAAACATGGGTTGTCCATAGTTTTGTGGAGTTTGAACTGTTGGCCAATGAATTAAAAAATAAAACCATTATCATAACATCGAGAAAACTCTCCAATAAATATAGCAAAGTTTGAGTGGTTACATTGGGAACATTGATTGTCACGTGTAAGAGAAGTTTCTAGGAGAAGATATAAGAAGGGAACTAGCAAATGCCCATCATTGACTTCTTATTTATCAGGTGAAAAACAACATAAAAATGGCTAATCTTCTTATCTCGTTCGTGTTGATTATCTAAAAATGAAAAAGGAGACTTCCTTTCTACCATATTTTTTTCTTCACATTTATACCTTTTCCTTTTCTTTACATTCTACCACAATTTTCTTATACTTTCCTCCATCTGAACATTTTGAAGGTCGGTGGATAATTTTGTTATCTGTACTTTTGTCATCAACTGTATATTCCGCAATAAACTAAAAGAGTTAAACAAGACCATTACTAATTTAAAGGAAAACGTAAATGTCTACCAGCAAATAAGAAAAAAAGAGGAACAACTGAGTACATATATAGGTCAAGACAGTGGAAGCAACCGACATCAATACAAAAGCATTAAACAATTTTGTTCTCGACTTTTAATAACATAACTATTATTAAAATGTTATAATTTCATCCAAGTATTGACTTTGAGTTTCATAGTACGATCCACATAGTTAATTACAGAAGGAAAATGATGATCATGCTCTTACCAGCCAGTTGATTACTTCTTCTGAAAAGAAGCTGAGCAGCTTCGTTACCAGCTTGAGCTGCGTTGTGTCTTGAATCTGGAACTTGGCCTACAAAAAAAAAAGGGTATTCAAAAGAAACTACAAAAATTTAACTGTCAAATTCAAGGATTGAGCTTTTTGAGCATGTTCAATTATATAAAGCCTTTATTTTTCTTTTATTGTCAATCCTTTCTCATAATCAGATACATTCATTCGCTTCTTTCTTTCCCATTCCTGGTCCTGTAATTAAAGGCTGCAACCAGTTGACATGTTCTATTAAAACTCTAATCAAGAGGCATTAATAAAAATAAGCGATACTCTAATTTTTTGTTTTTTAAAAAAGAGAGAAGAATAAGAAGCCAAAAAGTACATTTACAGCATTCTCTTATACAAAAATAGATGAAATTGACTCGATTAACCCAGTGAACTCTTAAGTTTTATAATTACAAGGAACTACCTATCTTTTATATACTCATAATAAGAATAAAATTGAGAGGGTAAAATCCAAAAGTACGGATATTTTCTAACAAAATACAGTCGAGCAAACTGAAATGTACGAAATCTTAATTTTCGGAAGTTAAGTCTTTCCCCATCACCAACAAGCCTTCCACAAAAAAATACTATGTAGAAAGGCCATAGAGAGAGATATAGTACTACAAATATTAACCTAAAGATATATTGCCCCATATATTTGTTTACTGAAGTCTGAAAGATAAGCAAATGATTTCAATAAAATCTCTATCTACAACTTAATGTTACAGAATGTATGCTAAAAATACAGCAAAAGGTGAAACTAATTTGTTCCCATATAAATAATCTACTGTTTTTGCCAATTATTTGAAATAATTCTCAGACGCCTACCTGAAGCCATATTTCTCTCCAAATGATTCAGCATTTCTGGTTGATAAAGTTTCTGTGTGGCGTCCGAAGTGAAAAAACCTGGCGGTGGATTAGACACCCCTCCTATTTGTACAGGACGGGAAAGCTCATTTATATTGTTACTTAACTGTCCCGAAGGTGTATTTAAATGGTGTCTTAAAGCTTCGTAAGGATCATATCGTGTATCTGTATTAGGCATATAACCTAAATTGCTGTTTGAATATACAAAAGACTGGTTATTCTCACCCATGTTGTTTTTCACCCTCGGAAATACACCCTGATGCATTTGAGAACTTGGTAATCTACCCATATTGGTGTGAGAATTTGGTAGTAAACCCATATTGTTCTGGGAATTTGCTAATGCACCCATATCGCTCTGGGAACTTGTGAATCCACCCACTCTGTCTCTCACGCTCGGAAATACATCCAGATTGAGCTGGGAATTTGGTAATCGGACCATATTGTTCCGGGAACTTAGTAATCCACCCATGCTGATCTGGGAATTTGCTAATTGGCCCATGTTGTTCTGGGAACTGTGTAATCCACCCATGTTCTGGGAATTTGCTAATCGGCCCATGTTGTTTTGGAAACTGTGTAATCCACCCATACTGTTCTCGGAACTAAGTAATCCACCCATATTGTTTCTAAACCGTAAATTTTCACCAAAAATGGGAGGTGGACGCATAGCTAGTTTGTCCGTCTGTTTATTTATGAACTCAGGACTAGCTACATCAGTTAGCTTATATCCTGTTTCAAGAGCGCGAAAGTTCTCATCTGCTCTTCTAAAACTTCCCAAGTGAGAGGCATTTACCTGGTTTTGGTTAAAAGAACTAGTTACATCAGCATCTTGTGGCTGGTAAAACGAGCTTTTCCCCCTTCTTGGGCCGTAAAGATTGATCGCAAGTTGCTCATTATCCTCTTCTGATGTCAGGTCAATAACTTCAGGGTTATTACCTCTATTAACAGAAAAATTTCTACTTAATCCAGGGTTTTGACCTAATTGTGGATGAACATTTATCAAATTGTCACGTTGAGGATGCGGGTAATATTGCCGATAAGGATTAGGTACATTACCAGCACTATTTGAAGGATTTTGAAAGTGATGAGGCTGATTAAGATCCACCGCTAAATTGTTACTAGGGTCAAAGGGTGCCTTTGGATTTGTTTGATTATTCCCATGTGGTTGCCTCCAAAGAGACGGAGTTGCTGAAGATTGATCAGGTGGATAAAACGCTGGATTTCTCCCAATACTTCCAGCGTTATTACAGTAATGCCCAATAGTTTCATTTTGCACCATATTCATCGAGGAAAAATTATCATTCTGTTGAGCGAGTGGAGAAGAGGTGGGTGGGTGGACCTTATCGTTTAACTTGTCATCATCCATGTCTTCGTCAATATTGCAGAATTGTGAGGCGATACGAAATTTCTATACCTGGAGAAATGAAACATGTATCAGCTATGGTGCTATCTATACAACATCGTTTATATCTTTTGAAGGAAAACAAACATGAAAAGTCATACTATGATCTATTTCATTACATTTTTTATTCGTAAGGCAAAAATATGTTCCAGTTGTTTTACATATCCTCTCTCAGTCACATTTTGTTACTTCACTACGCTCTCTCTTGTACGATTTTAAATTCCAACAAAAAATGAACCGTTAGCAAAGAACTATATTACTTATGATTAGAATTGAGAAATCCACCAGATGATCAAGCACATTCCTTTTTTCAACTTGTCACGTTTGCCTAATTATTTAGGCATTTAACCTTTTAATTTCATTCTCTCAGTTTTTTTTTTATCTTCTACAGTTCCATCTCAACGACAGATCAATCTTTAGCCAAAATAAAAATAAAAATCAGATGCCAATGTTTCTAAACAAGAAAACATCGAATTGAAATTTCTAGAACAAAAACCCACGAACATTTTCTTATAAGTAATATAGAACAAAATTGTAATTGAGCAATTGGAAAGAAATGAATCGATCGTCTGTTATTAAACTAAAACAACAAAGATAGAAATAGGGAAAGCGGACAAATAGCAGGATACATGCTTCACAGTCTTCAATCACAAAATATAGCCCCAAAAGGAACGAAATCTTTAAAATAGACAAAAGAATACAGAACAGCATCACCTATTTCGGAAACAGAAACGATACGCAAACATCAATCAAGAGAAAATATAATGTCTAACATCGCCCATAATTGCAAAGGAGGAGACACTGCCCTATTTCTTTGATATTGTTTATCTTATTTCTGTTCTTTTAATTAGATCATACTAAAAGAATTTGAATGTACTCTTCATTGATGTTTTGATAACTGGTTATGATCCATGCTTTTTTTCTTTTGGCTAATAAATAAAAATCGCTAGCTTTTATGTTTGAAGACTGTTTAGCATTTAAAGAATTTGAATCGTATCAATCCCCCCAAAAAAATAGCAAAAACACAAATCAAGATAAATGATTTACAGTCTTCAAACATAAAAGCTAGCGATTTTTTTTTATTACCCAAAAGAAGAGAAGCATGGATCATAACCAGATATCAAAACATTAATGAAGAGGACATTCAAATTCTTTTAATCTAATCTAATTAAAAGAACAAAAATACGATAAACAATATCAAACCTCCAAATAAGCAACACGAAATCAAGAGCAAACTTGCTTTATAGAATTCAATCACAAAATCCAGCCCAACCATAGTGAAACTTGTAACATGTACAAGAAACACATAACATAAGCGGTTCTAAAATATCAATCCAAAGGACTTTTAGACTGATTTTATATATTCAAGATCAAAAAAACTTCATTTGTCTTTTCTTTAGGTTAAGTTAACAGTTAAAATCATAGTGGCACGAAGCAGGATGGGGTACGAGAGCGGGAGCGGGAGCGAGGAAACATATGGTAGTAGAAATGAGGAAGCGCGGTCCGAACCGCCTAGGAGAAAGTTTATATTTTATATGTAATAAAATACTTTTAAAAAATTAAAAAAATCCCGAATACTTTTAAAAATGTAATACAAAAATTGGGTGTTAATAAGGCTAGATAACTTTTTGTCGTTGTATTTCTACTTCTCGTTATTACCATGTATCTTTTTTCCTTTTACATGTGATATGGAAGTTTCTACAAGCTTCCGTCATCGGAAGTGTGGAAGCGAGCTTCCAAGGTCGAAGCCTCTCTAGTTTGAGAGATTCCTGCAACTATGGGTTAAAATAACAAAGATAGCGTGAAAGCATCAAAACCTCGAAATAGCAAGAAGAAGAATCGAGATATATTCTTCACAGTCCTTCAATCACGAAATCCAGAGAGAAATACCAAAATCTAAAAAAAAGAACAATATAATTTAGAACAGAAATGCTTCTCACATATCAACAAAGAACATGTCGACTCTCTTTTTATAGACAAGATAAACAAATGAATGTTTTGTCCTTCTTTAGCTAAAAGAGGAAATATAATACTATAATACTCTGTATAAAAGATTCCAAGCCCAAACACAGTAACAATGAGAACCAATATAGATACTTATATTGAAGTTCGTAAAATGCATAGTATTAAACAGAACATAAGTGATCTTCATATATCAATTAAAACTACAGATGCGTGATTTCTCCTTTCGTCAGCGAAAATAACAATGATAACATAGAATATACTAAACCCCCAAAATTAGCAATATGAAGACTCGTAGATGCTTTAGAGTTTTTAAATTTAAAAGTACCAAAATCCCTAAGATGCACCCAAAATAAATAAAAAAACAGAAAACGATTCTAAAATATCAATCAAGAGGACTTCTCAAATATCAATCAAGACACCATTTAAATGAACAAATGAGTATTTTGTCTTTTCTCAGCTAAAACAACAAAGTAAATATAAAAATATCAAACCCAAACGATAGCAACAAGGCCAGATATCACTAGATTGGCAAAAAAGACCAGAACGCATTCTCAAATATCAATCAAGACACCATTTAGACAATTCATCATCATCCAAGTAACAAACAGTGTTTTATATCTTCTTGAGTAAAAATGACAAAGTTAACAAAAGATATCAAATCCGAAAAATAGTAACAAGAAGAATCAAGATAGATGCTCTACAATCTTCAATCAATAAACCTAGACTAAAATTCAAATTCCCTGAAAAGCAGAAAAAATCCAGAACATAATTTATTCCCAAAGATCAACAAAAAAACAATTAGACTCTTTTTTCTATAATCAAATGCCTAAAATAAAATAAAAATACATCAAACCCTCCAAGTATAGCAACAAAAATAATCAAGGTGGAACCTTTACAGTCTTAAACCACGAATTTTATCCAAAAGCAATTGAATTTCCTAAAATTCCCAAAAACCCGGAACACAAACGATTTTCAAACATCAATCAAGACAATTTTTAAGTCTAGAAATATCGATAAAAGTATATACACAAGATAAACAAAACGGTGTTTTGTCTTTTCAACTTTTATTTTAAGCGAAGACTAATATTATATTAACATAAAATTGGGACCAAACAACAAAGATGACATAAACTATTTCAAACCCTCAACAATGACAACAAGAAGAAGCAAGATAGAATCTTTACGGTCATAAATATAAAATATTTCCAGATAAACTGAAATTCCTAAAATGCACAAAACCCAAAACTTAATCGATTCTCAAACATCAATCAAGACAATTTTTAGGTCTAGAATCACTGATATTAATGTATACATACAATATAAATTCATCTCTTTTTTATATAAAATAAAGTTAAAACAGCAAAAGTCTAAAACAACAAAGATAATATAATCAAAATCAAAATCCCAAAATTAATCGATTCTCAAACATCAATCAAGAATTTTAAGGCCCAGTTTAACTCACTAATTACATACAAGATTGTTCGGTCCAGTTTAGCCCACTAATTACATACAAGATTGTTAGGTCCAGTTTGTTACAAAGATAAATTCATCTCTTTTCTGATTAAAAAAGTTAAACAAGAAATATAATACAACAAAAATCAAACTACCAAAAATAGCAACAAGAATAACCAAGATATAATCTTTAGTCTTAAATAAAAAATATATCCAGATAAACCGAAATCCATAAAAATCACAAAAACCCAAAACTTAATCGATTCCCAAACATCAATCAAGACAATTTTAGGTCCAGAATCATCGATATAAATGTTTACATACAAGATAAATTCATCTTTTTCTAATAAAAAAAAGTTAAATACCAAAGATAATATAACTAAAATAAAACTCCCAAAAATAGCAACAACAAGAATAACTAATATAGAATCTTTACAGTCTTAAATCACAAATATATTTATAAAAAATACTGAAAACCCTTAAAATGTACAAAATAAACCAGAACACACAAGATTCTCAAACATCAATCAAAGAAATAATGATCCATAACATGTATAGATACAAGATAAAATGTAAGAAAAAGGATAATCAAAAATGGATTTAATCGATTTTGCATAGCAAAAATCAACTACCAAAATTAGTAACAAGATAGAATTTTTCCAGTCTTAAATCACATATATAATTAAAAAAACTGAAACTCTTAAAATGCACAACATAAACTGTTCTCAAACATCAATCAAACAAATAATGATCCATATAAAAATGCATAGATTACAAGATAAAAGCAGATAAAATGTAATCTAAAATGGGTTTAATCGATTTTAAATAGCAAAAATCAAACTACCAAAATTAGCAACAATAAGAACCAAGATAGAATTTTTACAGTCTTAAATCACAAATATGAAGGGAAAAAAAACTCTTAAAATGCACAACATAAACTGTTCTGAAACATCAATCAAACAAATAATAATCCAAATAAATTATAGATTACAAGATAAAAGCAGATAAAATGTAATCTAAAATGGGTAATCGATCTTAAATAGCAAAAATCAAACTACCAAAATTAGCAACAATAAGAACCAAGATAGAATTTTTACAGTCTTTAATCACAAATATTAAAAAAAAAAAAACTCTTAAAATGCACAGCATAAACTGTTCTGAAACATCAATCAAACAAATAATAATCCAAATAAATTATATAATACAAGATAAAAACATATAAAATGTAATCTAAATTGGGTTTAATCGATTTTAAATAGCAAAAAATCAAACTACCCAAAAATAGCAACAAGAAGAACCAAGATAGAATTTTTACAGTCTTTAATCACAAATATTAAAAAAAAAACTCTTAAAATGCACAGCATAAACTGTTCTGAAACATCAATCAAACAAATAATAATCCAAATAAATTATATAATACAAGATAAAAACATATAAAATGTAATCTAAATTGGGTTTAATCGATTTTAAATAGCAAAAAATCAAACTACCCAAAAATAGCAACAAAAAGAACCAAGATAGAATTTTTCCAGTCTTAAATCACAAATATATATAAAAAAAAAACTGCAACTCTTAAAATGCACAGCATAAACTGTTCTGAAACATCAATCAAACAAATAATAATCCAAATAAATTATAGATTACAAGATAAAATGTAATCTAAAATGAGTTTAATCGATTTTAAATAGCAAAAAATCAAACTACCAAAATTAGCAACAATAAGAACCAAGATAGAATTTTTTCCAGTCTTAAATCACAAATATAAAAAAAAAAAAAAAACTTAAAATGCACAACATAAACTGTTCAGAAACATCAATAAAACAAAAAATAATCCATATAAAAATGCATAGATACAAGATAAAAGCATTAAAAAGTAAGAAAAAGGTAAAATCTAAAAAGGGTTTTAATCGATCTTACCTAGATAGGCTATTGATTGCAAGATGTATCAGAGAGATTTGGGAGAGAGAGAGAGAGAGAGAAAGAGAAAGAGATTTTGGCGCTTTTAGGGCTTTTATAGAAAGACATTTATAAAGGTCTCGGTTTGTGGGACCCACTTTTGCTTATCTAACTATGCCACGTGGATATTATTTTCTCACTGCTTATTTGTTTTTGCTGACGTGTTATAGGTTTAGTACACCAATCTATCGGCTTTTAACGATTTGGGTATCCATCTTTCAAATTTTTCAATTTAGCTACCAACCTATCGGCTTTTAACGATTTGGGTACCACCGTCTTAATAAATCACGAAATTATGTCACGTGACATTTGACAAACATTAATTTGATATGCTAATTTGACAATTTTGAACAAAAATATGTCATCCTAGAAATTTTTTTAGCATATCAAATTAATGTTTGTCAAATGTCACGTGACATAATTTCGTGATTTATTAAGACGGTGGTACCCAAATCGTTAAAAGCCGATAGGTTGGTACCTAAATTGGAAAATTTGAAAGGTGGGTACCCAAATCGTTAACCGTACTATAGTTTGGGGTAGTAAATGTATTTTTTCCCGTAAATTAATTAAAGGTACATAATATTTGGTAATTAATTAAATAAAGTCTATGTTTTAAAATATTTTTCAAGATTAGTATATGTGTTAGTTTTGTTTATTTTTTATTTTATTTTGATGTTACGTCATATGTACTAAATCTTAAACAAAACTTGATTCTATGAATTTAATAATCAATGATTCTATGAATTTTGAAAATTAAATATGTTTTTATTTAATAATCAATGATTCTATGAATTTATTTCAAATTAACTCATCAACTTCACTTAAATAACACCATATTTATTTCGGGAACCGAGTCGATGTTCTGATACCACTTTTGCACATTATCATAAATGTGCAAAATAATCGATTGCATGAGATTGATAAAATTAGCCATAAACAAATATGGTTTCAACGTCATCGGTTTAAAGAGTGTAAATGTACAATACAATTTTTTTTTTATTTAATACAGTAAACTATCAAAATCACGTATGATATGTTATGCAGTTGACTTATATGATGCTAAATTGAGTGATCTTAGAATTACTCCATTAAATTGGATTTTTTTAGTAGAATATACTAAATTGGAAATAATAGATTGTAAATGTTATTAAACTACATAACCCACAAGTATAAAAAAACAATACGTCTATACCTACTGTCCAATGATTAGGAAAGTACAAATTAGGAAATGAGTAATATTATTATTTTAAAATCTAATTCATAATTTATTATTTCAAAATATACTAGCCATACTGTATGGTAATTTCCTAACATGGAAAATGCTACAAAAGGCTCTAATCAATAAGACCAGTACACCTAAAATAGCATAAATTAAATTCAAAGGATGTTATTAATATAAGTCAATCAAAAAGAAATAAAATTGTCAAATTTAGTCTTCTTTTTTTTTTCCAAAAATGCACATGTTCTAATTTACTAATTACTCATGTAGCATAATACAATTCAAATACATAAATGGGTTTTATACATTAACGTTTGTCAAGCACGTGCTGTCATGTGACATGATTCTGTGATTAATTTAGACAGTGTTACCTAAATTGGACAGTTTATTATAGTGCAGTATCCAAATTAGTAAAGTTGAAAGATGGGTACCCAAATCGTTAACAACAACGTAGTTTGGTGTACTAAACGTATTTTTCCCAATACATAAATAACTAAATAAATATGTTCATTCTCACACATCAATTCATCTCACAAACTATACTTTTATAACAACAAAACATCATATTATTCATACACGATTATTAATTTATTATATTCATTCTATAAATTTTTTTGAAAATTTTAAATTTATTTGTCCGGAATCATATTTATATACGTATCATACACGTACCGTGTGAGCTACGATTACGTTCTGTTATAAGGTAATACTACTTAACATGGAATAGAACTGCATCACATGACTACTTTGCAAGTCTGCTGTCTATTTTTCGTTACATCCGCAAAAAATATATTTTTCGTTACATCCGCAAAATATAACGACAAAGAATGAAAAAAAAATACCGACAAATTGTTGCTAAATCATAAAAATTGAACACAAGATCGATTAGAAATGTAAATATTTTTAAAAGACAACAAAAATACGTTTTTTAAATCCAAAAAATTGAATATAAGATTAGACGGGATTTAACATGACTAAAGAAGATTAGACATTATCACACATAATAAAATAAGATTGAACTATATATTTTGTACCTGAACTTTCATAGGATAATGACTCAAAACTACACAAATATGTTTATTCGACAGATTATTGATAACATTATTGGAAAAATCTTAAAAGTGATCCAAAATCATTAAACCGTTCTCTAAAGAAGTCTAATGTCAAAAGCTGAAATTAGAAGGGTTAATAAATTGTAAGTTATTAACATATTTTGGTATTGAATAGTATGTTTTCAGTAACCCGATGCACCATTGTTAATTCTAGCATGTCTAGGGGTCTTATTATAAATACGGAGGAGATGGTGACGTCGCCACCGTCGTCACCACCGAGGTGGTGACGTCACAACCTTCATCACCACCGTTATTGACGAAGGAGTGATGATGTGAGACGGTGCTGCGGACTTTTGTTATGTTCTAAAGAGGGAGTGTGAATTGTGACAATGAAAAAAAAAACAGAAATTAACCCCTCTTTTATACTTTTTAAAAAAGGACTAATATCAAAATAAGTTTGGGGAAAAAGACTATTTTTGAAACACTTTGGAAAAAAAAAAAGACTAAACCTACAAAAAGTCTGTTTTTATGGGCCGGAACCTAATTTTCCCAAATAAAATTGGAAAACAAAAACAAATCCTTAACCCAGTCAAAATACAAAAACAAAACACATATATATACTTAATATTATTATTATAACAAACCAATTCAAGATTTTTGATCCTGTCAAATTTTATCACTTTTTATCAAAAATATCTCTATATTTTTTTATTAATTACAATAATACCATACTCTTATAAAAAAATATAAAAAGTAAAAACTAATAACATTATTTATCATTTTTTGACCACTCATTTTTTTAAAAGTATTCTCAATCTTTTACTTAATCTATTTTCTTTATTCTCCACACATTTGTATCATAAGTACATTTATTTTCTGTATTTTTATCACACTATATGTCACACACGTAACACGTGGGCACGACACACGATTACTAGTATATATATAAGGGAAAAAATACGTTTAATGTATTGTACTGCTAGTGGTTAACGATTTAGGTACTGGACAACCGATTTTAAAGATTGAGTTACCAAACTATAAAATTTCGTCCAATTAAGTGACTAACAGTATAAATCGACGAAATTACAGTAAATGTATCTCATATTTGGAATTTATTTTTGACAAATACTGATAGAATTAAACTCAACATGTGATAGAAAAAAGAATATGAGTAACAAATTTCATGGTTTGATAGTTAAATAATAGATAGTTATAAAATTGATAGTATAATAAAATTGATTTAATACTTTGTTTGATTTTTAATTACATTACATATGGATATGAGACAAATTATTTAGTATTTTTGGAGGATGAATGAGATGGTCCTGTATATCATTCATAATACAATACTTGAACCTTTTAACCATGTCACTTGTTCTTTACACATGGGATACCACCCATTTGACGCTCTCTCTCTTCTTGTGGGGCCATTCCACTCACACGTTCATTAATACCTCACTAATTAGGTCATAAACTTCTCAATTCTTATCACTTAGTCATGATAATTGTAAATTTGACCAATTTTTTTCACACACATAAATATCAATTCTTCTCCATTTAAAAATTAAAACATATCTTTAAATAAATATTTAGTTAGTTAGTAACGGGAAAGAACAAACAATGCCTAAACGAAAGTTGTCAAGACAACCCACAGTAAAATTACAAAAAGATGGTCTAAATTCACAAAAATAGAAATGGTATTTAATTACTTCTCATTTAAATTAGTCAAATTTTTATTTAATCATTTATCAAATAATCTCAAATTTAATATTACATATTTTTATATTTTATTACAATAATTATATATGCAACAAAATTATGTATATTTTAATTTAGGAAATAAGCATAAAGTTATATACTACATATTTTTAAAAAAGTATAGTCTATAAATTATGAAATTTGTCAAGAATGGATAATTTAGGAGGTACCAACATTAGAGGACCACATGATTGCAATTAGGAACAATTATTGGATCTGGACGAGTACTTTCGTCTCAAAACTGGTGAAATAATGTCTCTAAATATTTTTTTTACACAAAATAATCCTCTTATGTTGGTACTTAAAAAATATATATTATTCTATAATAAATTAAATTACCGATTGTCATTTCGTAATTAAGGGACCCCCTTTACTTTTTTATTTTTATGATACTTTTAACTTTAGATCATATATTAACTCATATTTCCTTTTCGATTATTTCAATTGTAATTACAATTTATTTAATAACTTTATTAGTTGATGAAATTGGAAAACTATCTGATTCGTCAAAAAGGGGCATGATCGCGACTTTTTTTTATGTATAACAGGATTATTAAGCATTCGTTGGATTTATTCGGGATATTTTCCATTAAGTAATTTATATGAATCATTAATCTTTGTTTCATGGAGTTTCTCGATTATTCATATTGTTCCGTATTTAAAAAATAGATTATTTTAAGAGACCAAATTTTTTTATATTTTTCATCTCCAACTTTAGGAACAAAAAAAAATTGGTCACTAAATTTATTATTTATATTTCTAACTTTTGTCTCCTAAACTTTTTTTTATAGTGTCTATCTATTATGTATTTCTTTTTCTCGTTAAAATAATCGGCTTCGATATATTTTAAAAAAATGTCATGTTCTAATAAATGGATAGAAAATAAAAAAGAGATAAAAATTTTTTTTGTAATTTTTTGAATGTATATGAAATTATCGTATCACCATTTGTTACTAAAGATACTAAAAAAATTTATCGTATATGAAATTATCGTATCACCATTTGTTAAAAAAAAGGAGCAAAAATGTTAAAGTGAAAGAAAAGTTTACGTTGAATTTGATAAGTGTTAATGTATATATTGACCCACATCCACGTAAGTTATATAAAGGGAGAGATAAAATAATTTGGGACATTAATTATTAATTAATATGGGCTAAAACTAAAACTAAAAATACACATGTAAAAAGGATCGGAGGACCAAATAATTTGTGTGAAGATGGAGGGTTTATCGTTCTATTATAATAAGCGATCACAAGTCAAATGAGACGGTTCAATTTAGTCAATTTTTTCTAAAAATACTCTTACACCTTTATATTAATTACAATAATAGCATGCTCCCATAAAAATATAAAAAGTAAAAACTAATAAAATTATTTATCACTGTTTAACAACCAAACATTCTTTTAAATATTAAACTACATTTTTTTTATTATCCACATATTTATATAATAATTATAACTCTTTGCTATATTTTTATTGTATTAGGACGTAACGCGGTAATATACAGTTATGTTCCCCTTTGCCACGTCAGCAACTGGCGCTCATATTCGTTAACTTTGATCCCTAATTATAATCATAATAAGCCTCTATTGGGTCACCCTATTCGCACTACAAAAAAATACTCAAATAGCGACGGGATTAGTGACGATATTTTTTGTTACGAGTTTCTTAGCGACGGTTTTTGTGACGGGTTTGTGACAGTTTAGTCAATTTGTGACAGATTTGTGACAACTTTTTAAATTAGTGACAGACTTGTGACAGTTTTTAACTCTCACTAAATCAAGAATTATTTTGTAGTGTCGAGCTCAAAATGTCCCTGTTTTTTTTTTAAAATAAAATAAAATAAAATTTGTTTTTCCTTTTTCTTTTTGGATTCTATTTGGTTATTAGCCTTGATTTCACTTAATTCATGATTTTACTAATCAGGATTGTTTTGGGGTTATTTACAATATTTGAACAAAAGTTAAGTTCGTAAGGGCTTTATATCAGGTTTGTTGGTTTTGGTACTATGTCGAAAAGCAATAAAGTAAAGAACAAATGATTGCAATGGAAATAAACAATTTTATTTCTCACAATTGTAATATAAATTACAATTCCTGACTCAACAGAATTAAAATTACACTAATTTAAAATCCAGACAGATTTACTACAAACTATTAAACTGCTGGACTGTTTTGACAATTAAACAAACTGCCAGACAGAATAGTATAATTACTAAACTGCTGGACTGTTTTGACAATAAAACAAACTGCCAGACAGAATAGTATAATTACTAAACTGCTGGACTGTTTTGACAATTAAACAAACTGCCGGACTGTTTTAACAAATAAACAAACTGCCGGACTGGTTTGACAAATAAACAACTGCCGGACTGGTTTGTAAATAAAACAAACTGCCGGACTGTTTTGTAAATAAAACAAACTGCCGGACTGTTTTGTAAATAAAACAAACTGCTGTACTGTTTTGTAAATAATGGAAATTACAGAACTGAAAAGTAAATTACAGAATAGAAAGACTGAAAATAAACAGTACTGAAATGTAAATACAAAAAGAAAACAGTACTGAAATGAAATGGACAGAATAATAAAAGACTGAAAAATAAATAGCGGAAATTAAAAGAAGAGGCAACTGCTGGGCAGTTTCCCTTAAACAATATTTCCCGAATCACCTTTAAAGGTTTCTGGTTTCGGGACTTTGTTCCCAAGGTACAACTTCTGTCTCAGAGTGACTCGTATGGAAACCGGCACCGAACCACAGGTCGAGCTGTTGGTGGTACGGTTCTCTCTCTCTAATATGTATGATTATGCTGTGAGGTTGTGTGTATTCTGGTGTGTTGAAATGAGAGGGGGAGGGCTGCCTTTTATAGCCTCTAATGAAACCGCAGCCATAAATGTTGGTCATTAATTCTGGGAATTACACCCCCAGAATCCGCTCAATCAATTTCTGAAACTGCAGCATTTAATCTCATTCATTGCTGGCGTTTCTGTTGTTGGAAACTCTAGGGACTGCTTTTGTATTTTATACAAAACTCCCTATTCGGATTTGGATCCAAGACCCGAGACATTCCCCAAGTCATAAATCTCCAATCCCAAATCCCAATCCCAATCCCAAGCCCAATCTCAATCCCAATCCCAATCCCAATCCCAATCCCAATCCCAATATTTGAACAAAAGTTAAGTTCCTAAGGGCTTTATATCAGGTTTTCTTGCATTTTAGTTTTCTATATGGGTGTGGTTTTTAGACTTAATTTTGCTAAATTGATGGTTTTAATATAGGACTGTTTTGGGTCATTAACAATATTTGAACAAAAGTTAAGTTCGTAAGGGCTTTATATCAGGTTTTCTTGCATTTTAGTTTTCTATATGAGTATGGTTTTTAGACTTAATTTTGCTAAATTCATGGTTTTATTATAGGACTGTTTTGGGTCATTAACAATATTTGAACAAAAGTTAAGTTCTTAAGGGCTTTATATCAGGTTTTCTTGCATTTTAGTTTTCTATATGAGTATGGTTTTTAGACTTAATTTTGCTAAATTCATGGTTTTATTATAGGACTGTTTTGGGTCATTAACAATATTTGAACAAAAGTTAAGTTCTTAAGGGCTTTATATCAGGTTTTCTTGCATTTTAGTTTTCTATATGAGTATGGTTTTTAGACTTAATTTTGCTAAATTCATGGTTTTATTATAGGACTGTTTTGGGTCATTAACAATATTTGAACAAAAGTTAAGTTCTTAAGGGCTTTATATAAGGTTTTCTTGCATTTTAGTTTTCTATATGAGTATGGTTTTTAGACTTAATTTTGCTAAATTCATGGTTTTATTATAAGACTGTTTTGGGTCATTAACAATATTTGAACAAATGTTAAGTTCATAAGGGCTTTATATCAGGTTTTCTTGCATTTTAGTTTTCTATATGAGTGTGGTTTTTAGACTTAATTTTGCTAAATTCATGGTTTTATTATAGGACTGTTTTGGGTCATTAACAATATTTTAACAAAAGTTAAGTTCGTAAGAGCTTTATATCGGGTTTTCTTGCATTTACACGTCAAAAATCTACACGTATTCTTTTTTCCTTCATTAAAGTAGTTGTTGGATATTAGAGAAAAACAAGAAAGGGTAAAACTGCTTAATTAGAAGCCAAAATAAAATCCTTGGAGAGCAAATATTATTTATGAAACAGTACTGTGAAGAAATTGTTAATATCGATTCCAAAATATTTGAAATAACTATGTGAAGAACTAACATAACTATATATATATATATTTTTTATGAGGGTAACGGGATTCGAACTTTACTAACATAACTATATACATAACATTCATTCAGTCGAAGCATTTATATATTCGAGTAATCTCTTTTTTATTTAGAGATATCCGTCATTGTTAAAAGCATTTATTAGTCAACCTATAGTCTTTATACTTAATTAGAATAAATAAAATATCGAGTTTATGACAGACATCAAATTTACCGAGCATCAAAAATCTTACCCGCTGATGTGGCGGATTAGGTGTACCAATCATGTATTAAGTGAATTTTATTTTTCAAAATCACAAACAAAATAATTTGTGCATAATTACCATCCATATTTGTTCAATAATTAGATTTTCAGTCATCTACACACTCTTAATTATTGAAGAAATGAATTTTGCAACAATGTAATTTTTAATAGAGGTTGGATTTTTATACTACATTTTTTCTGAAAAAACGCACAAACCGTAAAAAAAATCTACGGTTTACAGAAATTACATGCAAACCGTACATTTAATGTACGGTTTGCAAAAATACATGCAAACCGTACATTTAATGTACAGTTTGCATATATTTTTGCAAACCGTACATTAAATGTACGGTTTGCATGTAATTTTTTTTTTTTTTTTTTTTTTTGTAATTTCAATTTGTAAAATAGGAAAAATATATAAAATATACAAATCTATAATTCACTTAGCTATATATAATTGTTTGTTGTTTGTTTATATTAATTATAGAAATTATAATAATTGTTGATATTTGTCCCATTTAATAAAAAAATTAGGGTTTTTATTCAAATTTGTGTTATTTAGATATTTATTACTAATGGTTTGGTTATGATGTTACATGTTTATGATGGTTATTTGTTTTGATTGAGAAAAATAAAAATTGTTACGCTTTATTAATATTTACCCGTTTTGAGTTATCATTGTTTGGTTATAATTGAGTTATCATTGTTTGGTTATTATTAATTGGTTATCATTGAGTTATCATTATTTAGTTATCATTAACTGGTTATCATTGAGTTATCATTGTTTGGTTATCATTAATTGGTTATTGTTGTAGGATATTATTGGCCATCTTGGGCCTTACTCTATTGGGCCTCTATTGGGCTTTCCTAGCATATGTAACCCTAGCTTCTATTATATAAAGAAGGTTAGGGGGTCTCTTGATGTAACTTCCCTACACTTATCAATGAATAAAAGACGACTCTTTTATCTCTCTATACTTGTATCTCCATATATATATATCTAGCTAATATGTCACACAACACGTTATCAGCACGATGCTCGCGGAGAATAATATATACGCTCGCGGATATTGGAGATTTTGGGTAAACGCACGGATATTGGGTATTTATAAACTTTGAGGTTTATCCGGGTTTAATTGAGTTATTGCTATATCGACCTTCATCAAAATACGAGGAGTACGGTATACAAATATCTACTGCATGTCCATTAAATAAAATAAAAACTAATATTGCAAGTAGTCATTGAACTCGGTCATATGGGTGAATTATGTCTGTAATTAATGTGTTTGTTTGTTTATGTCATGGTTATTGATACTTGTATGGTATATAGAAAACAATTACTATGTATGCAACCATGTAGCCAAACCAGCATTAATTATTAACATTTATAGATGATATGCTACTTTGAAGAACACAGGTTAATTAACTTCTACCCCCATGCCATCTCCATGTCTACATACGGCCCAGTACAAGCCTAGACACATTATTTTGTAAAAATAATTTGTAGTATAAAACAGGTAAGGTATTGTTTATAATCATACGTAATCAGAACAAGTTTGTGAGAGGTTAATATTTGACGGCCAAAGCCGGAATGTACCTTATGTTGATCTATTTTTAGGTCAGACACCACCATGTATAAAAAGGAACACAAATGGTGTAATATGTAAATTACCATGAACAGTACTTACTATGAATATTGTGAATTATCATGTATGGAACTTGCGTGTATATTGTAAATTGGTAAATAAAATATATTACGTACATGAATAATTTAGTTACCATGTATAAAACTTACACATATAGCAATAGAATAAATTAAATATTGAGTAATATCTTGCTTAGTGTAACTTGGTAAATTTAGATTGTGCTAATATGTATTACCATGCTACTGCTATATTATTTAATCATGCAAGCAGGTACAATCTATGTATTTATTTACTGCCATGTACACTTGTGTAAAATATGGTTATTTGCGAAATCATATATTTTCACATTTAAGTTGGAAAAATTATGAACCCTCCCTAACTAGGCTCACCTATTTGGATACGATGTCTAGGAAAGATATAGGCGGAAGTCGATATCCTAATGAGGTCGGGGTTTAAGTGGCATTCGTGCCCTCCACCCTCACCGTCTTTCCTGGTCGTTTTTCAAGTAGAGCTACCGAAAGGGGTTGACTAAATAATAATTTCCCCGAGTGTGTTTATATAGTGATGTATGTTTCGCCGAATTGTTGTTTCAGTATCGACCCGTCGTTCGATCAATGAAAACCGATTCACATGAGAAGCAAAACTAATGTTTTCGAACCTGTCGTTTCGAAAAAAAAAAAAAGTTTGTGCTTGTGCAAACCATAAACATATAAACCAGTCGTTTTATATGAAAAATAATCCAGAACTCCCAACACATGTTGGATGCCATCTATGATGAGAAAAATCGCAAAACATACTTGCGAAATGACTGTTTAGACGTTGATGTTATTCCGTCACCACATGTTAGTCACCCTGATGTGTGAAAATGTGATGCCCAAATTTTTTTTTGGATGCCATCTTTGATGAGTAAAACACGAGTTTGTTGTTACCCTCAGGATGAATGCTAAGGCGTTGATTTTATTCCGCCGCCACATTTGAGACGTGATGACGTCTATGGTGAACAAATGTCTGAAATTGACATATTGGAGCAATCCTTCACCAAAATACTAGCTTGGAAATTGTATTTCATAAGCAGTATTGTGAATTTATATTCACAATGTTCCTTTATCGCCCATCTGTTATTGGATAAGAAAATTACCCCGGTGAGTAATTTTAATCCTATTGGGTCAATGACGAATTGTTTGCCTGATATTAATGCTCTTCGTGTACATTTTTTTTCACGAATCGAGAACCGAGACAAGTGTTATTTGTCTCGAACTGTCGCGATCCCGATGAATCGCTTAGCCAAGCGAGATTTTAGACAATCGTCGAAATTGAAACTTGTGGCTCCAAGACAGTAATTGAAAGGAACAATATGGGCCGTTGTCACAAAGTAAGAGACGATGCTCAAGGAGCCAACTCTATGCTATAAAGACAACGGTCATGCACGGTTACTCCTTAAATAGTTCACAACTATTATAAAGGTGGAAAAACCGATGCTAATGTGGTTAAAGTAAATTGAAAGGAAACTATTGAGACCCCCGATTTTGTGGCTCAAATGAGTTTGATACCTTTCTTTACTAATTTTGATAAATCATTGAGCCATTTTTTTCGCTCATCTGGATTATGTTTTTCCATTTGGATTATTATTTTTCCATCTGGACCATACTTTTGGATTATGGTTTGCCTGTTTATGAAATTTCTCGAAATAATTTAAAGTGTTTTGAGCAAATTCCTTTGACAAATGTGACCAAACTTTAAATTATGAAATTTTAGGCAATACTTATGGGATAGTTGATTTTTTTTGGAAATAGTGGGTAACAGTGTACCACATAATTTCACCAACTATTTGCCTAAAATAGGACTCAGTGACAACGATCCTGGACCTGTCGTTCCAAATCGAAATCTTTGGTAAAGCCAAATTGATTTGTCAAATATGAGGCGTTATACTCCTATAGGTCCTGTCGTACCTTGTTGAGTTATAAAATATTCGAGAAAACCAGTGTTATCTGGTAATAGCTCATGAAAGAATTAAAATTTCTTTACATAACCTCCATTCAATACGACCAAAAGCGTATTTTAGAGGAGTTGAAATGTCTTTCAAGTGGGTTTTACCACAAATTTTAAAAGCATTTAAAGTTATCTTATCATTTCGCCTGTCGTCGAAATGATAAATTATTTAAATGCTAAGACATGATTGTCTATACTATCATTCGCCTGTCGTCGATTGATTAGAGTATTTTAATATTGTGGCATTGACCGGATGAGATATTCCCGGGTCAAAAGACGATGCTTGATTTATAATCGCATCGCATTTAGATTCTTTTTGAGGATATATTTCGTGATTAATCCGAAATTCATGCCACTAATGCTCACTTTGAAAGACTAGTATGTGTAAAGATCACGAAATGAACTCGTAGAATTCTTGTAAAGAATTGAAGGAGTTATTGTGGACTTATCCAACCATAAGACGGACCAAAAATATAAATGGTTATGGTTGATGCATCGACAATATGGTCACATTTTAATATTGTCCACATAAATGCAGCACTTTCCAAACTTTTAGCCCTATCATTAAGTTGATGGCTCATGATCCGGATTATCCTGGAAAGTCTAGTCGACTTGATAATTCCGAAGAGTAATAATCGAAATTTTCGATTTGAATCACTTGAGTTTGGAAATTGAAATTGAACATCATGTCGATTATGTTCAGACCCAAATGGACTCACGGAAAGTTTGATGATGCGACTGCAAATGATTGCACGCATTTCTTGGTCTTGCGCACCAAGATTTATATTTCCGTGTGGGGTTATGCTATTTTGCTGCATTGGTCCGTTATGAGGTCCATAGACACCCAAACACCATATGCGTACCAGCTGGTTACTGGTTATGAGCCAGAAGTCTCATATTAACGCGTGTTTAGAGTGATTAATTAATATTTTGATTGAGCCATTCTAGCGTTCAAAATATGGACCTCTGAAGGGGACATAAGTCGATTATGAATCTCCTGCCTATCATTTGATAGAGTAACCTTGGCAAGCGATCTCTTTACCGCATGATATGCGAAAGTGACATCGCTAAGACTGTTCTCCCCGTCGTTAGGGAGAGATTTGCACGTTACCGTTGATAAGGAACGACGTGAAGTAACGTGGCATAACCCACTCAGTCTTAGCTTGATCCCAAAACTGCACTTAGTGATAAGTAAGTGCATAGACTCCCTCAAGTCTAACAAAATGCCAGACGCATTTAATGACTTTATGAGATGTCACGAGATCATTTATACCTGCTGCAAAATGCTTGCAAGGATAGACGTCCCTGTCGGACGCCGTGTTCCTGTCGTAACACGTTGCTTTGGCCGAACCCGCCAAGCAAAGGACGCTGTCATCGGCCGTCAGTCTGTCGTCCTTCCCAAGATATGAGGAAGTTGACCGGTTCTTAATTCGTTCAGCCCCAGAGGTGGTGAACTGAAACTCGTTTGTTGCACGAGATTATAAAGGATCAAGGAGATGTGTGATTTCCTCCTCATCCTAAGAATCTCGAAATATCTGTCGATCATGATATCTTAGACGATATTGAAGCGAAACGAGACTGTCATTGATTACTTGTTCATATATTCGGTGACGACTGATAATATGAACAAATTATGACAGAGAACCATGTACCGTTGCCTGAAGTCAACGTAGAATAGACTGTACTAATGGAAACGTGCAATCCAAGTAGACTCCTTAGCGAAAGTGTGTTCGGACCTGTAGCTCCAACACCACCAATGTTAAACGAGTTCGTTTATTTGGTTATTCGTAAGGAAAAGTGATGAGAATAATGAGATTGTAGAATGCTCGCCTAGTAGCGCAAGGCTTCTCTCACACCTTGGAATTGATTACGAGATGGTTGATTTCCTCGTAATGGACATTATAACAGTCCCCTACTTTACCAGTTTAGTAGTTTCCGAAAAACTGAGTATGCAGCCATGAATGTGGTCACGGTTTTATCTCTATGGGGATTTAGACAAAGAGATATAAATGAAGGTCCCTGTGTGACTTCATATGCTTTAATCAAGTAGTTCCTGACCACGGAACACGATCTCAATTAAATGAGACGTTCACTATATGGATTAATATAATCCGAGCGGATGTGGTATACCCGCCTAAGTGAGTACTTGATTAGCTTGTGATACTTGAACAAGTATTATGCCCTTGCGTGTTTTATTACACGATCCATTTTTGGATTTGCCTTCGAGATGAATGATCTTGGGAAGAAACGGTAGTGACTCGGCCTGATGATCGACTCCCGTAAAGATTGAATCTAAGTCCATGATTCAGACTACACCCAGAAGGTGTTACGACATTGTAGTCATCATGACGCTAAGTCGTCAGATTCTCCCATGATCGTTCGATCACTAGACATTGATATAGACCCATTCCGTCCCTGATGTGACGATGAAGAGATATTGAACCATGATGTTCATATCTGAGTATAATAAGCGCATTATTGTACTTGGTCTAATGTGCTAGGACGAACATCTCGTCTGCTGTGAATGGTATAGCTCGACACAGCATCGCGCTAACACGCTGCCATCGAAATGGCATAAAAGACATTTTCCCATTACCTTAAGGTAACTGTGGATGAGGGCTTGTCTTATCCCATTTGCGTCATCGAGTGTACCTACCCCCTTCGGTACTCGAATTAACGCAACCCTTTTTCGGTTATACCGATGCTGGTTACTTATCAGACCCGCATAAAGGATATTCCTAACATGGCATGTCTTTACCATTAGGAATAAGGCGATATCTTGGAGGTCTTGGAATGACTCCAAACGAATCACTATGATCTGCTCGTGCTCTATGAGACGACTAGAGAGTATATATGGCTTCGAGCTAGTATTAGCCATATTTGAATTACATATGCTCTGTCTCACGACCCAGATAAAACACTTGTCATAGAAGACAACTTGTTGTTATTGATCAAGAGAGACATGACTACATTATGCTATTTAGCATTTCTCGCCGAAATTAATCTTCACATATGAAGTTTAAGAGCATCCTGTCGAATGCTCGTTTTATTCCACGTTATATTTTCTTGCATCCAGTCGTATGTAAGTAAATGAGGCATCCAGTCGAATGCTCGTACTCTTTCTTGGAATATGAAATCTTTGCACCCAGTCGTGTGCAAGTGAGGGGGAGCATCCAGGTGAATGCTTATTGCACTAATTACTACTTAGTCGAAATCTTCGCACCCTGTCGTGTGCAAGTGAGGGAGAGCATCCAGTCGCATGCTCGTGTACTCTTTTTGTCCTTAGACCAAGGTTTTTTCCCACTGGGTTTTCCTTGGCAAGGTTTTTAGCGAGACACGTTCCCATCATATCTCACTTAAGATTGCCGAAATTAGGGGAAGTATCCGGTTGTATACTTCTTACCACTGTGTACTCTTTTGTCCTTCGACAAGAGGTTTTTCCCACTGGGTTTACTCTAGCAAGGTTTTGATGAGGCACCTGTTTTGTGGTTGATCCCCTACTACTACCACTGTTGCACTCTTTTTCCTTCGATCAGAGATTTTCCCATTGGGTTTGCTCTGGCAAGGTTTTGATGAGGCACACTGTTTTGTGGTTAGTTACTTACATGATATTTCGGCCTATATCATTCGGCTACACAGTTTCTCCTAGGTACCGGTTTTGTCCCACACTGGGTTTTCCGGCCCTAAGGTTTTTATGTGTTTAGCATTGCGAATGAACTCGATTCAGATCGACAACATGAAGACGAAGAAATCAAGACGTCCAAAGGGGGAGTGTTGTAGGATATTATTGGCCATCTTGGGCCTTACTCTATTGGGCCTCTATTGGGCTTTCCTAGCATATGTAACCCTAGCTTCTATTATATAAAGAAGGTTAGGGGGTCTCTTGATGTAACTTCCCTACACTTATCAATGAATAAAAGACGACTCTTTTATCTCTCTATACTTGTATCTCCATATATATATATCTAGCTAATATGTCACACAACAGTTATCATTATTTAATTAGATAATTAAAATAATTGTTTGGTTATCATTAAATGAACTTTAACTAGTTGTTACCATTTTATTGAGCACACCCGTATGCTCCCGGAAACCGTGAGATGACCGGACAAGTTCAGGTGGGTTTATAAAGATGCGTGTCCTCTCTCTATACCATCTCATGTAATCCGGTGACGTCCTCGTACCAAATTCGCCGTTAACAAGCCGCTTGTGGCGGTCATTCCACACGGTTATAAACTCTGCAAAAAGTGCAGGTCAATCGTGTTTTTGCACAATCCCATATCTTCTATCCTTGCTGTGACCCTGTCTGGGTTTCCAAATATATGTAGGAACCCGCTGAACAAAACTGAACTGTCTCATGAACCTGTCCGCGGCGTGGAACTCAATCTTCTCATTACAAATGAGAGGCACAGAACAATAACATGGCAGCCCAGAAGAGCTGATCCCCATCTATACTCAGCACATGTGTCAAAATCCTTCAGAAATGGCAGAGGCCAGAGTGGAATCTGATCACTGCTCTTATCTGAAAACACATGTGCCCCAATTAATAATAACATGGCAGCCCTAGACTGATATAGCAAACGGTACTCACTAGGGTTGAGGGTAATTCACCAAAGGTGTGGAACATCCAATCAAGTCTAACTGTCAAACAGTTTGTATCCACTTGATTGTCAGCCGGTCTAACACCCAACAAACTCTCTATCATATCTAACCTGCTCGCCCTGTTATCATTCCGCTCCGATCGGGTAACAGCAAGACCATCCACCCTGAGACCAAACATAATCTCTACATCCTGTAAAGATATCCCCAACTCTCCACCGACAAAATGGAACGTGTGCGTCTCATCACGACACCTATCAACTAAGGCTGTAAGCAAGCCTCGGTCTACGCTATAATTACCTATAATGTGAATATCATAAAAAGCAGCCGTAATCATATTTTGAACTACTCTGTCAGGCGTCGGTATCTGCCAACTATAATTATATAGCTAAGTGAATTATGGATTTGCATATTTTATATATTTTTTCCTATTTTACAAATTGAAATTACACACAAAAAAAAAATAATGCAAAAAATGGGACAAATATCAACAATTATTATAATTTCTATAATTAATATAAACAAACAACAAACAATTATATATAGCTAAGTGATTTATGGATTTGCATATTTTATATATTTTTTCCTATTTTACAAATTGAAATTACATAAAAAAAATAAATAATGCAAAAAATGGGACAAATATCAACAATTATTATAATTTCTATAATTAATATAAACAAACAACAAACAATTATATATAGCTAAATGAATTATAGATTTGCATATTTTATATATTTTTTCCTATTTTACAAATTGAAATTACACAAAAAAAATAAATAATGCAAAAATGGGACAAATATCAACAATTATTATAATTTCTATAATTAATATAAAAAAACAACAAACAATTATATATAGCTAAGTGAATTATGGATTTGCATATTTTATATATTTTTCCTATTTTACAAATTGAAATTACACACAAAAAAAAAATTGCAAAAATGGGACAAATATCAACAATTATTATAATTTCTATAATTAATATAAACAAACAACAAACAATTATATATAGCTAAGTGAATTATGGATTTGCATATTTTATATATTTTTCCTATTTTACAAATTGAAATTACAAAAAAAAAAAAAAAAAAAAAAATTACATACAAACCGTACATTTAATGTACGGTTTGCAAAAATATATGCAAACCGTACATTAAATGTACGGTTTACATGTATTTTTGCAAACCGTACATTAAATGTACGGTTTGCATGTAATTTCTGTAAACCGTAGATTTTTTTTACGGTTTGTGCGTTTTTTCAGAAAAAGTGTAGTATAAAAATCCAACCTCTTTTTAATAAATTTGAACGCAGAAAATTGATGCACTAGAATTGATACTTTTGCAAGTAATGATGAATTTAGCAGTGTAATGATCTCTTTGAAAGTTACAAAATATAAATAAGTCACGTTAATTCTTTTTTGTATTTAAAATATCAAGGAAAGTGAATATTTTCGATCAAAATTTTAATTACTAAAGTATATAAATTGTAGAGGACAGGAGGAAATAAGTTTGTAATTCTCAAGGGCATAATGACCCCACATATTAAACAAAACTTTATTATTGTATATATGTTTTTTTGATTATTTCAGAAGTCCGACCTCCATAAACTACTAAAAATAAGTGCTTATTGTGCCTTAATTTCAATTTATAATCATGTAAACATTCATATTTAAATAAAGTAATTATGGAATTGTGTAATGATTAAAAAAAACCTATTATAGTCTTTGACTTGAGTTTTTGAGACTTTGAACATGTACACATTCATAACATGGTTGACCATTCTCTTAAAAAATAAATTCAAAACAAAACAGATTTTTGCACCATTCCAATATATTTGACTTATGTTGTAATGTACTGCTAGGTAGATAGAAAATAAATGAACATATTGTTCTGCATTATACAACACAAATATAGTTTACACTATCAATGTGAGATAATTTAGTTTACACTACACTACCGTTAGGATCATTACATTTTAACAGTAGAATGAAACCAAAATAAACTTGTTAAAAGGCTGACTTATAATATTCTCATTTCTCCACTAGCCCTAAATTAATTTATAGTCGTGTATCTGAAGGATTTCTATCTCGCATGCCACTAATTAGCTCTTCATTTTAGCATGAGCACAAGTAATTCTATAATGATCACCATAATGATGTAAAGTTAGTGAAAGTTCGGCTTCAATTTCTTGAACATATAGGTAATTACATCAAATTTATACAAACAATTTTTGTTTGTTTTAATATAAACATTTACATAAAAGTTGACATTACTTTCCTTTACATAAGAGAAATAAACATTGCTAGTTAAAGATTGAGTACTAGAATATTATTACTCCTCCATTCGTTACAATTTAATTGTTCGTGTTATAAAATCATACATAGATTGCAAAAATGACATATTTGAAAACCATAATTTGACTATACAATTTAAAGTCTTTTCAAATTTGTGAGTTCGACAATTTAGTTGGGATATAATACCAGCCAAAATAGACGTATAAAGAGAGAGTAATACTTAGAGCATCCATAATAGTGTTGTTATCTTCATTTTTAACTAAAAATGTTAACTAAAAATACAATTTTATCTCTCCATTAAGTGTGTTAAAGTGTGTTAACTTTATAGATGTTAAAAATATTCTAAAAATGTTAACTAAAAATGCAATTTTGTCTCTCTATTAAGTGTGTTAAAGTGTGTTAACTTTATAGATGTTAAAAATATTGTTAAATATAACAATATTTTTAATTATTATTACTTGATGACATAGCAAAAAGGTCAAACTCACTCCACAATTAACTGTTATTTCCTAAAACTTACTATCTCACGCATATATTTTCTATGTATGCATACTACTATTTTTTTTTTCTCCTATCAGCTATTTATAATACTCTGCATATTTTCTTGTTATTAAGTACTCACTTGAACTCACGGTTTGTTTGACACAATCCTTTATTTACAATTGAATTTTAAAATAAAGATATGTTGAAAATAGAATAACTTATTTCCCTGTTTCTAAAATTATATGTTTATGAAATTTGGCGCTAATGTATGCCGCAAAAAAAACAGATAAGTCATATATTTTGGATAATTTATTTTTAATTAAAATATATAACATTGTTAAAGTTAAAAATAATGTAGGTGTTTAACTTAATATGGCTATGTGTCACTAATTAACACTAAAAAGTTAACAATACTATTATATGATGCTCTTACAAGTATAAGTACTAAATTTCAACGGCTTAGATCTTCTATTAAATGATCACCATTATGTGCTTGCGTCACACAATATAATTTCCCCACACGTTTTGAGCACATTACCGTTATTCCGTTAAAATTAAATCCCGAAACTTTAAGACAACTCCAAAAAAACAAAATAAATAATAAATAATAAACAAAAAAACAAAAAATATAGTAATCAAGAAACCGCAAAGAAACACAAGCCTTAGCTATAAATATATGTATGTATCTCTCACATTCCAAACCCTAGTAAATCAACTTAAAATTTTGACTCTTTTCCTAAATTTTCCCTAAACAACCCTAATCCCAACATTATTTGATTAAAAACCCAATATTTTAAGAAAGTAAATTGTGGGTGTTGTAGAGTTGTGTGTTTAAGCAAAAGGGTTTTGTTATTTTTTCAAGTTTTTGTGAAAAGAATGAAGAGAAAGAGTGAGAATGAGGAAAGTGGAGGAGGAAATGGGGTTCAATGGTTTAGGGGTGATATCATAGGAAAAGGAAGTTTCGGGTCGGTTTATTTAGCCGAATTAAAGAAACCCAAGTCGAGATTCGGCTGTTTTCCGCAATCCATGGCTGTGAAATCTGCCGAGGTTTCTCTTTCAGGAACTATCCAGAAGGAGAGAGAGGCTCTTCAGAATATTGGGGGGTGTAGATACATAATCAAGTGTTTTGGGGACGAGGTTACGAATGGGGATAATGGCGAGATGGTGTATAATTTATTGCTAGAGTATGGTTCTGGAGGAACTTTAGCTGATTTGATCAAGAAATCTGATGGATCAGGATTGCCTGAACGCGACGTGAGGTACTATTCTAGGTCAATTCTAAGAGGTCTTAGTCATATTCATGAAAGTGGTTATGTTCATTGTGATCTAAAGCCTGAGAATATATTGCTTATTTCTGATGATCGTGATAGAAGTGGATCGAAATTTAGGGTTAAGATCGGGGATTTTGGGTTAGTGAAGAGGACGGGGAAGGATAAGAAGAGGAAATTGGACCTTTATTGGAGGGGTACGCCTACCTATCTATCGCCTGAGGCTGTGTTGGATAGTGTACAAGAGGCTCCTTCGGATATTTGGGCTTTTGGGTGTGTTGTGCTTGAGATGCTGACTGGGAAGCCTGCGTGGGGGTCTTTAGATGACGTAGACTCGGAGGTTTTACTGGAACGAATTGGTAAGAATGGTGAAATTCCTAGAATACCAAATGAGGTGTCGAAAGAGGGGAGTGAGTTTTTGAAGGGTTGTTTTTCGAGAAATCCTTTGTTTCGTTTGACTGCTGAGATGTTGTTGAATCATTCCTTTTTGGAAGGTTTGGTCGAGGATGCGGATGGGGATGTGGAAGAGGATATTGATTTAGTAGATGAAGGTGATACATATACGGATTTATCATATGTGGTGTACGAGACGGATGAGGAGTGTGATAACTCCTCCTTTTCAGATGATGATTTTCAGTTGATACCAGAAAATGTCGACGATGAAGATTTTTATGGGTTTGACACAGATGGGATTTGGAGTGATGAAGAAATTTTTGACCCAACAAGCCATATATCTTCTTTTGATAGTGTCGAAAAACAGGTTTCCTCAAATGCATTGCAGCGGAATCCAATCATTCCTATTACAATTCAAGCTGGAGTGTAGTAATTATGGAGTAAATAGAAGAGTATACTTTATAGATCAGAATTATCAGATCAGTTAAGCAAGTCATTTGTTGTGGATATTCGATAGATATGGCAATTGATATCATATTAATCTTGAAAATGTCTTATTTGTTGGAAGTGTAGAGAGTTTAGTCATTTTTGATGTGTTATTGACTTGGAAGGCTAGTTTTTTTTTTTTTTTAAAGGACTAGTTTGTTGCCCTCGATTTTCACATACAAGAAGTAATGGAAAGAATTATTTGGTTATCTTTACTAAAATTATTTGCAGGATTGTCGTAGCTCTTTTTTAGACTTTCATTTGTTACTTTGATAATACAGCTTGTCTAAATTTTTACACATTATCTACATACAGTGCCCTTTCCTTTCTTAATTGAGTTGCTTCCATGAAAGGTTATGCTTTTGCAATATAATTTTGCAATGTATGAGTTTGCTTCTATGCATTTATTTTGTATTTCCAGACGGTATTATACAGTTATCTTGATTTCCCTTCGCTTGCAATACAGCATGTTCACGGCCTCACCGGTTTCATGCACTTGATATAGTTCTGATATAATCTGCATTTCCTTCTATAATCTTTCATCTCCTTAAATTAAGAGAACTGTGGCTTGCTATATTAGAGAGTTGCATACTACTAAGTACACTTTTGGTTATGACTTTTTTTGAGAATACATATCGAATGTATTTTCCCCTTTATTACTGAGTGACGATCGTCGATCAAGAAGAAAATCTGCAAACTTATTTATAACAGTGTTTAGTTCATTGCCATACATTTGACTGTGCAATATGCAATGACAAATTGAATACTCTGCTGTAGATACAAATCCTTGAAGACTTTTTTCATTATCAGTATTCAGTCAAGTTTACTTCCGTAGATGCTAAGGTCACTATGGAAGTAAACTGTACTGATAATGAAAAAAAAGATTTGTATCTGCAGCAGAGTATTCAATTTGTCAGAGTAAAATGAGAGTAAAAGAAGCTCTGTGATCTCGATAAAGGAATAATAGTAGATGAAGAAGTAATCTGTTGGTGTTTAAGTGTTCATGTTAAGGATCAACTTGCTGTAAGTATGTTTCGAATGAGATTTTTTCTTTTCCCGCCTAGTGAATTAATTTTCTTCAAAAAAAAATACTGAAGAATCCTTGCACCAAACAGAGCACATACTGAAATTATCATTGAAGAAATTAGTCTTCTACACTAGTGATGAGAGTCATGCGACCATCCTTCAGGTTCAGGTTGTGAAACTAGGCCATCTTTTAATGTCTGGATTTTACTTCATTGGGAGTGCAAATATGTATGATGTATCTCCACTTTCATGTTTATCTGCATTTGCAGATTAAATCTCATTTATTTTTCAACATCGTTGTGAGTGCAAGTTGGCGAAAAATTGTCGATCAGAAGATTAGGTTGTACTAGTTTTTTCACATTCTTGTAGCTGATGCAGTGAACTACGAAAACTCAATTACTGTGTGTTCAACTTTGTTACTTAGATTTCCCCAAGGGAAACATCTTAATTACTGTGTTCAATAACTTATATCTCCTGATGCTTTCAATCCATAACAATAAACATTCGGGAGCAAAAGATTATTATAAATGTAAAGGCGAGGATTAAACTAGAAGAAGCAATACAGTAGTTTTGTAACTGTGTCGGCACTATTGTTACTACATAGTTTCTCTCATCTACCATACCTGTTTATTCTCGCATACAATTTAAGTATGAGAAGATTTAAAAGCTAATGCAAATCCCATGATTGCTATATTACGATGACGATGATCCTTAATTCTAGCCTCTAAATAAATCATTGTGGAACAAAGACAAGAATTAACTAACACTTAGTACATGGCATTGAAGCACCAAGTTGTGATTAATATCTGGTCATACTGCTCAATTTGTGTGTAGTATATTCAAATATTCGAGATTCCTGTGCCTTGTTGTTTTAGTTTTCATTTTCAAACTCATCCCAGAAATTCATGGGATAATATTGTTTTATCGTGAAATTGCTAAACCTGTAATGAAGCTTTGAGATTTGAGACTCATTTTACAATATTGTAATATTGTTTCCCAAACAGAATCTGATCAATAGTTTCAAATATTTTAAAATATATAAAATACATAAGAATAGAATAAGAAGAAAAATTGACCTTAATTGATCTCATACATAACTTTTCTATTCTTTTTGTGCGTAGACATAAAAGCCCACATCAACACATATCAATTGTTCATAAAAGCCCACATCAACACATATATCAATTGTTCAATTCTTAATCTCACCATTTTATGCCATATTTTCATCTATATTCTTTGATGCCTTATTTTCATCTTACTTGATGCTCTATATAACTTGTACAAATCAAATATATTTTCATTTAATTTTCATAAATTAAAAAAGGATTCAGCGAACCTTACTAGAAAATAGGTTGATTTAAGACACATGGGCTATTTCGTCATTTCATTGGAAAACCGAAAAACTGAATTACGGGTTTGACCAGAAAGTTAAACCGTAAATATGATTTACGGTTTGTCAAAAAAATTACGGTTTGTATATGAAATAAGATAAAATGCAGTAGAAAAATCCATTCTAACAAGCAGCCAGCCTTGTTGTAACCCAGTGCGGAGTCCTATATCAGGTTGAGTTTGGTAAAAAAAAATTATTATTGAAGTTGAACACGTTCAAATTATTTAATGAAATCCCTTATGTAGGCATAAATTTGAGAAAAACGAGAAATCAAAAATAAACATTGGGTTTGAGATGGCGAGTCAAATTACAGCAACTAATAAATAAACCTATGCAAGTATGTTGCAACTTATAATTAAGTCAATCAAAA
The DNA here is from genome assembly GCA_963920805.1 of Primula vulgaris. Classification (NCBI taxonomy): domain Eukaryota; kingdom Viridiplantae; phylum Streptophyta; class Magnoliopsida; order Ericales; family Primulaceae; genus Primula; species Primula vulgaris. The sequence continues at coordinate 32,531,339 of OY987217.1, forward strand.
TATCAAACATATATAGCATGGCTTTTTAAGGAAAGTATAGAATTAACTGCATTTAAAAATATTTGTTATAACCAATGAAGTCATCAAAAAGGTGGTAAAGTTATGTCCTACTAAGTTTGCATTAGGTTGTTTTATTTTCCAATGTATCCCATTTTCAATGTTACGCGTGCTAATTAGATTGTAGTGACTGTTAAAATAATAAAAAGGTGAATTAAGTCGTGGATTAAATGAGTTATGTCATCATATTTTGATGTGTTCAAACTTCATAAATTTACTTGGCAACTTTAATCATGTTAAATACTTTCGGTTAGCGCTTTTGCCCCCGATCTCATCCAGTGGAGTTAGCCGATACTCCAACGTAGTCTAGAGTAATTTTATATTGGTATGACTATGTAGAGATAGGTTACCAAGTTGAATATACCTGTGAGTAAATGGGTTATTTGGAACCAAAAGGCCATGAAATAGGCTATTTGGAGTAGCAAGTAGCAACTCTGAAGCTTAAAACACCGACTTCTTTGCTTATAAACTGCAGCGCGTTTGGCTAGTCTGCTTAAAAAGTTGTATTTTTGGCTTTAGATTGAGAAAGTATAAGTTTTACGTTGAACGATTAATCCAAATTATGTTTTCAATTTCCATCCTCAATGAAAGCACCTCAGTTGGTTAAAATCTGCAACCAAGTAAGCAAGCCTGTTAAAGGCTAGACTTACTTTGTGTAAAATATATACTACAAATTAGTACATTATTTTTATATTTTTTAAGGTGACGACGGGTCTTCCAAGTGAAATATAGCATACATCCATAGAAACAAGATCACTCCAAGCATAAGGGGCTGCCCGGAGTTTTTATAGGCCCCGTGCGAGATTAAAAATATGGACCTATTCTAGGAAAATTCTAATTTTGTAAACATATATATTATTATTCCTATTTATGACTATAAGCTCATAATTACACAATTATAAAAACTTATACAAGTCCTATCACTTAATATGTACAGGAAGAAATTGTCAATTTCTCACTTTTCATTATAATTTGTTTGACCTGAAAAAATACGGAGTATTGTTCTATTAGCACAAAAAAATGATATATGTTATTGAGTTTTTATGTTTTGCGAAAAAACATCTCTTGGATTTACTTTTTGATATAAAAAAATACGAACATATATCGATTAAAATTGTAATTTATTAGAAGTTAAAGCCTTATATGTCGCAATTTATTATATGAAGAATTGAAGACCGAATAAAACTTCTTATGAACTTTGGGAACTACTGATGTAATAAAGCTTTAAAAAGTGTAAACTCTGGCATGCATGAGGATCGAACAACCTAAGAGTTCAAAGCAAAACTTCTGCCAACTCGGACAAGAAAGGAATGTAATGGTATATTAAAAAAAAATACTCAAATAGCGATAGGATTAGTGACGGTATTTTTTGTTACGAGTTTATTAACGACGGTTTTTGTGACGGCTTTGTGACAGTTTAGTCAATTTGCGACAGATTTGTGACAACTTTTTAAATTAGTGACAGCCTTGTGACAACTTTTGACTCTTAATAAATCAAACATTATTTTGTAGAGTACGCAAGTGCAACGCAATTTTTTTAAACAAGCTGTCTATAGACTTCTTGCATAGTATTTCGTAGTTTCTTTTGTGCCCCGACAAAGGTTGAGGCCTGGTACGTCCGCACGGACTGCATAGCCTTTTTGAAGGGTCGATTTTTGTTCCGGCCCAAATTTCTGATTGTAGTCCAACACTTATCGGAATTTAGACCGAATTAAGGAATTTCTGTCAAAAAAAGTTAATAACAAGTAATAGTTACGTACTGTTTATACGAGTTTAGAATTAAAGAATTTAGGTCTGGACTTGGAATGGGGATGTAGAAGGTGGATATAATAGTCTTGTTTTTATAAATTGTGTGCCTTTTTTTTAAAGGGAAATGCTAACATGTCCCCATGACACATGTTAAAGTGTAAAAACTTACCAAAAATGTGATAATAATATTTTGTAAGTTTTGAATAATGTTAAAATATGATAATGAAATAGTGTTTAATCATTAATAATTAATCATATACCAATTTCCATATTCTAACATGATAAATGTTCTAGGAAATAAAAAGAATGTTAAAATGTGTCCCGAGGCACATGCATGTTATCAAAACCGCTCTTGTAATGACAATTGGAATGGTATTGTTTACTATTTAATTATTTATTACATTACAATTGGATTGGTAATATTTCCTATTAATTTATTATCTATGTCACGTTAAAAGTTATACGGATAAACTCTTATAAGAACTAATATTTCCATATAAGTTTGTACTCTAAAGCCTAAACATGTAAAGGGAGAATTTAAAGTTTAATGCCCTAGTCATAAATAGGTTGTTCACAGCACAAGTAGACCTAAATTAAACCAATCATAACATGACATTTCCTCGTTATTATCAAGCGTTATTATCATATTTTAATGAAAATGCATAGTCAAAAATTAAAAAACTTATAATTTTCGGACTTATAAAAATGCCCTCACCCGCAATGGTCCTCACTTAGTTTCCTGCTCATGTCTGTGTTTTCTAGGTAAATAATGCCCAAACGCAAAGCATTTATCTTATTAACGTGCACTACCAAATAATGTTTGATTTAGTGAGAGTCAAAAGCTGTCACAAGTCTGTCACTAATTTAAAAATCTGTCACAAATCTGTCGTAAATTGACTAAACTGTCACAAATACGTCATTAAAACCGTCGTTAATAATTAAGCTCGTAACAAAAAATACTATCACTAATCCCGTCGCTATTTGAGTATTTTTTTGTAGTGATGGTATATATTAATGTACGCTAAGCCAAATATTTTAGCCATTCATATAATATAAGCATTCTTATTATAATTTTTCTTTTTAGAAACTTGTCAAAAGCACAAATTAATTCATACATGCATGCTAAACGGGTGATTTATATATAACATTTATAGCTAGATTTACTAATGAAAGGTTAGATAGGCAAATCAGGACATGAGAGCGATTTCTACGTAGAAAGTGTAGATTTATTAGTAAAGAAAAAAAAACAATAACTTATTTTCTAATTAACATGGTTGAACCATTAAGTCTAGTCTTTCAATCTTAGTCTAGAACAAAATCCCTTTATATATATAAAGATCAATCCAAATTAATTTGCCAAAGTATACCATTACAAATTAATATTTGATTTAGTGAGAGTCAAAAGCTGTCACAAGACTGTCACTAATTTAAAAATATGTCACAAATCTGTCGCAAATTGATTAAACTGTCACAAAGTCGTCATAAAAATCATCGCTAATAAGCTCGTAACAAAAAATAACGTCACTAATCCCGTCGCTATTTAGGTATTTTTTGTATAGTGTACAGTTAGTGGACATCAATCGCCGATGCATAAAAAAACATCGTCCAAAGAAACCCAACAAATTTACAACAAGGGAATAGCCTCAATTTTAATATGTATGCACCAATCTTATAATATCATTGGATCGAAGGGGGACTGTTTTTTTTTTAATAGTAGAGAAATAAACAATAAAAAGATAATGATTTTTATTGATGTTGGTATTTTGATAACAACGTTCACCTTTTTATATAAACATTCTTTAATTACAAAGATATTGGCAATGGTAGATGTTAGAAATAATTATCTAGATCTTGGACCAAAAGAAAATTGTTTCAAGAAAATTGTTTCAAGAAAATTGTTATAGCTTTCTAAGGGTAAATGAAGATTTCAATAAAATTGTTTATATTAGCCTTTATTATAGCTTTCTAAGGGTAATAATTTGTTTGTTTTTAAAAAACTATCAACCACAATATTATTCAAAAAACAATGTATAGATATATGTATATCTATACTGTTAGTTTATGTGAAAATCCCTTATTAGACATTGAAATAAATAATTACAAAAAACCATTGATAGTTTAAAAAATTACACATGAAGTTATAAATTTAAAAACTAAAAAAAAAATATAACGGCTAAAAAAAACTGTTCACGTTCAAAATAATATACCAATTATTATTTGAATAACGCCAAAAAATAACTCATATATCACTGTTCTCTACACACACTCTCCTCCTCCTCTTAGATATTACTGTCCTGTTATATATGTTTATGATTAGAATTGTTTTTTTATATATAAAATTGAATTTGTGTTGCTAAATACTTTTGTTTAATAGTTCATAACAATTTACACGTCTACGTGTTACACCATGTATCGCGTGAACGCATGTGCGCTAATATATATATATATATACTTATTTATTTATATGTATAAGCATGACCAAACTATATATCATAATCTTTTTGTCAAATTAAGGAGTAATTACCTTACCTTTATATCCAACAAGCAAAGTTCAAACTAACATAAGAAAAATCATGCAACTTAATTTCAAAATGAGTAATGATATATTTACAATTCTCATACTATTACACTAACTATATCATCAATCTTATATGTGAGAGATCAAAAAAAATTGTCCATAATATATTTAAGTCATGATAAGTTTGTTATATTTTCTTTTCGACTCCTATTATGAATATGGTTATAAGTGTGAAAATTATAAATATACGTACCATTTAATTTCAAATATAGCATGCAAGTTGCGATCACATTTTTAATTAGTGAAGGGAATGGGACGGAAGGTAAAGCATGAGATAGCTAGGTAACAAATGGCAAAAACACATTTAGTACATGTAATTATAATTTATTTATTTATTACCAAACTGTTTAAATTAACAAGTTAATAATAAACTACGTATTTTTTTACAAACCAAATCTTTCCAACAAAATTGATCTTAAAATCGTGTTGCGTGTCATCATGCGACCAAGAAAAATGTTATTTTACCGGCTTGCCCTTATTTTTTTTGCTTCGATTAAAGAGTGAAATTTAGTTGTATATTTCTATCTTTTCTGTTTTTGTAGCGAAAAAGGAGGGTAGAAAAGTAAAATAAACATTAATGTGGTCACGTGTTCACGATTTTGAGGTCGATTATGTCGGAAAAATTTGTTTGTGAAAAAAGTACATAGTTTGGTACATAAATTATTAATGTTGATAGTTTAATTTGTATTTTTTTGTTAACATAGGTTAGTTGCGTGTATTTAAACGTATTTTTTTCGGAACAAATAAACTAAAAAAGTTTGTAAAGCCGGTCACTAGCTCAGACGCAAAATCCAAAGCAAAATAGCTAGGCATTGTAGTTTTTGTATTAATTAATGAATGTTGTTATTTTCAACTTCAAACCCGTTGAGATGTATTTTTCTAATCACACACTTTATAGGTTAAAGGCACAACTTGCACACAACTCACACACTTTAATAAAATACATATTTATCTCTCCAAATATACATAAAATTTTATAATTTGATAAATCAAAATATAAATATTCAACATAATAAAAACTCAATCTATTAAAAATCCAAATAAAAATATATTCGAACCCTAGTTGAGCATATCCCAAATTTAATATTAATTAAAAATAAACAATAATTGTTAAATCTAAAAACTCAACCCACTAAAAACCCAAATAAAAATATATTAGAATCCTATTTAATCCAACCATAAATTTAAATATTAATTAAAAATAAAATAAATTATTAAATCTAAAAATTCAACCCACTAAAGACCCAAATAAAAATATATTAAAACTTTAGTTGAGTATATCCTAAATTTAAATATTAATTAAAAAAAAATATTTTTGTTAAATATAGTATTAATAACAATCAAAACCCTTAATGCATTTAGAATGCACGTTGCATGTCATTTGATTGCATTCATGTTGGTGATCGTTGGAAAAACCGTAACGGTTTGAGTTGTGAATGCAATTTAATATTGTAACTTATTTTTCCCCATTTATGCCATTGAAGTCAGCTAACTTATAACTTGTTTTTGATATAAAAACTTAGAGGTATCTAATTTTTCACAAAATAAAAAAGGAGAAAATAACAATAAGAAAATAGTCCAAATCTTCTACCCCTTATTCTCTACCCCCTTCCGTGCCCCCTTGCTTATTTTCACTCAAATTTTAAATTTTCACAACTTATATTGCAACTTTATAAACTTTTATATTATATTGTATTCAAATTTTAAAACATTTGAACATAATATTGTTTTAAACAATTTTTTTAATATTCAATGTTTAATTTACACTAATTTATACATTTATTCCAAAATAAAATTTGTGTGGATTTTCTTTTAAAAATAATTATTGGAATGTATTGATACATGTATTATAGTAATTGTACAATTTTTTTCAAGTTTTTTAGAATTTTTTTTGGATAAAATAATCAAGGAGGCATGAAAGGGGATAGAGAAATGGGATAGAAGATTTGGACTCATAAGAAAACCATATATGACATATACGCATGCACACATTCACATATGCATACAGATAGAAAGAGAGTACCGCACTATTAACGGCCCGATCATGTCTCGGTGTCGTTTCCACCGAGTCATATGTGATAGGCGTTATACCTTGGGAACGAAGTGACTCATTTAGTCAAATATCGTTTAAGGGAAACTGATTGCAGTCAGCTCGTCTCGGAATTTAGTCAATTTCGGTATTATTTACATACTCTTATTTTTTAAGATTGTAATTGATATATATTTATTTAAAGAAATTACTTTTCTGTTTTTGTCTATTTATTTTTCGTAGAAATTATTGTATTTAATTTCAACGTATCCATAATGATTCTAAGTTTTAATAATTAAGAATGGTTTCTTTTCTTTTGGTTCGTCGAACTTTATATTTGGTTACGTACTCTGGTTTTCAATTGAGGATTCTACATATTCGGTTTGATTTTGTCACTATAAAAAAAAATATTCATATAGCAACAATTTAGTTACAATTTTTCTGATACTATACGGCTTGTTGCTAAAATTTAGCAACAATATAGCAACAATTTCTGTTGCTAACTGCTGATAACTGTTACTATACTGTTGCTGAATTTTCTGCAACAAGCCGTATAATAACAGACCAATTATTGTTATACGGTTATTTTCTTGTACGATAAAAGTATATATATAGGACTGATACTCAAGATTATAATGATCCTTTGATGGAAAGTGGCAATTGATAAATTGGGAAAATTATTGGAACACGAGTGAAATGATCAGTAGCACTATATAAACATTCTTTAATTACAAAGATGCAATGGTAGATGTTAGAAATAATTATCTAGATCTTGGACCAAAAGAGTCGCTTTTAAGACAGTGTTTGAGAACAAATTTAGTGAAATCGAAACAACAACTTAAGCAAACATGAGATTTCAAGTATATAGAAGCAAAGACAAAATGCAAGTTATAAATCCAGGGGATAGCTCGTATGTATACCAATATAAGTCACCAAAATTAAGAAATTCATGATTAGATAAGATTTTAAAGAGGCAAAGTTGTAGCCATTCCTATATATCTAAAAACTTTGACTTTGAGCGATTACCTTTGCAGCAACATTTCCAGATTCAAGTATACTGAAAAAGATTAGCCTTATGATCAGTATGTCATATGTATTCGAAATTGGGTTGTATAAGTCACATTAAAAATATTTAGCCAAAACCTGATATTTTCAACCTTTTTTGAGAATAAAAGATAAATAATCAAAACATACCTACTTTTGAAATTAAATTAACAAAAACATACCCAAAAAAAATCTAATTAACAAAAACATACTCAAAAGTTCATACCCTAATTTATATATTTCATACCCTTTATTTCAAAAGTTCATACCCTAATTTATATATTTTCATACACTTATTCTAAAAGTTCATACTTTTATTTTAAAAGTTTATACCCTGATTCGTAAAGTTCATACCCTAATTTACAGAATTCATATACTTATTTACATAATTTATATACATAATTTTTAACTTTATACCCTTAATTCACGGAGTTCATATACTTATTTTTTAAACTTATACACTATTTAACAAATTCAACCATTATCCGTTCTCTAATCTCGAACTTTCATGTCGTCGTCGTGGGTCTCTCATTCGACGACCGCATCTCTGTCGGCATCAATCTCGAGTTTTCGATCTCAATTTACACACTCGCCTCCCACTCCGACGGATGTCTCCGTCTCAATCTCCACCGAAGAGAGAGGGGGAAGAAAGAAAGATTGAAAAAAAAGAAAGAGAAGGAGAGAGAGATCAGAAAGAGAGAGCAATGAGGAGAAATCGAAAAGATGGAGGAGGATGAGCAGAGATAGATGAAGAGATGGTGAGAGAACAACGGAGAGAAGAAAGAAATTGAGACGATGAGAGAGATGAAAGAGATAGGAGTAATTTTACTTTGTAAAGTTTATCAAGTTGTAAAGTTTAGTCTTTTACTTTGTTAAGTTCCAATTCTTGTAATTTTAGTGTCACAATTTGTGATGCTAATTCTTATTCTTTTTTTTCATTATTCAATAAAAATGTGGGCTTCAACCCACAACTTATATATAAAAAAAAGATATAGGAGTAATTAATGAGATTTTTTATTTTTTATTAATTATTAATAGAATGTATATTTTTGATAATGTAATTTTTAATGGTATGATTTTGTTAATATATATATATATATATGTTAGTTTATGTTAATTGGCCCAAGAATAAATTAGCAGAAAAGACTTTAACAATAAGCTCATTATCTTCCGTGATTGTTAATAAGCCGGTATTCCATCCATTATAGCTATAAAACTGGTTAAGAAGCACATGTGGAAAAACCACCGGGAATGAATTGCAAATGGGTCCATCTCCCGACCAATTCTCATACCAAAAGTTAATTGACCGACCATTCTTTTATATTCCACTTGCTCTTATCAACCAAGTTTTGAAATAAAAACTGAATTTTTCCAAACATAAAAGTGAGAAGAATTAATGACTGGGTTACCCCAGTTATAATTATTAGGAAAATATTTTTGATACATTAAAGTGGTCCAGGTTGAATCTTTATCTAAAAGTTTCCAACTCATTTTATTATGTAGCGCAACCATATTGTCTTTTAAACTTCTAATACCTAACCCCCACTCGGACTCGGCACAAGCCAAATTAGACAATTTTATCCAATGATGTTTCTTCTTACCCTTATGTTCTCCCAGAAAAAATTAGCAAATAATTTTTCAATGTCATCAAGTACAAGCTTATAGTGGAGCAGAAAGAATATGCATAGCAATAGACCATGTTTAATTAAAACAAATTTATCTACATAATTAAGTAAGTTACTTTTTTATATGGCAACTTTTTTAGAAATTTTATTAACGAGAGGTTCATACATGGTAGCTATAAGTTTAGTGTGCTGGAAAGTAATACCTACATAAATAGTGGGAAAATTCCATTCGGTAAAACCAGTAACCTTAGTATGCTATCCTTCCTATTCTTCAATTGATTATGAGTGAGAAAAACATTTTTTCTCTGTTATGAGTGATCTAACTCTGAATATTTTTTCCCATATTATAATGAATCTATGATTCCCACTCTTTCATTCAGAATGTGAAAATGTGATCCATTTTAGCTTTTTAAATATATCAAACGATATCTATATAATTTGTCGATCTCAATTTTCTTTCACATGAGTATAATAAGTAATACTTAAGTAACAACCTTAAATTATTAATAATTAATAATTAACCGGGAAAGTTATATGTGAATTTACTTTATAATCATAATCATCCTTCGAGTTTAGTGATTTCCATTCTACCCCAGGGCCCAATAGGAAAATGTTTTTTATCACCAAATTTTCAACCCAAAAACCTTACCCCCGCTGATGTGGCGGATGAGATTGACCAATCTTTTTGTTTATGATTTTAAAAAACAATTTTCACTTAATACATGATTGGTACACCTAATCTGGCACATCAGCGGGTAAGATTTTTTGGTCAGATATTTGGATGGATATAACAACACTCGGCCCAATAACATATTCGAAAACCCAAAACATCGGTAACTCGCTGCTAAAGAATAGGAATTAACTGGGTTTAAAAATATTTGTAACCAATGAAGTCATAAAAAAAACGTGCTAAAGTTATATGTCGTACTAAAAGTTTGCATAAGGTTGGTTTACTTTATCCCATTTTCACTGTTGCGCGTGCTAATTAGATTGTAATGGCTGTTAAAATAATAAAAAGGTGAATTAAGTGTGGATTAAATGTGTTATGTCATCATTTGTAGATGTGTTCAAACTTCATATATAAATTTACTTGGCAACTTTAATCATGTTAAATACTTTCGGTTAGCGTTTTTGTGACCCCATTTTTCCAGTGGATCGAGTTAGCCAATACTCCAACATAGTGTAGAATAGTTTTATATTTGGTATAAATATGTAGAGATAGGTTGGCAAGTTGACTATTGTAAACGTAGCAACTCTTAAGCTTAAACACCGACTTCTTGGCTTATAAGTTATAAACTGCATGCATTTGGCTAGTCTGCTTAAAAGTTCTATTTTTTGTTTTGGATTAAGAAAGTAGAAGTTTTAAGCAGAACGAGCTCGGATTTCGTTTTCAATGTTCATCCTCAATGAAAGCACCAAAGTTACTTAAAATTTGCAGCAAAACTAGTCTGTTAAAGGCTAGACTTAACAAGCTAGGCTTATTTAGGGGATGTTTGGCGAATCTGTCAGAAGTGCTTACTGATGTAAAAAGTATTTCTGGAGAAGTTTTCTTTGTTTGATAAATAACTTTTGCCTGACTTATCCAGAAGTATAAGTGTTTCGATAATCAATTTTGAAAAGACAGGATATGATACTTTTCAGCAACCACTTCCGGAGAAGTGAAAATAAAAATAATGTCAAATAAGTTTTACGGGGGTGTAGAAAACTTGGGTCTGGAAAAAGATCCACCCCTTCTTGAATGGGGTGTAGAAGGTGGATGTAGTCATACTTTTATAGTGTGTAATGATAATATTATTGATGATTCTAGCCCTTTAAACCCAAGAGCATATTCTGTGGTAGTGGTTTTACGTGGGGTGTAATCGGAATGGGACCGATCTAAATTTTTTAAATTCGTGTCCCAATTCGATAGTTTGTGAATGTCATTTAAAAGTCACGATCCCGATTCGAAAATGGTTGGATCCTAATAATATATATTTTCGATAATTCGGAATCCTGAAAGGTCGGAACGGGATTTCTTGATAATTCATACCGATCCTAAAAAAAATTGTTAAAAAGTTACAACATAACTAGCAATTTTGTTAAAAAATTTGATAGATTTAAACAAAATCAAAAGGTGGGACAATACTATGTTTATATTGTATTCGTTTATAAGATTGATTATCAAACAAGACAACTAATTATAATTATTTTTAAGAAAAATAAACAAGAACATAATTCAAATTAAAAGTAGGAACCAAATATTATAATTTTAGTTATTCGAGATTAAGATAAATACAACATATGCAACAATAAACTTATACGGAAATAAAAGTGTGTTATTTAGTAAATAAAACAGATGTGAGAGTAAGTTTATTTTTTTTAATAAATATAAACTAGTACTATTTATAATAAAATTTTATTAAAAAAATATTTTTTTAATGTATATTAATTCTATCGGATCGGGTCGGTAAATCCATAGGATTGGAAATAAAAATCCGATCCTTAACCGAATTATTTCGGGACGGGACAAAAATCCAATCTTTCGGATCGGAATAACATCGGGTCGGAAAAAAATCAAGTCAGTACCGAATCGGATGTCGGATCGGGTTCGAATTTCGGGAATTTTTACCTGGGCTAACTTTATCATCAATATATATATATGCACATTTGTAGTTGTCCCTCTTTATTTTTTGCCTCCAACTCCTATTTCTTCCATTATGTTTCCATTATAGGGCCCTGTGAATTGATTGAAAGACAGAATATGAATTAAATCCACATGTTTACCAGAAAATCTCTTCATTTATAATCCAATTGAATACGGAGTAATCCATTTTGAGATAGGAGATGAAAAGTCTAGCTAGTCTTATTTATTTCCCTTGTTTAGTAAAATTGTAAAACCTACAAAAGAATGTATTTTCATTTTCAAGATTTTTTAGGAGGTGAATCTTTGATCTAATTCTTACTATTTTAAAATTAATTTACTTTTGTTTTTTTTAAATAAATTCTGCTTATGTGTGTTTCTTCATCTTCACCAAAAAAACTGGACTTTTAGAAAGTTTACACACTTAAAAGTTAGCTTGAATAACCATACTTTATAGCATAGCCCTCTTTATAGCATAGCTCACTTTCTATTCCATTTTCTCTCACAAAACTCTCTCCCTCACTTTATAACAATAATATTATCATTATTACACTTGGCAATTTTTGCCAACATGGTCTTCAAGAGAACCTTATTCCATTTTCTGCTGCATTATATTGTCATAATCTCAGTTGAATCACTCTCAGCCTATCACCACCACTCTCTAGATACGGATAGAAAGGCGCTTCTTGCATTCAAGGAAACCGTAACTTATGATCCTCATTCTACACTCTTCAACTGGAACGAAACTACTTATGTATGCGATTTCTCTAGAGTTAATTGCAATCAGCACCGTGTAGCTAAGATAAACCTTACGAATGCCGAGCTTGTAGGAACGCTATCACCGGTCATTTCTAATCTCACCCAAATTCGTGTCCTAAGACTTACCAACAATAAGTTCTTCGGCGAAATCCCATCAGAAATTTCCTTGCTTAGTCATCTTTGTTGGCTCTGGCTCGATAAAAACAAATTGACAGGGAAAATACCAGAATCACTCTCTGTTCTTTCTCATCTCACTTACTTAAATCTACGAGAAAACAACTTAACTGGTGATATTCCACCTTCTCTTTTCTCTAACTGTACTTTGTTGACAAATATAGACCTCTCCGTGAATTCTCTATCTGGAAATATTCCGTCAGAGATTGGTAATTGCCTTAATTTATTGACCCTAGAGTTGTATAACAATCAATTCTCGGGTATAATTCCACATTCACTAACGAATGCAACGTATTTTGGAGAACTAGATGTGGAGTATACTCATATCTCGGGAGAATTGCCCTCTGAGATTGTATCGCAGCTACCTTATCTAGCTAATCTCCATCTATCGTATACTCATATGTATAACCATGACAATAACACGAATATTGATCCCTTTTTTACGGCACTTGGTAATTGTACTTTTCTAGAAGAGCTAGAATTGGCTGGTCTAGGTCTAGGAGGGATATTACCCAATTCCATAAGCAAACTTGGTCCTCATCTTAAGTATTTGTCTCTTCAAGAAAATAACTTCTCCGGTTTAATCCCTTCAAATGTGGCAAATCTCACGAATCTAACGTTGCTAAATCTGACGTTTAATCTCCTAAGTGGGACCATTCCATCAGGGATCAGTAATCTCTGGTTTTTAGAGCAAGTTTTTCTATCCCACAATTTTTTCAGTGGTGAAATTCCGTCACATTTAGGACAGTTCCGACATCTTGGTCTACTGGATCTGTCATATAATATGTTTTCTGGTGAAATCCCGAAAAGCCTATGTAATTTGAAAAAGATAAACTTTTTGTTCCTCAACAACAACCTCTTATCAGGGTTGATACCTCCGGAAATAGGCCAATGCAGGGATCTCTCGAAGCTAGATTTATCGTATAATCGACTGACAGGTGTCATCCCAACTGAAATATCAAAATTACACGAAATTAGAATATTCCTGAATTTTTCACACAACTTCCTGAATGGGTCTCTTCCTATTGAGCTAAGCAAGTTGGAATATGTTTTAGAACTAGATCTTTCATCTAATAACTTCACGGGAGATGTTATTAGTCAGTTAGGAAGTTGCATTTCCTTAACGATGTTAAACCTCTCCCATAATCTTCTTAATGGGGAGCTTCCTGAAACTCTTGGGAAACTTGTCAATCTTGAGACTTTGGATATTTCACGTAATTTCTTATCCGGAAAAATCCCCGAAAGCTTGAATAAAATCACACCTCTCAATTTCCTAAATATTTCTTTTAACGACTTCAATGGGAAAATCCCATCTGGTGGTATCTTTAGTTTAGTTACATATCAATCTTTTCTAAATAACAGGCATTTATGTGGATCAATTCGAGGAGTTCGCAAGTGCCATTGGAAAAATATAAACTTCCACTCTCCTGTTGTCTTATTGATATTATGTATCATAATATCTATATTCGTAATTGCCTCAATACTATGTTGTGCGATCACATGCCGGCACTTGAAAAGGGTAATCATGGTTAAAAAAGCTATGAATGTAGAACAATCACCTCCGGAAATTAAATTTAACTTCCCAAGGATTACGTATAAAGAACTATCAGAGGCGACATTAGGATTTAGTGGAGAGAGATTGATCGGAACTGGTGGCTATGGTCGTGTGTACAAGGGAGTTTTATCGGATGGGCCCCCAATTGCGATAAAGGTCCTACAATTACAAACGGGTAATTCCACAAAGAGTTTTAATCGAGAATGCCAAGTTTTGAAAAGAATTCGACATAGGAATTTAATAAGGATCATCACTGCTTGTAGTTTACCTGATTTTAAAGCCATTGTTTTACCTTACATGGCTAATGGGAGCCTCGATAGTCGTCTTTATCCACAATTTAGGACAAGTTTAGGCTCAGGATCTTCAGATTTGAGCCTCATACAGAGAGTAAATATATGTAGTGATATAGCTGAAGGGTTGGCTTATTTACACCACCATTCTCCTGTTAGGGTAATTCACTGTGATTTAAAGCCGAGTAATGTTCTTTTGAATGATGATATGACGGCTTTAGTATCCGATTTTGGTATTTCGAGGTTGATAATGACGGTGGAGGCTGCTGGAGTTGTTGAAAATATGGGAAATTCTACGGCAAATATAATGTGTGGCTCTATTGGCTACATTGCACCAGGTATAGAATTCTCCTTTTCAAAGGGTACTAAAGATTAACCAATGGAAAAATAATTGCAACGATACTAAAGCGGATAATCATTCTTTCTTCAGAGTATAAATACGCAGGGTTATATCAAAGCATAATTAGTTGGGTGACAGATTACTTGTGTTCATTTCAAGGATACAAAATCCGATTATAATCATCATTTCAGATGATCAATACCGTAAAGTCATAAAGTAAAATTCTTTACCACTTTGATGCCAGATTATCATTGGGTATTTTATAATTTTAGTTGTGTTCATGTATAGAGTACCATACTAATACCATACTGTTTTCTTGCTTGGAACGGATAAACAGAAATAAATGAACAGATCTGTTATCAGACTGAATAACAATCTATAATTCGCACAATTCTATATGTAGAACCATGAAATCTAAGATTATCGAACCAGTTGGGTATGACAATAGATGTGCTGGCTTATTTCAACATGTCGACTTTCTGGAATACTGTTTAAATTAATATATGACACAATAATTTGCTTAATTTATGCTCATGTAGAATATGGATATGGATCAAGCACAACAACAAAAGGAGACGTCTATAGCTTTGGTATTTTAGTTCTCGAGACGGTGACACGTAAGCGACCCACCGATGACATGTTTGTAGAAGAGCTAAACTTGCACAGATGGGTGAAAACTCACTACCATGGGAGAACAGAAAATGTGGTCGACTCTTCATTATTGAGAGCTTCGAGAGACCAATCCCCTGAAATAAAAAAAATGTGGGAAACTGCGATATGTGAAATGATCGAATTGGGTTTATTATGTACTCAATATTCACCCTCTACTAGGCCTACTATGCTTGATGCAGCCGATGATTTGGATCGACTTAAAATGTACTTAAGCGGCGATACCACCGTTGCTACCTTTGCTTCATCTCTAGGTATATCGTCTTCTAATTTCAGCGATGAATTTTAGTCAGTTTGTGTAGTTTATATGTTCGATTTGTATAGACTTACATGAGTACTTCTAGAATTGTTTCATCAGTGTTTAATAAAATTCGTTTTATTTGGAGCAGATTCAATTTTTTGTGTGTATGAAGAGTTTATTCCGTGTTCATTCGCTATGGTGGTGGCGTTATCAGTGGTTCTCCAACTTGGATTAAAACTTTAAAAAAATGTAGAAAAAAGAAAATCCATACTAGGTACCCTCATGAATGGGTAGACAAGGTGCATACTTAAGGTAATTACTTAATAACTAAATGGAAAGAAAGCAAAGAGCGATTGATTCTTCGAATCTAATGTTAATGATTGCAGAATTAGATTAAGCTATGCTTTAGACTGACAGAATAACTTGTCGCTTTGCTTACCTTACTTAAATTTTATTTTAAGACATGCTTAAACACTTTTAACACATAAAAGTGGAAGAAATATGGTTAGGCAAGTTGTGATTTTAAACAAAACCTAAGAAACTGTAGTGGGTACTGCACCAAATGTGGTTTTTGACACATTTTCCACTTAGGCATTTCCTCAATTATGATGCAAACATCATTGTCTCTTTCACTCACTTGATGATAGTAACTGGTCGAAAATCTGCACCAAATAATAGTGTTACTTAAAAGATTGTGAAACGTTGTGTTAGGTAAATACAAGTTGTCCACTTCACCCTCCCATTTATTTGATTATTTTTTAATCATAACTGCCAGACTTAAAATCTGAAAGTGCAAAATAAAACCAGACTAGGGGAAAAGGCAAGCATTGCTGCTTTTAAGCTCAAGTTTTCATTTTTGCTTATTAGCTGGAATTTTAAAAGCTTGAAGCTTGATGAGTCCACTTCAATTCCGAGGCTTAAAAAAGACAACATAATTGCTTAAAGAACGCACCTAAAACAAGTTCTTAATTATGTTTATTCTTGGATGTCATAGATGCATATATGGTAAAGTTAAAAGGTGCATTATCTTTCAAATTTTGATAACATACTTCTCATTTGGTCTGTTACACGAAGAAAAAACGTTGGACGAAATACGGACAATGGCCCTTTCAAGATCCATTCCATACTGTTTCAAAACAAACAAAAAACATTCCATACGCTGCTGCTACCTGGTCCTTTTCTAGCTTTCGTTTTCAGAGTGGCTTTAGAAAATTAATGGCCGAAGTAATTCGGAGCACTACGCTATCTAAAGAATTGGGATGCCAAACGACGAGTAGACGACTAGTCACATCTGTACTGACATCCACCAAAATCTTGTTCGTAGTTTTCAGAAAATTGAAGAAAAGTAACACTGTAAAAGGAGTGAAAAGAAAAGCTAATTTTCCGTAAATGATATCTGATTTCAATACCTTAAACTTCATCATTAGCTCTACAATCACACTCCGAAACTTTAACTCATTGACATGGGTTACTCTCATTTCAGCCCAATATATAAGATTCTTGATTTTGTCCTCTTTATTTGATGAAAAAGTAAAATTGCAACTATCTATACTGTCTTACGTACTTATTTGCAAAAGAAAAAATATATGTTAATCGGATATGCTATCTAGATTAATGTGTAAATTGACAACATATCATATTAGCCTAACCCTGTGAACTTACTTGCAAGATTATTACGTGACATGTTAAGTTGGTGAAATCGGATGTTGTTCTTGGTTTTGAAAGCGGCAAAACTCAGCCGACGGAAAATCATACGAGAATTAAGTGTAGGCCGTACAACACAATTTTGGCTAAAATGCAAACTAGAAAATGACTTCTTTTTTCGAGATAGAGCAACTACGTCTCTCTTGTATCATCAACAAATCAACTTGTTCCTGCCTGGCATGGGAATGCGTCGCCTATCTTTTCAGCAACTCTGATTCATTCTCACTTTTGTTTATAGTAGTTTAGCAATCGATCAATTCAATATCACCACAGACTCCGAAAAAAAGACATGACAAACCTCCTTATCTTTCAACTAGCTTTCTAATTAACAGGCAAAGTAAATCGCAAAAGTGTGGTTACGTTAAAAACAATATTCATCTATTATGGAACTAACATGACATTTGTATCGATTCCATCACACATATTGGTTTGTGCCAACTAGGTCTATTTTACAGTGCCCACACCCGCCTAAGTTTTATCAAGCATACTCATGAGCCAATACGGCTCGTCCTAATATTTTTCTATTCGAGTTATTTTTATTGCAAATGATAATTAAGAAGACGGATAAGTGGATATTTTGAGATTGTCAAAAACCACAAAACGTTCCCCATTCCAGAATGGCAGAATTTTCGTTTGTGTGGCTTGTTCTTGATCAGGTGAAATTGCCAATTTTCAAAAAATCAGTATGTGTCAAGTGACATGTACCGGTTTTTAAGCTGATTAATAACGTATCATGAATGTGCTAAGAAATATATACCGGTTTTAGAAATTAAAAAGTTTATAAACTTGCATTAGTAGAACTTGTGTATGAAGTGCTTTCATAGGAATATTCCAGCAATAATATTGGAGTACGCAAGATGATAATAATAATATGATTGAAACGATGTGACATTTTAGAATTTAGTAATTTACTATTACTCCCTCTAACTATTTAATTGTTCATTACAAAACTAAATTTAATTTTAACGGACTTATAACTTGTATCAAAATTGTCGAAATGAAATTTTTTTAAATCTGATCATAAAATTTAACATTCAACTTTTAAAAAATTTCATTCCGATAATTTTAATACAAATTATTGACTCGTCAAAATTACACGTAGTTTCGTATCGGACACCATACACTAATATTTAATAAACTATTTATGAATAAATTAAAATAAACCCATACGTACGTTATCATAAGATAATCATGACAAGCGAAAGCGATATATGTGTCATGTCAACTGTCAAGTGTATTATCATTCTTAAGAAAAGTGCCAATGATATTGTTCCCATTTTGTAATTCGTTTATTTGTTTCTTCAAATTTAAATTTTGTATGTTTTAGCTTCTAGTCCTTCCACTACATATCAAGGATATGTTAATCATGATGCAAATTTCATTAAGTTAGATTTATTAAGTTTTTATCATGTTATTGACTTTTTTTAAATGAATTTAAAAAATATATATTTTTTATATTATTTCTAAAGTGTTTGTTGTAAAAAAAACTGTAAAATTTGATCTTTTAATATTATTCTTTTGTATTTATTAATATTAGAACATTTAAAATAGTGTTGTTATCTCTATTATTAACTAAAATAGTTAGTTAACAATACATTCTTTTATCTCTGTTAGTCACGTTAAATCATTTATTATCTTTATAGATATTAAAAAAATTGTTAAAGATAACAATGTTTTTAATGTTGTTAACTGATGATGTAACAAAATACCATTAATTTAAACGTAAACTTTATTTCAACTACTTACTATTTTAGTTCCTACTATGGGGTTACAAAATGACTAATTAATGATATTTTAATTATTTTGTTTAGTTAATTCATTAATGTGAAAGTTAAATTTAACTACATGTATCAGTTAAAATTAACACAATTATTATTGTTAAAATTAACACAATTATTGTGGATGTTTTTACTATCTTATAAATTTCTAAACAAACCATTAAACGTAAAAAAATAATATAAAAAAGTCGAAATTTAATTTTTTTTTAAACAAACAGTTTAGAAATAATATAGAACGTTGATTTTAAAAAATGTAATCGAAAAATAATTACGAATAATAACGGATAAAAACAATGACGAAATCTTCAATTTGCACCCTGTAAATCAAACTACGAGATAAATAAAGTTTAACTGATAAGGATATTAATGAAAAACAGATTTCATGCAAAATGTGAAACGTGGTTATATTGGATTACTAGTTATCTTAAGAGGATGGATTAATTAACAACAAAAAATCTGGATTAACGCGTAAACCGTAGATTAAATTTACGGTTTACAGTGATTAACTGTAAACCGTAGATTTAATCTACGGTTTGCATAATTACACAGTCAGTCCCTG
This sequence comes from Primula vulgaris, assembly GCA_963920805.1. Lineage (NCBI taxonomy): Eukaryota > Viridiplantae > Streptophyta > Magnoliopsida > Ericales > Primulaceae > Primula > Primula vulgaris. The sequence goes on from OY987217.1 coordinate 32,551,110, forward strand.
CTTTTCAGAAATTACACAGTCAGTCCCTGCGCAAAAATTACACAGACAGTCCCTTGAAAACAGAATTTCACGTTTTTTTTTTAAAAAAATAAACTTTTATACCATACTCTCTCTTTCTCTCAAAACCCCCCAATTTTCATCCAAAAAAACCACCCAAATCAATCAAACACATTACCTAACAAATTAATTAACAAAAAAACCCCAAATCATCAATCAAATTTATCCATAATTCAAGGGTATATCTTTTATTCTCTAATTTATTATTTATTTTGTGTAATTTCAATTTGTAAAATAGGAAAAAATATATAAAATATGCAAATTGATTATTCACTTAGCTATATATAATTGTTTGTTGTTTGTTTATATTAATTATAGAAATTATAATAATTGTTCATATTTGTCCCATTTTTGCATGTTTTTTTATTTTGTGTAATTTTAATTTGTAAAATAGGAAAAAATATATAAAATATGCAAAACCATAATTCACTTAGCTATATATAATTGTTTGTTGTTTGTTTATATTAATTATAGAAATTTTAATAATTGTTGATATTTGTCCCATTTTTGCATGTTTTTTTATTTTGTTTGGTTAATTTGAATTGTTGATAATGTGTTTGGTTATGATTAAAAAATTGAGTTATTATTGTTTGGTTTATGATTAAATGTGTTTGGTTTATGATTAAATGTGTGTTTGGTTATGATTAAAAAATTGAATTATTATTGTTTGGTTTATGATTAAATGTGTGTTTGGTTATGATTAAAAAATTGAATTATTATTGTTTGGTTTATGATTAAATGTGTGTTTGGTTATGATTAAAAAATTGAGTTATTATTGTTTGGTTTATGATTAAATGTGTGTTTGGTTATGATTAAAAAATTGAATTATTATTGTTTGGTTTATGATTAAATGTGTGTTTGGTTATGATTAAAAAATTGAGTTATTATTGTTTGGTTTATGATTAAATGTGTGTTTGGTTATGATTAAAAAATTGAATTATTATTGTTTGGTTTATGATTAAATGTATGTTTGGTTTTGATTAAAAAATTGAATTATTATTGTTTGGTTTATGATTAAATGTGTGTTTGGTTATGATTAAAAAATTGAATTATTATTGTTTGGTTTATGATTAAATGTGTGTTTGGTTATGATTAAAAAATTGAATTATTATTGTTTGGTTTATGATTAAATGTGTGTTTGGTTATGATTAAAAAATTGAGTTATTATTGTTTGGTTTATGATTAAATGTGTGTTTGGTTATGATTAAAAAATTGAATTAATATTGTTTGGTTTATGATTAAATGTGTGCTTGGTTATGATTAAAAAATTGAATTATTATTGTTTGGTTTATGATTAAATGTGTGTTTGGTTATGATTAAAAAATTGAATTATTATTGTTTGGTTTATGATTAAATGTGTGTTTGGTTTATGATTAAAAAATTGAATTATTATTGTTTGGTTTATGATTAAATGTGTGTTTGGTTATGATTGTTTGGTTATCATTGTTTGGTTATCATTAATTGGTTATAATTGAGTTATCATTGTTTGGTTATCATTAATTGGTTATCATTGAGTTATCATTGTTTGTTTATCATTAATTGGTTATTAATTGGTTATGTTATCATTTTTTGGTTATCATTAATTGAGTTATATTTGGTTATCATAGTTAGGATGGCAGACCCAGGTCCACATATTAAAGGGAGGTTGGGTATTTTACGACAGACTGGTCACATTTCTAATCAGACTTGGGATGCTGGCAGAGAAGCGGGTAGAGGAGATGCCAATAAGATTAGGGTTTATAATTATAGTTGGCAGATACCGACGCCTGAAAGGGTAGTTCAAAATATCATTAGGGCTGGTTTTTACGGTATTTACAGTATAGGTAATTATACCATAGACCGAGGGTTGATTACAGCCTTAGTTGATAGGTGGCGTGATGAGTCGCACACGTTCCATTTTGTCGGGGGAGAGTTGGGGATATCTTTACAGGATGTAGAGATTATGCTTGGTCTGAGGGTGGATAGTCTTGTTGTGACCCGGTCGGAGCGGAATGACACGAAGGCAAGCAGGTTGGCTATGATGGAGAGTTTGTTGGGTGTTAGGCCGGCTGACAATCAAGTCGATGTAAACTGTCTGACAGTTAGACTTGATTGGATGTTACACACCTTCGGTGAATTACCCCCCAACCCTAGTGAGGAGCGTTTGCTATATCAGTCTAGGGCTGCCATGCTATTATTACTGGCTGCACATGTGTTTTCGGATAAGAGCAGTGATCAGATTCCACTCTGGCCTCTGCCATTTCTGGAGGATTTTGACACATGTGCTGAGTATAGTTGGGGATCAGCTCTTCTGGCCTGGTTAGAGGCTAATCTATGCAGGGTGGTACGTTGTAAGACAAACGGAGTAAGCGGGGCGGTGATGTTTCTGGATATGTGGGCGATTACCAAACTACTGCCGGTTAGACCATGTGAAGAGCTGCCGGAAGATATCGAGCCACCTGAGGGCTTGCCTAGGTTCCCCCTCGGTTACAGGTATGATATTATTTAGTTTTTGTCTTGGATTTGTGGTTTTTTTTTATTGTGTCATCTATCATTTACTTAGCTGCCGGTTATATTTATTGTTTATCGGGTTTTGTTTGTATATTACAGATGGAAGATGTGGAGGCAAACTAACCTTACGCCATATGTCTACGGACATAATGTGGTCCACATACGTGACCAGTTTGACAATATGTCGCCTGAACAGGTAAATTTTAATTTTCGTATTATATGTAACTTACGTATTATATGTTGTATATGTTTGCATTGGTCTTATGTTCGCAGAATTTATTACTCGTCTATTTTTAAACCATTGTTTATATATTCTAATTTGATGATTACAGATAGTGTGGCAACCTTACGGGGATCTCAATCAGTATCCGGAATACTGCACCCGGGGCCGTTATATGTGGCATTGTTCTGTGCCTCTCATTTGTAATGAGAAGATTGAGTACCACCCCGCGGACAGGTTCATGAGATAGTTCGGTTTTGTGCAGCGGGTCCCTACATATATTTGGAAACCAAGACAGGGTCACGGCAAGGATAGAAGATATGGGATTGGGCAAAAACACGACTGACCTTTACTTTGTGGAGAATTTATAGCCGTGTGGAATGACCGCCACACCCGTCTTATTAACGGCGAATATGGGTCAGGGACGTCACCGGATTACATGAGATGGTATAGAGAGAGGACCCGCATCTTCATAAACCCACCTGAACTTGCCCCGCCCCCTCACGGTTTCCGGGAAAATACGGGTGTCTTCAATAAAATGGTAACTACTAAATCGTTTTTTACTAATAAATCGTTACTTCTTTTTCTGTATATTTCAATACTAATAAATCGTTTTGTATTGTTTTTTTTTTTCAGAAAGCGATGTTGCGCCGCAGTTTCAAATCGTTCAAACGGCTGAAATCTAAAACGGATGTGGACTTACTACGTGCGGAGTTCGCTCAAATGGGTATGAATCCGTATGGGTCAGCTGATGAACAGTCGGAGGGGGATGACGACGACGACGACGACAACGATGGTGATGACGACCTACGTTATGACCCACGAACTTACACTAGGGCTTCAAGTTGTCGGCGTCCCGACGAAAGAGGCGAATCTAGTAGCGGGGGTAGAAGATCGACTGGAGGTCGACACCCGACTACAGATCAGGGTCCGGGTCCGAGTTCAAGCGGTCATCGTCGTCGTTCTTCTTTTGCTGGGTCGGACTACGTTCAGACCGATGTTCCGTTCGATCATCATAGACAATCATTTGGTTCGTACGAGCATCATCCTAGTCATTAGTCCACCGACAGTTGGAGTCGGGGGTTGACAATTACATCCCATGAGCGTGCGCCGCATCCAGAATCGCAGCAGCGACAAAGACGGCGTACGGAGCTAAACGAAATCGAAGAGTCTGTTGAGCCGTCATCGGATAGATTAACATCGGCGGGAAAGATGCTCCCTAGGGGTGGGCAAAAAATCCGCAAACCCGCCCCGTAACCCAATCCGTGCGGATTGGGGTGGGTTGGGTGTCAAAAAAAGTTAAATCCGCCCCGCCCCAATCCGTAAAAAAATTCGTGGGTTGGGTTAGGGTTGGGGTTTCCAAACCGCGGGTTAATCCACCCCAACCCGTTTCAATCCGCATATATATATATATATATATATATATATATATATATATATATATATATATATATATATATATATATACATATATATATATTTTCTCAAGATCTTTTTTAATAAGAGCTTCTATATTATAATAGTATTGATTTAAGAAAAATTATATATATAGACAAAAAATCTTTGCATTGTCCAAACTTAAGGTTAATGATTCGATTGATATTATTGTCTTATAAATTCAATGTATTATCTCGTATTTATAAAAAGAAGGAATTTTTAATCTGGGTCTAGCTAGTATGAGTGGTTAATTTATTTTTAAAAACTTTATTTGTAATTGAAGTATAGCCAAATACGAAGTTATATAAAGTTATTACGAAATCTGTATCTATTGAACTTGTGGATTCAATTAGCTATTGAACTTTATTTTGATTATGTTGATGAAGAATAATTTGTTTTGTTTTGTTTTGTTTTAGCTTTGTTACTTGTTCCGAACATTCTAAACGTATTTTTGTTGACTTTTAGTTTATATTTCTATTTGAAAGATTTATTTTTTTAAAAATATTTAGGTAAATTATGCGAAATAATGAAAAATTAATGACTAAAATGAAAATTCAAGAAACAACCCGCACCCAATCCGCCCCGCTTGATAATGGGTTGGGTTGGGTTGGGTTGGGGTTTTAATTATAATGGGTTGGGTTGGGTTGGGTTGGGATTTGAATTTCACTAATCCGCCCCAATCCGTCCCGCTATTTATTTTACGGGGCGGGTTAGGATTGCGACCAATCCGCCCCAATCCGCCCCGTGCCCACCCCTAATGCTCCCTATGTCCAACTTTAAAACATTTAGTCGTTACAAAAAAAAATAAATGCACTGTTTTTGTATTTGATTTCTATGTTTGATTTGTCAGTTTTATTCTTAGCTAGGGTTGGAATATTATAAATTCGTACGTTTAATTTGATTTCTATGTTTGATTTGTACGTTATAATTTCGTAAGTTTAATTTGATTCGTATGTTTGATTTGTATGTTTGTAAAAAATATTCTGTATTTTAATTGATAGGACCAATATTGAGTTTTTACAAACCGTAAACCCTAAACCCTAAATTAAAAACCCTAAACCCTAAACCCTAAATTACAAACCCTAAACCCTAAACCCTAAATTACAAACCCTAAACCCTAAATTACAAACCCTAAACCCTATACCTTAAACCCTAAACCCTAAAAAACCCTAGAAAACCCTAAATATTCTGAAATTTACATACAAACCGTACATTTAATGTACGGTTTGTACAGATTTCATACAAACCGTACATTAAATGTACGGTTTGCATGTATTCTGTGCAAACCGTAAAAGTAATGTACGGTTTGTACCCCTGATTTATGCAGCGCCACTTTACGAATGTACTTTTTGCATCGAATCACCGTTAATAACGTAAAAAAAAAAACTACAAACCGTAAAAGTAATCTACGGTTTGTAGTGTAAATGACATTGGATACCATATCTATCAAAATAATTCCGACAGCACCTTATCACTTTTGAATTATTATGATTTGACAACCCTATCCGAAAATGACTATTCAATGCATTATTAAAGTTTGAAAATGACTACACCAAAAAAAACACTACAAACCGTAAAAGTAATCTACGGTTTGTAGTGTAAATGACATTGGATACCATATCTATCAAAATAATTCCGACAACACCTTATCACTTTTGAATTATTATGATTTGACAACCCTATCCGAAAATGACTACTCAATGCATTATTAAAGTTTGGAAATGACTACACCAAAAATTCACTACAAACCGTAAAAATAATCTACGGTTTGTAGTGTAAACTTACACTATAAATATGACTCAATTTTGCCAATTCTAACAAACCATAAAATCAAACACAAACACATTTCGGAAATCTCTAAAAAAATCCTCATTTCTCCCCAATAAAATATACAAACAAACACTTTTCGAAAATGAATTACAACTATGGTTATGACAACAACCAATGGAATAACAACAACAATGCGAATTCATCCAGTGGCTCAAACGATGAGCTAACTGATTATTCGGAGCACTTTGAAGTTGATGAATTGACTTGGGAAACAATGGATGAAATGCTTGCTGATCTTGCTGATGTGGCTGGAAATTGGGGTTTCATTCTTACGATTCGTAGGTCTGGAGGGGGTGATGTGAGCAGAACACCGTATGTTGATATTGTCTGTGATAAATCGGGGGTTTACGAAAAAAAGAAACCATCTTCCGTAAATTCAGGTACAAAGAAAAAAGACTGTCCATTTTTCATTAAAGGTTACGTAGTTAATGGTGAATGGATGTGTCACGTAGAAAATGGACAACATAACCACCCACCTCCAACTTACCTCCAAGGGCAAGCACGACGTGCTCGTTTAACCCAAGATGAAAAAGAAATTGTTAAAACTTTAAGGCAAAGTAGTTTTAAAGTTGGTGCAATATTAGAGGCCATAAAAAATCGAAATCCAGACAATGTATCAAACACAAAAACGATACATAATTTTTTGGCCGCACTGAAATTTAAAGAACGAGATGGTAGAAACCCGATACAAGAACTGTTTAATTTGTTGGATAGCCATCGCTACACATTCTACTATAATATGAACCCATCAACCCATTCCCTTGAGAACTTATTTTTTGCACACCCCGATTCTATAAGGATGTTCAAAGCTTTTCCTGATGTCTTGTTAATGGATTGTACATATAGGACAAACCGTTTTAATATGTCATTTCTAGAAGTCGTAGGAATGACATCAACGAACCAAACATATTGTTTAGGTTTTGTTTTCATGAGTGACGAGACAAAGGAAAGTTATATATGGGCATTGGAAAAATTTAAAGTTACATTGGAGGGGTGTATACTACCTAGGGTGTTTGTAACCGACAGGGAAATGGCCTTATCAAATGCTTTGTCCGTTGTTTTTCCCGATTCTCATCATATTTTGTGCACTTTTCATATTGCAAAAAATGTTTTGAAAAACTGCCGTAAAAAGATCCCTGACGAGGAGTGGCAAACGTTTCTAGATGATTGGGGTTTATTGGTTGATTCTGAGTCAATAGAGGAGTACAATCATAACCGAACTTATTTCAATTCCTCTTACAAATCGTACCCTGCTGTGATTAAGTATGTAGACAAGCTTTTAAATGATTATGCTGAAAAGTTTGTTGCATGCTATACCAACCACACAACACATCTAGGTAACAGAACTAGCAATCGAGCCGAACAACAACATGCTAAGCTGAAAAGATCCCTTTCCACAAATACTGGCACGCTTGAAACTGTTTGGGTAGAGGTGAATAGAATTCTAGAAAAACAGTTTGAGTATATTAAGATGAAATTGGATAAATGCAAGTCTTATTTTCCACATTCTGAACGAACACCTCTATTTATAAATCTTAGGTCGTATATCACACACTATGCCTTTGATTTATTATTTCAAGAACACAAAAAATATAGTGGCCAGGCTGATGAGAATTGTTCTTGCGGTTTCAAATTGTCTCACGGTTTACCTTGTCATCATATTATGAGTGAACATATTTTATTCGGGAAGCCTCTTCCTCTAGAATATATTCATCCATTCTGGAAAAAATTAGACGTAATTGATGATAATGGGAACACCGATGATTATGGGGTCGAGGGTGATCTAGAAGAGTTTAAAAGTGTTTATGCTAGCAAAACGAATGTTGAAAAACGGCGTATGAAAACACAACTCCGAGAGATAACCGTACCAGCCAGAACATCCATCAGTGACCCCGAAGTGAGAGTAAATAGGGGGAGACCTAGAAAAGGCGACAAATCTAGTAAGAGGGATAAGTCGGGATGGGAGTATGTGGAGGAACAGAGTGCTGCTGCTAGTAGGGACAAGGGCAAAGGCAAGGCGGATGAAACACCGGAGGTAAGGGTAAACCCAACTAGGAGGCCGCGAAACCAGAACCTTAAACCCACCCCCAATAGGCCAACCTTCCTGTACAGTGACCAAATATGGGTCATGTTACATAGTTACATCGAAACGGTTTATGATGTGCGTGGGGATGGTAACTGTGGGTTCCGGGTACTTGCAAATGCGACGGGTAAACAGCATGGGGAAGATGATTGGTACGCGGTAAGATGTGAATTGTTTCAAGAGCTGCAGCAAATGAAAGGTGTTTATTATGAGCTGTTTGAGAATCTTGACTTTGAAGCTTACCGGTATGATTACATTTTATCAAGTTTAAATTTTTATCATGCTACAAATCCCGCATCTGCTGAGAAATGGATGAGATTTCCGTCGTATGGTTTTTTAATTGCTTCTCATTACAATATGCCAATTGTATTGTTGTCCTTATGGGAAAATCAAAATGGAGGGGTAAACATGTGGAACTCCACTTTTTTACCTCTTTATACTGGTCCGCCTCGGGGAACGACACATTACATCCCGACTGTAATGGTGTTCGTCAACAGTTGTCACTATGCTCAGGTTATTCCTAAAGAAGAAGGGATCTTTCCAATGCCAGGAATTATAGCACGGTGGGAACAAACACGCACTGAGACAGCTGCGCCATGGAAGGAACTTTTTCGACCAAATTTCAAGTTATATATGGCGCTGGAAAAGAAATCGGGAAAGCAAAAGGCAAGTGAAGAAGAACCTATAAACCTAAGTCCATAATCAGTTTTTTATTTTTAATTTGATGTAAATTACTATTTTTTCCAATTTGTTGTAAATTTATATGATGTAAACAAATGTTTAATAAATTTGTTTTATGAAATTTAGTTCATGTTTGCATATTGGGTTAATTTCTTTTATGAAATTTATATAATTTATGATTGTTTCATTCAAGAAAATTGTCGATTGACACCAAATTGACGACTTAGTTAATGTTTCATATTGCGTTATACAAGTGTTTGTTAAAAACAAACAAAAAAACTTCACAAAAATTGACGATTTAGTTAATCATTCAATAAATATCAACTTATACACTTCACAAAAATATAACATGAACCAAAAACATAAAATTTATCAAATCAACTTTTTTTGTGTAAATTTGTGTAAATTTTGTGTTTATTTTGAGAGATTGTTAGAATATTGGTAATTTATTTTATGTAAAATTTTAAAAATAAGTCATTTAGTTTTTTTATTAAAAAAATCATATTTAATTTGAAAAAAATATTCAGTATTTTAATTTTAATTATTAGAATTTTCATTTTACTTATTAGAATTTTAATTTTAATTATTAGAATTTTTATTTTTATTTTTATTTTCAAAAAATCTGAAAAATGCTGCAGACCGTAGATTTAATCTACGGTTTACAGTAAACACTGTAAACCGTAGATTAAATTTACGGTCTGCAGAATTTACTGTAAACCGTAGATTTAATCTACGGTTTACAGTGAAACACTGTAGACCGTAGATTAAATCTACGGTCTGTGCGTTTTTTCAGATTTTTTGTAGTTAAAAAAGTCATCCTCTTATCTTAATTCTTTTTCTTTTTTTGAAATAGGATTACTAGTTATCTTAATTCTTATCTAATATTATTTTCCACGTGGACATGATATGAAGACACGTTTTATCACCATTAGATATGCCTAAAAAGTTGTGTCACACGTTATCACCGTTTCTTATGTCTAATTTATTTTTTACCTTTTTTTTTTTACTATTATTTTATTAACATAATTTAGATGGAAAATATTACCGTTATCACTAATCTGTCATAATTTTAAAATTCTGTTATAAAACTGTCACAAAATTTTCACTATTTCAAAAAACTGTCATAAACGGTCACAAAAGTTGTAGCTAATAAATAAACTCGTAACAAAAAAAAACGTACGATTCATGTCGTTATTTTAATATTTTTTTTAACGTAACAATGTGATAGTATATTCAGCAATCACTAATTGCTTTTTTAATTATTGAGGATCAAAATCAAAATTATGGCAGATTCTGATACTAAATTATAAAAATAGTCTGTAAAACAAAAATTCGTTGCTTTTAAATCTGTGCATAGGGACTTATCAAAAGAAAATGGCACTATTTCTTTATTTTAATTCTTTTTTTTTAGTGATTTATAGTTTTGTTTGTAGAATTCATATCAAACTAAAAACGTTTCGTAGTTATTTTTTTAAGGCATTTACTTGTATTGTATATATTTCCGATTCTTTGGCAAGATATTGTGCATATAGGCACATCAATAATACTATAGTCATAACTTCCTTTTAATCTTCGATGTGTAAGCTATGTGACACTTGTTGAAAATGATAAGAAATGTATAAACAATAAACGAACAAATATAAATTTAAAGTCTGGATCAAATGTAGCTAAATTGTTAGTCCTAAAATTTGCTTTAGTAATTAAGACTTCTCCTAAACTAAGCAAATTACGACGTTACAACAGAGTTAGCTGCAAATCAATTTTCTCAATATCATGTGAATACTTCACGTGATGCCGTGATTTAATAATTAAGAGTTTTAAAAGTTTAGACTTTAGACTAATTCAAATTTAAGTTTGAAAGATACCTTATGAATTAATATATCTATAGTGGTCCAATGTATTTATTAAAAAAAGGATACAGTGATTAATTAATGGTACACTGATTGTTTGCATTCGGAATTTATTGTTTCGTTTTTTTAGTTATAAGGAAAAGTATGTAAATAATTGGGTACCCATATGGCCCATTGAATGCATGTCACAAATTTAATGGTCATAAAGTTTCAGATGAATCACTTACTATATAGTTATTTAGTCACTATGTTTGATGAAATTATAGATTGTCAAATTTTATCCCTACACCATTTCGGTTTCTTCTGCAAAATTATTTTTATCCCCCATCAAATCGTGCAGAGAAGTTTTATTTTATTTTAAAGTGAATCATAATAAAGTATGTTTTTATCTAATTGGACTACTATATAGATTTTTATTACAAAAACAATTTCGACAATTTTTTCATGGTTCATGGTTCAATCCTTAATTAACTCAAATTAATATTATCAAATCCTTTAATTTATCATGTAGAACAACAACTCATGAAAAAAAAACATACAATTTTCCTCTTGAAAAACTACGTCTCTAACTACTTTATAACTTCGTTGGTTTGAATACTCTATAGATAAAATCGATATCAAGATATTAACAATCACACTAATTGTTTCATTGTTTACAACTTTGCACATTACTTTACTATAGTTTTTATATTGGGTCATGACTTGATCTTCGAAAACCTAAGATCGGTTAAACACCGATACCAAATTATAAAACAAACCTTAATGCGTATACAACATTATGTTATACGACATGAAAATAATACCCGTTAAACGATATTCGGCAATAACTTGATCCGTATATATAGTTGGGATAAGCACATAGTAGTCTTTTCCTTTAACAGATTTGAGAGTAATTATCCATTGATGTTAAACGTCCAATTAATAGAGGTCCAACACTCAAAAAGCCCAAGAGTTGACAGATGAGAACGACACTTGTCAACATAAAATCGATGGCAGTACCCCTATAAATAGAGTCAAATGACAGTACAATACGATCATCTGACTTCCAAGCAGAAAATGAGAGATTAGTACGATCACTTTTCAGAGGTTATCTCACTAAAGAATTACAGGTTAACTACAAGTCAAAATCATAAAAACGAATAATTACACCGAACATAAGAAGACCAAAAATACTTGTAATAAACCATTGTAACTTACACGATTAATAAAGAAAGAGAACATTGTCTAATTTATTATAGTCGATCATATCAATTATTACTGTTGATAAGAATAACTTAATCGACCAAAGGGTATGCTTTATCATTATCGATCAAGCATGTACTTCAACAATATTAACTAAAACATGGAGACCATATGTGTAGTTAGTCCGTATTGAGTTTTCTTTGTCAATATCTACTGTATATTTAGAAGTTAGAACAAATAAATTTAGAAAATTTGTAGAACAAATAAGACACGTTAACAAAGTTACAAAACCAAACACAACACAACACAACAAAAACAAAACAAAACTAAACTGTGGCCATAGAAGAGGGACCGGATAAGATCGAACCCATCATTTTCTGTTTTCATCTTTTCTTCACTCTAAAAGTGACACGTCATCCCAACAATGACCACTCAGATAAGCATCTTTCTCCTTCAAATCTTCTGGCCCTTCCCTTCCCGGCAGCTTATTTTCATTCAAATTTTAAATTCTCATAATTTGTTAAGTAAATTTATAAGGTTTTATATTATATTGAATTCAATTTTAAAATATTTGGACATAATATTGTTTTAGACAATTTTTCTAAGATTTAATGTTTAATTTATATTAATTTATAGATTTATTCTAAAATAAATTACATGTGGATTTTTAAAAAAAATCAATTATTAAAATGTATTGATATATGCATTATATTAGTTCTATAATTTTTTAAGATTTTTTTTTTTTAATAAAATAAGCAATAGGGTAAGAAAGGAGCAGATAATATGGCTATAATATTTGGACTACCTTATTCTCCATACAATATTCAGTTAAATAAAAATAAGCCCCACAAAGTAAGGGTGATTTACAAATATTCTACAATCTTTCACATTATTCAACATAGATTCATGGAATTTCTTACTTGTGCAAATAATCTCCATATTTTTCTATGAAGTGGTATAAGTATGTATTATTTTTTTCAAAAAATAATTAATTATTTATATTTATATGGTAGGATCTACAAATGGTGTTTTGTTACTCAATTTAGTAACATACTATATATCAACTTCGGACATCAAATGATCAAAAAACAGTGTATATACAATAGATGCGTGATATTAGTACTTATGAGACTATATTATTGAGACAAAACTCTGTTGAACTTATAGTACATGGACTATAAGTCTCGCAATCAAACAAGACCAGATGGTTTATTTTACAAAAATATGGTATAACCACATTGTACTGGTTGAAATGCATAACCCACCAAAAAAACTATACATGTAACGATAAGAATACACCAACAAGCATAAACTTACGTCAGTCTAAAAAAGAATTTCCGGCTAATTTTAAAATTTTAGAAAGTCTATGAGGTTTAGTTGCATTACTTAAAAATATCAAAATAGAAAACAATAAAAATAAACCAAAACAGGAAATAGAATTTTCAAATAAAAATGAGTAAATTTACTAATTGAGGTTACTCAAAATCATAAGCAGACACTATTTCGGAAACCCAATGACTCAATCGTATGGATATGTAAAATACAGGATATCCAATCCTAGCAAGAAAATGAGCGAAACTTTGGTTCTGGATCTTTCAAATCATTCCCGCACGAGATCCAAGCCCATTTTTTTTTTATTCTTCGGGACATTTAGTTCATGTCGCTATTCCTGCCTCCACCCCGTAGGAACTACGAGATCACCCCAAGGATCCCTTCGGGATCCAGGGGTCACAGACCGACCATAAAACCCTGCTCAATAAGTGGAACGTATTATCTGTCCGCTCTCAGATTGGGTGTAGTAAAAAAAAATGGGATGCTGTATTTCCAAGATTAGATTTCATATTCGAATGAACCGCGTAATCGTAAGAAAGTGGGCTCAAAAAGAAAATTCGGGGACTATCGAGAATAAACTTACCTCATTTTGAAGTTAAAACATAATTTGCAGAATTTATAAAGCCATTGGGGTACAACTACAAAAGTTGTAATCTATTAGTCTATATTTGTAAATATCTTCTTTTTGAAGCGGTTTATTCGCATTTAATCTACAATGATACTTATAATAATATTTTATCTTATGATAATCCACTACGACTATGTATATATATATATATTACCACCCCCACCTTATTCGTCTCATCTAATCCATAATAATCCATTTTCTTTCCCATATATTTATCGAAGATTCACCAATTATCATTTTTTCTAAATAGATACACACACATAATACATATACATATACATATACATATACATATACATATACATATACATATACATATACATATATATATAGAGAGAGAGAGAGAGAATGGCAACTACGATGGGGATGGTAGGGAGAAGTGCATGGGGAATTCAAATAAAAGGTTTGAAAAATAAGAAAAATAATTATAGTTTTAATCAACGGTCTAGCCCAAGGGTGTGCCACGTGTCATCATCTTACGGTGGTGCTGTGGTAGACGACCCGTATCGTACGCTCAGGATCGAGCCGAATGCTTCGGAATCCGAGGTCCGAAAGGCTTTCAGGAAGCTAGCTCTTCAGGTATTTTTGGTTTCAAATAAATTTTACGACACGTTAAAAAACTCAAATAAAAACATACAACCTATGTGACATATTCTAAGCTTAAATATTAATAAAAAAATATTATTTTTTTATTTATTTGATATTTTTTTTATGAAAACGAGTTGTAAATCAGTCATAGAGGTACCGTTTCCTAGTAATTTCCTTATTTTATGTTTGTCTTAATTTATTTGAATATATAATGTATTAACTTTTTTTATGTAGTATTTAATTGGATTTATATTGATTGGAAGCATAATAGTTGACTCAAGAGTCAGGTTACTCTGCTTCCACAGCCATTGAATCTGCTACAGTTTAAATTTAATAACAGATCCAATGGCTGTGAAAGCAGAGTAACTAAGAGTCAGGTGCTCTGCTTCTATATTGATTGCGTATAAGTTTCTTAAGATTAATTTGTGTAACTGTTTACTTTTGTACTTTTTTTCCGGAAAACAGTAGGTGAAAACTGAACTGTTAACTAGATAGCATTCAGTTTAAGTATTTTTTGTCGTTTTGTTGTAGTTTTTTTTTTTAAAAAAAATTGATTGGAAGGATTAAGATTTATTAATTTTATTTCCTGTATGTTAAGGGTGAACGTGATTGCAGAAATCAACTATACGTTTGAATATTATGCGATCTATCGGTGAATATAAATCGTTCTTTTTCGTGTTTCGTGTTGTTGGTCTCGGGCTAATTAAGTATTTCTAATTAGATTCTAAAAACTAGATAATTGTAGAAAAAGTATTTTGGTACACTAGTATTTTATTTAGGATGAATTAGACCTGAAACCGCATCAAACGTGAAACTGTTGTTATGTGGCAAAAAAAGATTGGATTTTGTTTTAAGATGGGAACCAAATTGTTATAATTGAAAAGATTTGAAGTCAAATTTATTGTAAGAATTTGATTTTTGTTTCATCTTGTTCCACGACTGGCTGTTATTTAGCCAGACTAATTACGGATCGGATCGTGTAAAGTCTAATTTACGTAAAATCGAAAAAATTGTATACGCTTTTTGCCTTCTAAGCACAACTGTTGTGGGTCTAGATCTGAAATTCAATTAGATTTACATTATAGAGAATTAAGTTAGATCTAATAATATCCTCAAAATTTATTCTTGAGAAGTCGTTCCTTAGAAAACAAGAACAGTTAGATCTAACTATAAACCAGATAGAAACAATTTATTGATGGTGAAGAAGTGAAATGGCGACAACGTTGCCAAAATTAAATTAAGTTCGTGTTAGATTAGCTCCTTTGTTTTTGTGTATAAAACTGTGAGACTTTGATATGTTCAATTATTAGAAACTAAGCACTTTGAGCGGAATAGGTTGTTATTAACAGTTGTCAAAGGTACGGTTTGCCTCTTGTATTAGTTAGTTTATTAATCGTGTGTTGTTTAATTTTACTTGCAGTATCACCCCGATGTTTGCAGAGAAAACAATAGTGGGGTTCAATTTCATCTCATCAACGAGGCCTATGATGTAAGCCATTTACTTATCTTTTTGATCTTACTATTGTCCCCGTTTTCGTTTTTACCTCTTGTTACATAGTGTATGAATTTATCGTTCAATGACTAGATTGTCGCATACGCTGGAATTACTCCGAGACTATTTCATGTTTAAGAATTTTTCCTGATATTTTTTTTACACGCACAGTTTGGACCGGGTACTTGTAAGGGGGAATTTAAATTTTTTTACAAATTTTTCATGTATAGGAACAGCCAAACATTCCGTGGCCGGAAAGGGGTTGCAAATGTTTTTAATATGCAAAATTTAGGCAGTTTGGAAAAGGAAATAAATCTTTTTTGTGGACCAAATGTTACAAGTTGACAATCATGTGAAAGAAGTCTAAACAAACTCCTAAACGGCACTAATTTCTTTTCCCTTTGATTATTAGAAGCAATCATTTTCATGTTGGGTGTTGATTCAGACATTACAACTAATTGGCTCTTCAATCTTCATATCATCCACGAAACATAAGCGTAAAATAGGAAATATAACATAAAAGTCATGACCGCCCTTTATTTGTTTAAAGTCTGTGACATTGTTACTCCATTAGTTTTGCTTTGATATAATTAGGAGTTGACAATGATGGTTTATAACTTCATATAGTATTGTGTTGCTGACTATTATGGTGCAGCTCAATTGTTTTAATCTTATCTTGGTAGACAATATCCAAGTCGTTGCCTCGTCGGTTAGATTAATGTATCTCGAGAACCTTTGACCTTGTCTTGAATGTAAAATTATGTCTAGCTTTGAACTAGTACAATATAAAGTCTTGATGGTTCACATTTGATTTTGTTTTTGAAATATTGATCTTTAATTTCTGTAATTGCAGATGGTAATGCAAAACTTAAGGGGAGAACCAAACGAGCCCGAGATAGAGGCCTGTGGATCATACGATGAAGGTGCTGATGAACCAATGAGGGGTATGTACGAACCCGATTGGGACATGTGGGAAGAATGGATGGGATGGGAAGGAGCCGGAATTCGCGATTATTCATCTCATGTCAACCCTTATATCTAATTTACTTATATATTTTATATTTACGATGTAATCCTGGTGCATGTCTTAACTGAAGCGGTTGATGTTGTATATAACGTATTTCCGTTATTAAATTAACATGCAATGTACATAACCGGGTTGTATATAAACCGTCTCCATCTTGGTTGCAATTATAAACCATTTGATGTGGTATTGGAATGGCTTCTCATTGTTCTGTTCAATCAGCAATTGCCTCCTATTTTGCCTTCTTTTCTTTTTAATTATTGTTCTGCTTTTTGGATTTTTCATTATATCAGGGGGTTCGATATCAGGGGGTTCTATCAGGGGGTTCGAAAGTCTCGTATCTAAATTGCGAGAGTTAGTTTTCAAAATTACTTCATTTTTTAAAACTACGTGTCAGACCCTATAGCGAGTAGTAGCGAGTATTTTTTTAAGGAAATTCGGGTCAGGTTAGGAAGGTTGGTTCAGAAAACCGGGTCCAATCTAAACCATAATCTCCATGTAGGGAAGATGTAACTGGGAAATGAAATGGGATGTGAAAAAATGAAAAAATCGAAAACACAAAGTAATGGGAAACAGGGAACACGAAGCGGAAAATGGAAAACGGGAATCGTAATTTTAAATGAAGAAAAAATTTCCCGGTAAGCAGGATCTAAACCATTTCTTGTTAACATACACAATAGTTTTGGCGTATTAAAGATACGACATACACAATAGTTTTGTTAACTTTTTATTGTTAACTAGTGACACATCATCATTTAAAAAGTTTGACACATGAGTATATTAACTTAAACACCTACATTAGTTTTAACTTTAACAATGTTATCATGGATAGGTGCTGGGAGAAAATAAATAGCAGTATGGTAGAGATATAAAATACATACGTGACAAATAACAGTTAATTGTAGGTGTGAATATACTTTTTTGCCATGTAATCAAGTAATAACAATTAAAAAGATTGTTATCTTTAACCATGTTTTTAACATCTATAAAGTTAACACACATTTTAACACAACTAATGAAGAGACAAAATTGCATTGTTAGCTAACATTTTTAGTTAACAATAGTGATAAATTAGTACATAATTAGGATAAATCATAAATGTCTAATCACTATTAAAGATAAGTAGATTTCCTTGGGTTGACATAGTAGTACATAATTAGGATAAATCATAAATGTCTAATCAATATTAAAGATAAGCAGATGTCCTTGGGTTGATATAGAAGTACATGATTAGGATAAATGTCTAATCATAAGGCAATACATAAATACACTTCCTTGGGTAAATGAACAATTCAAAAGCATGTCTACGGATGCAGCGTACCTGACTCAAGAGTCAGAGTGACTCAGGGTCACAATCATTGGATATTGTTACAGTTAAAATATAAAAGGTACTGTACCAATATCCAATGGCTGTCACTCTGAGTCACTCTGAGTCTTGAGTCAGATACGCTGCTTCCATGCCTACTCGGCGATTAAAAAAAACCCATTTCATTTCATTTTTTGATTTGTCCCAATTTATAATATCATTTCCATCTATGAGTTTATAATTATGATTTAATCTTAATATATATCCGTATTAAATAAGGATTGATAATAATTAATATCATACATGCATATTATGATATCATGAACCGTCATACATAATCATAAGTTTTATCGGTCAGATTATAACCATTGTGATGTTATACACACAATTTGCACACAAATTACATACTCACTAGTTAATAAAATATATATTTATCCATCCAAATATACATAAAATACGATCTATAATTTGATAAAACAAAATATAAAATTCAACATAATAAAAACTCAACTTACTAAAAACTAAATAAAAATATTATAGAACACTAGTTGAGTATACCATAAATTTAAATATTAATTAAAAATAATAAAAATTATTAAATATAGTATTAATAATATATATATATTTAACCCACACACTTCATACATATATATTTGGAGGGATAAAAATGTATTTTTTAACAAAAATATATTATTATACATATAACTGATTGTGCAATACATGTAATGAAGTATTCAAGAGAATGCCAAAATTGTATGAATATATTTTTCCTTATAACTAAAGTTGAAAATCCAAATGAGATCAAGGTTTTAAGAAGAATAAATATAATATGAATATAGATTTAATTGAGTTAAATTATTATAATAGTGTATATATTTTGTATTGAATGTATCAATAGTAATTCATAAGTACACTATATACATAGTATATGTTTGATATCAATTTTTTTTGTTAGATTTTTACTTTTAAAAAGCCACATCTGTTTAGTATCACTGTTTTTTTTATCTTTTAAAAATATAGATTTTGGAGAAATATAAGTAGAAAAGCTAAAAACAAAAAACTCACACATTTTAGAGATTTTAGTAGCTTTTTCGCTATAATTTTCAAATTTTAAATGAATATTAATCGTATATCAACTAAAAATTTATTTTTATGTTTGACGTGTTACCTGATCATTTTTTCGACAAGATATTGAGAAATTTATCAAAAGAAATTTCAAAAATCAATATGTTGAAAGTTAGTTTTTTTAACTTTTTGACAAACAATCGTTACATGTTTTTGAAAACAAGTTTTTTTTTTCTACTTATTTTTGAAAACACTTTATACCGATAGCAAACGGACCCATATATAGTACATTATTATACATTTATACTTCCTTCGTTACCAATTAATTATTCATTATGAAACTACGTGCAATTTTGACCGACCAATAACTTATATCAAAATTATCAGAATAATTTTTTTCAAAAGTTAATCATACAAGTCAAATTAGGGCCGAGCAAAAACCCGAAAAAACCAAACCGAAAAACTGAAATTTTTTCGGGTCGGTTTCGGTTTACAATAAAACCGAACCGAAAAAACCCCGAAATAGCCAGAAAAATCAAAAATCAAATAAAAAAATAACCGAAATGGGACAAAAAAACCCCGGTATGATTCGGTTCGAAAAATAAAAAGATTAAAACCGAAAAAAAACCGAACCGAACTGGACCAAACACGGACTAATTCAAACATTGAATTATATATAATAAAGTTTTAAAATTTATGATTTATACAATTTTGATAAAATTTATATTGGAATGATTGGCTGATAATAAACTCAATATAGTTGGGCTTCTTTCCAACGCCACCACGTCGTCCCGCCCTTTCTCTCTCCCTCTCTATCATCCAGGTTCTCTCTCTCTCTCCGATTCTGAATCTGGGTTTTAATTTTATCTATTTATCTATTTATCTATTTTTATATATATATATATAAACTTATCTGTTTCTTATTAATATTCTTTTCTTTATTATCAGGTTTGAGGTTTAAAGTGAAGAATTCTCTGATTCTAGGCACTTATAAACCCTAATTTCATCATTGCAGGTAATTTTCTTAGTTATAATTCTCTTCTATCTTTCCATTCTTTTTTTTTTATTAAGCCTTGTGTGGTTGTTGATTTTAAGTGTTTTTTTTTTGTTTTTCTAGTTATATTTTATGTAATTGTCAATGTTAAAAATGATCTTATCTTCAGTTTTGGCTTGTTTTGTTAATCGTAACTAAGTTTATTATCCAATTGATCAAAGGCTTTTTGAGTTTTTGATTTTTTGATTTTTAGAATTCTCTTTTATCTCTGATCAAGGTTTGTTTGGTTGTTGAAGTGCAGTTTTTCTTGTTATTTTTCATTATTAATACTTTATGTAATTAACAAAATTAAAATTGAGCTTATCTGCAGTTCTGGCTTGCTTGTTAATTGTAATTTAAGTTTATTATCGATTTGGTCAAAGGTTTGTTTGGTTTTGATTTAAGTACATCAAGGTTAAAAATGAGTTTCGGCTTGTTTGTAAATTGTATATACACTTATTATCCATTTGATCAAAGGCTCGTTTTGTTTTTAAGTTTTAAATGCATCCTTTTTTTATATATGTTGTTTATTGTTTAGTTGTTTAGGATAAAAATGAGCTTATTTGCAGTTATGGCTTGTTTTTAAATTGTAAATACACTCTTTTTCCAATTGATAAAAGGCTTGTTTGGTTTTTGATTTTAAGTGCAGTTTTTTTAGGCCGAAATAAGTTAGATACCTGATTCACCTAAAAGAAGCCAGCTTATTTGATTAAAAGTTGTAGCCAAACAACTGAACAAGTGTGTTATTGTGAAAAAGTTTATTTTTGTGCATTTTATCAACCATGGTATGTCAACTAGGTTGTTCAGAATAGAGAATCATCTGGTTTTAGGAGCGTAAAAATCTGAAGTTAAATATTGGGAGGTAATTTATAGCTAAACTCTCTTTCATGATTGTAATTTGTAATTGCACTTATTATCCAATTGTTAAGACTTGTTTGGTTTTTGCTCTTAGCAGACTTTTTTTCTTGTAAGCTGTACTATCTAGTTGACAATGTTAAAAACTGAGCTAATTTGCAATTCTGTCTTGAAAAAGCTTTATGTTTTAGGCTAAAAAGGACTCAGTAATCTTATCCTCGTAAAATAAGCCAGATTATTACTTATGTAGCCAAACTAGCCCAAAGTGTTGTCGTGAAGAAGTTAATTGTGGTGCATTTTATTATACATGGGTTGTCAGCCTATATGAATCTGTTTTTTTATTATGACACACACACACACACAGACGCGTTCTCATGCGATACATACAGCAGTGGAGGAGGATCTTGGATTCATTTATGACGGGCTGAATTCTATGTGGATTTGTTTTTTGCGTTTTAATATTGGGATGCTGCAGCCCCTGCTAGCCTACTCCTAGCTCCTTCATTTCATACATATATTCATGCGGCTATACACATTTTTTTATTTGCTGATATTCTTTTTTGTTGTTGTTTCCAGGTTTCGGTACATTAGAGATAATCCTCTGCTGGTAAGCAGGAAGAAGCCTTCGTTGATCATAGGAGGTAATGTATAGCTAAATTCTCTTTCATGTTTGTAAAATGTGGATTGCAACTATACTTATAATCCAATTGATTAAAAGCTTGTTTGGTGATTGGTTTTATGTAGTCGTTTCATTATAATTTGTACTTTGTCTAGTTTTAAAAGGTTCAAAATTAAGATCACTCGCAGTTCTGGCTTGAAAAAGCTTTATGTTTTATGCCACATCAACTTAGATATATTGTCGGCGTAAAATAAGCTTTCTTGTAATTAGCGTTTGTAGGCAAATTTATTGTGAAGAGGTCTAGGTTTTTGTTGGCGCGTTCTTATTATCTATGGTTTGTCAGACTAAGCTGTTCAGATAACCTCAGGGAATCAAAGCCATAGATGTAGTAGCTAACAAGAGAGTAGTTAAAAGTTGTTAACTGGTATGAAGCTATTCTCTAGTTTTGCATGGACTAATGAAACCTCTTAGACATTGAGGCCTTCTCTGGTTTTGTGTTTAACTTATTTGTGTTCAGCTTCTAAGCTGCAATGCATTTAGTTGGCCACCTCAAAAAATGATGTTATTTAAGTTTGCGGATTGAGTGAGATAGAATTTATAAGCTAGTTAAAACCGCCTTCTCTCCAGCCTCATATAATCTCTCTAATTTGTTTATACTTGCAGCAAACAATCAAAAATTGGTTAAATCGATAGATCTTTGGCGACAACTGATATGAATTAAAAATGAAAATGGGTATGTGAATGTGTTTGTAACTTTGTTTCTCAGATGAACTTTTAAATCTCGATAGAAAGGAAGCATACCTGAAATGCATTAGTAGTATGGTTTTGTATGCCAATGGGGAAAAAAGCGAGTAAAAGGTCATTAGCTTATGGAAGAGAATTCCACATAAGAACAATTGGCCAACTTGAACGTCAATGGGTAGCTATAGTGCTATACTGCAGCCTAACATAGGCTGTTTGTTATGCTGCTATATTTCCACATTCATGAGTGAAATAAGAATCCAAAAACAGTTCAATCGTACAGATTATGTTTTGTCATCTTTCCTTACTAGCAGCATGTGGATAGTGTGGAATAATTTATTTTTCTTGTTCCGTTATTCTGTCTGACAGCTAAAAAGCTCCTCTGAAAAAATGGCGGATCTAAAAGAACGACTTCTCCCACCAAAACCTGCCTCAGCTGCTAATCTAAGGGACCATTCTTATCGAACATCTGCTACAGGTCGCCAACTTTTTCAAAATGTTGACGTTTTAGGCCTTAAAAAACGAGGCCAAGGACTTAGATCATGGATCCGAGTCGACTCATCTGGTGACTCACAAGTCATAGAAGTCGACAAATTTACTTTGATGCGACGTTGTGATCTTCCCGCACGTGATTTACGTTTACTTGATCCGTTATTTGTGTACCCTTCGACAATCCTCGGGAGAGAGAAAGCTATCGTCGTGAATTTGGAACAGATACGGTGTATTATCACGGCGGACGAGGTCTTGCTTTTAAACTCTCTTGATAGCTATGTGTTGCAATATGTAGTTGAGCTTCAGCGGCGGCTAACAGCACCTGGGGTAGGCGAGATTTGGCAGTCATCAGATGGTAATGAATTTTTTAAATGGAAAAAGTCGTAATTTTGTCGGTGAATTACAGCAATGGTCCCCATAAATAGGAGAAATTTTGGTTTAGTCCCCGTGGTTTCGTTTGCTACACTATTGGTCTCAAAGTTTGATTGGGTTTCAGTAATAGTCTCAAAAGTTTCAATTACAGCAGTACTGGTCCTCATAGTTCCACCAAGTAAAACCACTGGTCCCTGCCAATGGGACCAATTCCGTGTTACATACGTACTACTTATGTAACCCTTTTGAAATACGTGGACTATTAATACGTCTTGCTGAAACTATGTCGACCAATAGTGTTCCGGTTGAAACTACGAGGACCATGTTGAAATTTTTATTTAATTATGAGGACCATTAATGTCGCAATTGGAACTATGGGGATCAAAATTGAAATTTTGATCTAAAATATGTGGACTGCTGTCGTTCACCCTTTTTTTTATGTCTCATTATCAAATTCAATTATATCTTGACTCAGGTTATAAATTTATAATGACTTGAGCATTTTATTTAGGTAATAATGATTTGAGCAGAAGGAGTGGAGCGGGTAGGGGTCACGAGAATATGTTTAGCCTCGCGTCTCCTGATTATTTGCCATTTGAGTTTAGAGCTCTTGAAGTTGCTTTGGAAACTGCTTGTACATTTCTCGATTCTCAAGTACGTAATACTTCTTATTGTTAATTTTTTTATTTTGTTGAAAGGGATTGGTTTACCTCATTTTCTAGTCCTGGTGAAGATTTTGTTTGAACCAACTTGTTTTGCATGCTACATTGCTACCGTTGATAACTTGGTATGTAGGTAGTTTTTTGAAAAAATACTTACCTAGGACTTTCAGCTAGTGGCTCAGTTGTTTATATATTGAGGACTTTTGATTTCGTGTTTTCTAAATGTTCTTTTCCTTTTCCATGTGAGCTTAGATTCTATAATGATTATTGTTAATTACCTTGGTAACTGATGTTATTGAAGTTACTTATTTAGACGAAATAGAACCTAAGATTTAAAACTTAAGTAACCTAATTGACATTTCTGGAGAGATTGAAGTCGATCGAATCGCCAGTGTGTTCTTTCAGCGTGCTGCAATTTTTTGTAGGCAATTAATGGATAAAGAATAATAGAGTCTGGTTTAATTTCAGTTCGATCACTTCCACTTAGATTTAGTGGTTGTCAATGTAGCAAAGTCTAGCAGTTAATAGTGCATTGTTACTAACTTAATGGAGAAAAGTCCTTCCTATTTTTACTCAATGGCCCAAGGCCATTTGAAGAATTACGGTGCTATTGTCTGTGTTACAGACATTTATGATATTAAACCTGTAGCTTCGATTTCTATTTATCGCCATCTCTTTATTTATTTTATAGCGAGTTTTTCCATCTTTTATCATGTGGAGAATTTTTTTTATCACTGTTCATCCCCTGATTACTAATGCATCGGAAGTTGTAAAGCTGTGTGACATAAGTTAACTAAACTTTCTCATTTCCCGTGTCACTTTCGACCGAGTTAACTTTTGTTTTTATTTCAACTTGTAAAAGAGTACCTTGTTTATACTGATAAAGTGCCCAGTTTTTTTGTTTTGGAGATGATGAGTTGTCATGCCCATCTTTCCACACATTAAGCGTTGAGCACTCACTTTCATTATACTTTTTTGCCAGTTGATTATTTTAAAATTTTGTTGTAGGCAGCAGAATTAGAGATTGAAGCATATCCACTGCTAGATGAGCTTACTTCAAAGATCAGTACTTTAAATTTGGAACGTGTACGACGACTGAAAAGCAGGCTTGTTGCTCTAACCCGACGAGTTCAGAAGGTGTTATATTCCTTTAAATCTGAATTTACTATTAGCTGTCAAAATGTGGATTTGCGAAGTACTGTCATTGCTAATGTGGTTATTTATATTCATTGCCCACGTTTGGTTGCATCTTATAAGTACAAACGTATTCTTTTTGGTGAAGGTGGAGATTTATAATTTAAGAATTATGTACAAGTGTGTGCGGTAAAAACAGAATATTATGTGGGAAGTTTGGTAGCCTATTCTCCTTTGTACTTAAAACTTAAAAAGTACAAAGGTAAAAATGGTGGTTTGGTTGACATGAAAAAAGAATACGTTTTTACATTTTGAAGCGGGAAAGTATACTTTTTTTTAAGTGAAAGATTCATATTATTTTCAGCATAGTTTTCACTTTCGCAGTATAGTACTTTTCAATTACTTTACAGAACCATCTACTTCTTTCTATGCTTTCATTACTCCCAACATATAGATACAGCAGTTTTCATTTTTAGCGCACACATAAAACTTAACAAGGGTAGCAAAAAATATATATATATATATTTCCACTTTTAACGAAAAAGTAAATTTTTGAACTTTTAAAACGAGCCAACTACACTTTTAACAAGTGTAGAATACTATTCGTTTAATAAAAAACATTTACTCTCCAATTAAAAATGTGTTTTTTCAGATGTTGCAAATCACACATTCATACTTTGTATGTACAGGCTTTGCCAAAGCCAAATAGGCTCATTGTCGTCACTGTAAATGGTTTCCTTATAACTTGTCCTCAACGGCTCAACCCATTCTTCTTTACAGGTGAGAGATGAGATAGAGCAGTTGATGGACGATGATGGTGACATGGCTGAAATGTATCTGACAGAAAAAAAACAGAGAATGGAATCATCGTTTTATGGGGATCAATCCCTAATAGGATACCGATCAAGTGATGGTGTTCAATCCGCATCTGCACCTGTATCTCCCGTATCTTCTCCTCCAGAGAGTAGAAAGCTTGAGAAAAGTTTGAGTCTCGCAAGGAGCAGACACGATAGCGCGAAGAGCAGCAGTGAGAGTGCCAACGAGAATATTGAGGAATTAGAAATGTTATTGGAGGCGTATTTTGTTGTTATTGACAACACACTTAACAAGCTAACCTCGGTAACTATATTCTACTCCCGTTGTTTCTTTTCGTTTTTCTAGTGTTACCTTTTAGGAAGTTTCAAAACCTTTGTTCATGTTTGAAAAGTCAACTTAAAGAGTAAGCATTCTTCCTACTTTACCATTTGTTTTACTCCATTTTGAGAAAAATAGTCATTAGAGGAAAGTTTTATCTTTAGAAATTCAACGATATAGGTATAACTGTTTGAAAAAAGAAAGGAGGAAGTAAATGTTTTGGATTCTTATATACTGTATGTTTGATTAGACTGTGAATCATTTTATCAATGTTAGCCACCACTAGTTAAATGGTTACTTAATGTTACTTAAACTTTGCCTGTATTCTTCCTTTCAGCTGAAGGAGTATATTGATGACACCGAGGATTTTATTAATATCCAATTGGTATGATTCCTTATCCCTTTCTTGAATGTAATTGGATTGTGATCCTCAATGGTGGAATTATTCTAAATTATTCCAATTGGTGTTACTTGTCACCTTGAGAGCGGTGGTGTTTGTGGTAATAAAACTGGCATTAGGATTTTAATTGTGTTTGACTCATTGTATACAAAATTTTAAAATAAGAACCCTCTTATGACACTTCACTTTGACGTTCTACAAAAAGATCTTCATTGTGGTAATAAAACTGGCATTAGGATTTTAATTGTGTTTGACTCGTTGTATACAAAATTTTAAAATAAGAACCCTCTTATGACACTTCACTTTGACGTTCTACAAAAAGATCTTCACTTCCTTAAATCATCTTAGTTGAACCACATATACAAAAATAGGGGAAGTAGAAGCACTAATGATCTCGAAGTTGCATTGTTTACAACCTGTTTCCAATGAAGTCTGTAATTCAACACATATAGCATTAAAGCTTCATTTATTAGTTTCATGCAATCGACAACCTCCCATTGTGCACCCTTGTGCACCCACCATTGCAAGATAGGTCGAGAGTATCTGAGTTCAAATCTTTACAGGGTTCTTTTATGTTTTTGTTTTGTTTTATGTTTTCAGGACAACGTTCGAAATCAGCTTATACAGTTTGAGCTGCTACTCACAACCGCGACGTTTGTGGTCGCAATCTTTGGTGTTGTAGCTGGGATTTTTGGCATGAATTTCCCTATAACATTGTTTGATGACCCGTCTGCATTTAAGTGGGTCCTGTTAATCACAGGAATAACCGGTGCTATCATATTTGGTTCATTTTTGTGGTTCTTCAAGTATAGAAGATTGATGCCTCTGTAGATGCGAACGGATATTAGGGTTATATTATTATTAGTGTCATTATTTTAATTTGTATTCTGCAAGCAGAATAACAATAGGCAATAGAAATATGAAAGGGCGTACCGAATCATTTTGTATATTTTGTTGTCAACTTGTTTCGGTAGAAAGCAAAAGAATGATGGGAATTGTTAGGCTTCGTGATGGAAATTTTTAAGCATTGTATAAACATGATATATGCATAATTCGCAGAAGCCAATTTAAAGTGACAATTCTCCTTCCATTTAATTGTTTTGATTTCGGTTCATGACAAGCTTTGAGATAAAGTGAAGTCGGCCAAAATCCTCTCTGATTTATGATCAATACATTCTTCTCCGTTTACGAAATTAGTCGATTTACCAAGATATTAACACAAAGTGCTTCGATCAATACTGAAAACGTATCGAGAAGGGAAAACTTCGATCATTTGTGCTCATGCAAACATTTTTTAAAGGAATCTTCAGGTCTGAAAGTTTCACCTACGATTAATTCGCAACAGTAATAGTACGAAAATCCCTGTAAAACAATGTATATATTCTCTTTTTATTATCATTCTTCATCACCTTAATCTTTCCCGTTCGATTATCATCGGAAATAAAAATTTCGTCTACAACCAAAAAATGAGTTATAAACAAAAAGAAGTTACAAGTCCACATCGGTAAAAAAAAGACTAGGCTTATGCCAAACATTACACTGCGCCTTATTTTAAACAGGTTTTTTTCTCGTTACTTTTTAGAAGCAGCCTTTTTTGATTAAAAAATTCTATGCCAAACGCATTCGTAGTCAACAAATTTTCACGGAAAATACGAGTACCACCAAACACTCCATAAATGAATCGAGGAAAAATAATTTACAGAAAAATATTTTTCCGAAAAAAAGAAATTTCAAAAGAGAATCGGCAACAGTTTAACAAATCTAGTTGACAAGGGTAAAAGTGTAATCTAAGCTTCTAAAGTTTGTGCCGTTAAGTTCATAAACTTGAAGCTTGATTTAGTACATTTCTACATAGGTTATAATTTATATACTTACCACTTTTTTTCACTTGAATGATCAATAATGGCTTTTTTCATGACAAATTTCCAAAAACTTTTAATATATTCCAAAAAAATAACTCCTTTTCTCACCCAATCATCTTTCCCATATTTCTTTCCTCCATCTCTCTGTCACACATTTCATCGAACACTTCTCGATCACACTCGTTCGATGACCGAAACGCAACATTTGTATCGAACCCATGATAATGATATTGACTTTAGACTCTTTAATAGAATTTTCAATGAAAGACATAAAAATAACGGACACCAAGTTAATAAACTGGTCAATACAGTAAAAAAAGCAGATACATTTTCATCCGTAGAAGAAGCGGTGGATTTTCTTGAGAAAAACAGCGAAGTTGAGCCAAATGAGGAGTTAGTTTTTCGGGCTATCAGGGAACTGAGAGAAGAATGGAAAATGGCTTTAATAGTATTTAAATGGGGCGAGAAACGGAGTTGTTTGGGGGAAGATGTTTGGGAATTAATGGTTTGGGTATTGGGTAATTGCAAAAAGTTCAATATTGCTTGGGGTTTGATAAGGGAAATGTATCGGTCTTCGGTAGATACTCGAAGTGCAATGCTTGTCATGATCGGCAGGTATAGAGACATATATATATATATATATATATATATATAGAGAGAGAGAGAGAGAGAGAGAGAGAGAGAGAGAGAGAGAGCTTATTTTTGCAGCTTTTAAGCTCCGCTTATTCGTTCCTTTTTGCTCAAAGATGTGATGCATTTGATTGGGCAGCTTAAAACTGATTTTTCTGTCATAAAAAACAAAAAGCTTTAAACTTGATGACTCATTTTTCTGCAGACTCAAATAAGCCAACTTATTTGTATATATGATGTCGCTTAACAAGCCTGGCTTCAGCTTTTTGGCTCCGCATTTTCATTTTATTTTTTTTACTTATAAGATGCGATAGATTTGGCTAGGCAGCTTAAGACTGAACATTATAGGGTTTTCCTGAAAATATTAGAAGCTTTACACTGGGCGAGCGCAATTTTCGCTACTCAAGCAAACCAACTTGATTGGTAAAAGTTTATACTTGAACAAGTCTGTTTTTTTACAAGTGCCACAAGAGATGTTTGTGTAACTGTTTGCAATTCTGTTTTGATAGATATGCAGCTGTGAATAATCCTTCCAAGGCTATTCATACATTCGAGATTCTGGAAAAGTACTCAGCATCGCCTGATATGGAGTCGTTTCATACACTTTTGAGTAGTCTCTGTAAATGGGGAAACATGGAAGAAGCTGAAGAGTTTATGCTCTCTAATAAGAAACTTTTCCCTTTAGAGACAAATACTTTCAACATTATTCTAAATGGCTGGTGCAATGTATCTATTGATGTGTTAGAAGCAAAACGAGTTTGGAAAGAAATGTCTAGAAATTGTATTCTCCCGAATGGAAAATCGTATACGTATATGATTTCTTGTTTCTCGAAGGTCGGGAATTTGTTCGATTCTCTAAGGTTGTACGATGAAATGAAGAAAAGGAGGTGGGTTCCTGGTTTAGAGGTGTGTAACTCTCTGATTTACGTTCTTACTTGTGAGAATTGCTTTGAACAAGCTATGAAGATTTTAGAGAAAATGAAAGAAGAAGGTGTAAAAGCTACTTCGTTGACTTATAATTCTATGATCGGTCCTCTATGTGATGCAAATAAGTTCGACGAGGCTAGAAATACATTGGCAATGATGATAGAAGAAAAAATCGACCCGACTGTTGAGACTTATCATTCGTTTCTTAAGGGTACAGATGTGGACGAAACTACGGAGATCCTCAACCATATGAAGAAAGCTGGTATTGGTCCGAACAAAGATACATTTATTCTTATTTTTCGTAAGTTTCTCCATTTAATGCAACCTGAAAATGCACTAAAGTTTCAAGATGAAATGAAGCGATTTGAAATAGAGGCTGGTTATGAAAGTTATTGTGTATTGGTCGAAGGGTTGGTGAATTGTGGGTCGTTGATCAAAGCTAGAGAGGTTTACGATCAGATGAAAATGAATGGCTTTGTAGATGACCCAAAGCTCAAGAAGCTATTGAATGAACCAAATAGCAGTCATATAAGAGAAAAGGTACCTTTTAGAGTTGTCAGAGATAATAAGGATAATAAGCTTAGTACAGAAAAGAGTAGTGGGTCGAGACTAACAAAACGAAGAAAGAAGCTACGAAAGGCGAGTAAAGTTAGTTAAGTTTATCTTTAATATTTTATGCAACAAGTATATATATGTAAAAGAAAAGTATATTCCGGTTTTTCCATTTGTCAGGTAATAAAATTATTTAATTTGTGTAACGAATATAGGTTCTTTGTTTCACTCTTTCTAGCTTTTGTCGAAAGACTACAATTTTTTGAGATGACATACTGTTTTTGGTCCCTGTCTCATTTTAACTCGGTTTCATATCAGGTTCGACATCACAGACAGAAAATATATAGAGATATCCCACAATATGAGTGCGGTCCTTGTTTGAAGGGCAGTGTTCTAAAATACTCATACTGAATTTCAAGATAACTTAATCAAACACACTTTAACTCTTCTGAAGTACAACAATTTCATACCATGTCCCTTCAATTTTTGCGCACTTGGACAATTCAATATATGTGCATCCTAAATTGTATGCTAAGTGAAGAATTCTACTTCTTTGATCTGACAGTATAACATCATATACATACACAAATCTTTAGTGCCACAAACAAATAGTCTTTTCGGATCAAACAACATGAAATTAATCTTCTATATACGAAACTAAAGCAAAACTCTGCCAACAAAGTGGTTGAAGTTCAAGGTAGTTTTAAAACTTGTCTAGATTGCTTCTCTTCTGTTTTCTCCTAGGCTTGCTGTACGTTTTAGAAGGCGGAGAGGGGGAGAATTCAAGCGCAAACGAAGAAATAGCCATTTCGCCGCTCAAAACCTTAACAATGTCCTCAATATCCGGCCTCAACTCAGGCATTTTTTGCAAACAAACAAGAGCTAAATTTATACACAAACTTACTTGCTGTTTATTATACTCATCTTTCAACTTCTCGTCCACTAACTCCAATACATTCCCCGATTGAGCCAATTGGCGACACCAACTTACTAAATTTGCTTTTTCTAATTTCATCGGTGAAGATAAGACATGTAATGGTCTTCTTCCCGATACAATCACTAAGATCAAAACCCCAAAGCTGTATATATCAGATTTCTCCATTAAATAACCACAACCTCCAAATTCGGGTGCAATATAACATAGGGTTCCTCTCATACTAGTTGTACTACTTAATTCCCGGCTAAATAAATCTCCACTCATCTCACTAGCGGGAGATCGATCATTTTTATTTTTCCAACCTTTTCTAAAGCTAAAATCTCCGGTGGATTTCTTCTCTTCTTGATTATTTTCCCCAAATTTTCTCCTCTTGAATTGAAGTCGTCGAAATAATTCGTTACGTGGGATTTTAATTCCCTTTCTAAACCTATTTTTGAAGCTTTTGAGCTTACTAGTCTTCTTGCTCATCTCATCAAGTTGTTCATCTTTCCACCATTCTTCCATCTTCCTGTGTTTCTTATTCATTTTGTTCTCTAACTCCTCTTTCAGGTACTCAAACTTAGGTTCTTGTAATCGATTTTCCTCCTCATTTTCAACTTCATTAAACCGAACAGACTTATCCAAGTTTGTGTCTTTGCTGAAACTCTTTCTTTCCCCGTCCCATTCGGTATTCGTAGATGGGCAGATTTGGCTCCCAATCCACTCCATCACATAGTCTTTACTACACAACTCATCATTCCCATCTTGTTTCCACCACCAATCTTTTCCCAATTTCTTTTCACCATCTTTCAAATCCATTTCTTTACTATGCTCAACACTAGAAAAAAACTCATCATCATAAACAACACCGTTTTCAAGTGTAAAAACCTCCTTACCTTTGACCCTTTTACCCCCACTCGCGCTTCTATTGCAAACACAAGGGCTCGAGTTCAAATTAGGGAAAACCTTGGTAATTTTCGACGAGGATGAAGCTTGTAAAGCTAAAGCAAAATCCACCTCCTCACCAACACTTTCTAAAGGTGTTTCCACCCCACTAACACCTAAATTCCCCGAAAGCTCTTGGCTAAACAAATCTATGCCAAATTCACCCTCGATTTTCCACCTTGATAGTCCAAAATCCGATACTTTTGCCCTATATTCCGAATCAAGTAAAACATTGCTAGGCTTAACGTCCCCGTGAATAACGGGTGGATCACACTCTACATGTAAAAACTCGAGAGCACGTGCTATGTCCTTAACAATCTTGAACCTTTTCCCCCAATCCAAACATGAGTTTTCCGAAAAAATATACTCTTGCAAGCTTCGGTTAGGCATATACTCATACACCAACAACCTATTCCCTTTTTCGACACAAAAGCCTAATAAAGACACAATGTGAGGGGATTTTATATCAAAGCTACCCAATATTTGCAACTCATTCTGGAACTCTAGTTCGCCTTGCGGTGACGACGTGGCAACAACTTTGACAGCGACTAGTTTTCCGTCACGAAGGATTCCCCGAAAGACAGCGCCAGAGCCACCTTTTCCAATGGTTTCAGTGAAATCGTTTGTAGCGGATTTTAGCTCCTTGTAGCTGAATCTTTGCAGATTGGGATTCGCATTGTAGGGACTGGTACGAGAGCGCTTGACGAGAGAGAAGTATAGATGATAGAGAAAGTAGATAATTGCAGATACTGTGAGAAAAGAGGAAATGGAAACAATGGTGATGAGCAAGATTGGAGCTTTTTGGGTTGTATCATGGTTTTGAGAATTGAGTTGTCTTGAAGGCATTGTGAACTTTTCTGGGTCTAAATTTTATTTGCAAATTGAAATGTAAAAATTGGTTTTTGTAAGAGAAAGTTGGAGAAGATGAGGGACTTTGCTTTAAAGTTGAGGAACTATTGGTTTTATTTATTAGTACACTATTGAGTTTACTTAGTTAATTAGCTTGTGGAGTTGAACTTTTGGAGATTGAAGATATAACAATTTGATTAAGGAATAGAGGTCTTAAAAAAAGATTATAACTTTGAATGTTTTCTTTTGGCTATTGGCTTTAGTGAGAAGATGGAAATGGGGGGCTTTGCTTTAGAGTTGGATAATCTTTTGGTTTTTGTTGTGTTTATTTAACTATTTGGTGTTTGATTAGTTAAATAAGTTTGTGGAGTTGAACTTTGACATTGAAGATTAAACAAATTTGATTAAGGAATTGAGATTTGAAATATGGTGAATTGTGATTATGAAAAGGAAGAGTGAGTGGGGACTCAAGAATTTGCTTTTGACTAATTTGAAGAAAGTGAGAGAAAAAAGAATTTGGAGGGAAGTGCAATGGAATACAGTTGGTTTTTAAAAGGAGTACATTAATATTTTTTATTAATTAAAAATGATAGTTATGTGTAGTTATTACTTAATATTGGGTTAATCATAATTTCGTAGTTATAAAAAACCATTTATTCCCGTCACCATAAGAGTTATCTCGCTCACCTTCAGGGTCGAGTCAATGTAATGATTAAAAAAAAGTTAATTCATTTGATTATAAAAAAAAAGGTCATTCATTTTAAATAACACCTGTGATTGTATGAGGTGTCGGATTTTGGCGAAAATCTATCCAAAATATTGTATATCGAAGTCAAGAAATTACATTTTTGGGTATAAAAAAATGTTATTCTTAACTTTATATTCAATTAAAAACTACAAAATAATGTTGATTTTGTGAGAGTCGAATCCTGTCACAAACCGATTTTTCTGTCGCAAATCTGTCACAAATTCACTTTTTCTGTCACAAACCCGTTATAAAATCCGTAGCTAATAGGCACGTCAAAAAAAAAACATCACAATTCCCGTAGCTACTTGTGTATTTTTTTTTAGTGGAAATTATTGATAAATATATTTTTTTAAGTAGTCTGCTGAATATTTTGTGAGTAGATAATCATTTGTCCATTCCATTAAATTACAAATTCCTGCACCCAACTCATAATTTATAATTAACGCATGACAATTGATATACAAGAATTACAAATGTGAATTTATTTGATCACATTTTATACAATATAGTTTTTTATAAACTGTATCTTATCTTGTTAAGTGAACCCATTTTTTTCTTCATATTCAGATGAAATTATGCATTACTCTTTACTTGGATCCCTTTTCTTGTTCTCTTTTTGAATGTGGTGAAGGATATGGTCAAAGAGTCAACTGAATGAGTAATTCGAGAACAAAACAATAATAATTTGAAATGTGTAATTGACTAATTGGCAATGTGTCAGGCTTAATTATTGTGATTATTTTCTTCTTCAACATTTGTAAATGTTTTTTAATTTAGTGTTACTATTTAATTGTCAATAATAAAACGATAAGTAATTTTGATCGGTTAAATTTTTTTATTAAAATTTGTTAAAAGTTGATCATATAGTTTAAATGTTAAATTTTATAATTAGATTTAAAAAAAATTCATTTCGACAAATTTGATACAAGTTATAGGCCGGTTAAAATTACGCGTAGTTTCATAATGAAAAATTAAATGAGAACGAATGGGGTATGATTTGCGAATAAAATTAAAGTGTAGCATTATACAAAAGTACATATATTTAACTTGTTAACAATAGTAAATTAGTACTAGTAATTTTTTTGTGGGATATGACTTCATTCCCACTTTTGGTCGTTAAGTAAAACTGTAGAAGTGAAAAGACAATTATCTTTTCTTATAATAACCTAAAGTTTAATTTAGTCATTGGAAGATGCTTTGACTAGATATCTTTAAGTGCCTAATTTTTCTTATACTAAAGTCATTAAAATGTATTCTTCTATGTTTAAAATATATCATCACTTAGTCAACATTAGCTATCAGCAAAACTTCAACATTTTGAAGAAGTCTTAACTTATCAAAAGCTCGGGTAATCTGTTTCTATTAATTTATAAGTTGTTGGGAAGATTCTTTGAAGAAAACTGTTTATTTTTGGTGTTTAAGGAACATCAAAATTTAATTTAAATGAAACTAATTCTTCATAATTAAGCTCTAGCCAAACAGGATAAACATCTAAAATTGCATAATTCACACCGCTAAATGCTAAAGTAATAATGAAATTATGAAGAACAAGAAAGTAAAAAACAGAAAAGGAAAAGTTAAAAAGAGAATTCTTGCAATTTTTGATTGGATCCTTATTTTGAGATCCACTTAATTCTTGTGGGGGCCTTTTTAAATCATCATTCCTTAAGAGATGTTGACACTACATCAATTAGAATATCTTTTAGTTAGTACATTTGAACCTGTTTATCATTGCAAGTGACGTGGGATATGGTGCATTACAACTTTGGTATTTTTTATTTTATTTTATAAATTGAATTATCTTTTAGTTAGTACATTTGAACCTGTTTACCATTGCAAGTGACGCATGGACATGGGAGTACAAATATTATATTTCTATTTTTTATTCTTTTTTCGTGTTTTCTTACTTATTTTTATTTAAATTTTAAATTTTCACAACTTGTTTCACAAATTTATAAGATTTTATATTATATTGTATTCAAATTTTAAAACATTTGGACATAATACTGTTTTATACAAATTTTCTAAGATTTAATGTTTAATTTACACTAATTTATACATTTATTCCAAAATTTGGTAATTGCATAATTTTTTTCAATTTTTTTTAGAATTTTTTTTTGGATAAAATAAGCAAGGAGACACGAAAATGGATAGAAAATAGGGGGTAAAAGATTTGGATTCGGTATACAGTGCATTACAACTTTGGTATGTTTTTTTATAAATTGAAATATCTTTTAGTTCTATTTGAACTTGTTACCATTGCAAGTGACATGTGGGATATGGTGCATTACAACTTTGATATGCTTTTTTGTATTTTTATTTTTATGGTGCTAAGCTGTTAACAAGCATGATAACATGCACGGCTGGTGGAGAATGGGTCCAATCTACCAAGTACCAAACAAGGTGAATAAGGTTGATAAGTAATGGCCTATCTTTTTTGGATGTTTTCTCTTTGATAGACTTCATCTTATGTTTTGTAAGGTTTTCTTTTTATTTTAGGTGATAAATCTTTATCCATATCTCACACAGTCCATCCATCAGAATCACATTGTTTTGACAGATTTTGATATCCATGATATGAGAAAAAGAGGAGATAATTTGAATGTAGTTAACTACTTTCTCAATTGCCAAATACAAGTACACTATTTTTCTTTGTGTGGAAAAGATGAGCTTGTTTGGCTGTTTGAGCTCAATTCATATGATTTCGTAGTTTTAGTGCAATTTCTTGATCATCACAAGAAAAATGGTACACTACCCATCATGAAAATTTACTTCAAAACATTTTTAGCACCATAAAATCCTGACGAAATCTTAACTAAAGTGCTTGGTATGTAATATTTCGAGGGAATGCAATCTATAGTTACCGGAAACTCGTTTTTTTCCTTTCAAAAATTCCGTTTCCCGTTTCCTATTATTTCACGTATAAACTTCGGATTTTTTTTTATTTTTTTCAAGTTTCCGTTTCTCGTTAAAGCAAATTTTGAAAGGTAACCGTACCATGATTACGCGAAGTGGAATATTTTATACTTTTCTTTTTTATGTACTCAAACCCGTGAGGAAATAAGACAAAATACACAAGAAAAAGTAGAACACTGAAAACAATGGAATCAAATCAAACACGTAATTCCAAACGAACTTCTACTATCAATAAAACCAAGAAAGACGAACTCAAAAACCAAATAAAAGTTGCTGAGAAAACATGGACTAACCTATCCTAGAAGGCTAGAATTTACGTACAACATGTAAAAACTTCAAGAGTCTATATATGTTTAGCCATTTCATTTGTGTCTACAATTGTTTTGAACCATTTCACCAATTTAGTTAGCTAAAATAGTTTTCCCTATACTATTATGAAGAAATAAGACATATTTCCTAGCAAAACCACGACCCGACACAGCTAATTAAAGGAGGGTAAAATCCTTCTCCAAATCCTTTGGAAAGAGTAGACGAGTCCAGCGAAAGAGCATCTCTCTTTTTTTTGGTATGGTAAACAAACAAGCATATCTCTGAAAAATGATTATCTTTACTAAGGAGAACTAGTTAATCCTTAAATTTGTTTCTATTAAGATACATATACTATCGCGACCACTTCGATTAGAAGGAAAATAACAGTAAGAAGACATTTTATAATATGGAAACTTAGTATAGACAAAATTTTAGAAAAGACTTTGCTGATATATGTCCTTATATTCGCTGTACGGTGTTCTTAGTTACGCCATGCCGAAGATAACTCCAGCTCAACACCTTCCTCCCACCAAGTGGCACTCTGTAAAATCAATTTTAAGATGTTATTGCAGCCTTAGAAATACAACTTGAAACAGGTAAAAGACATACAAACAGAATTTTATGCAGATCAATTGCAAGTTTTAAGAAAACAAGCAACAGGTTATTCGAGGCCAAGGAAAAGCTGGTCTTATACAGCTCTTATTATTTAAATTTTCTCAGACCAAGAAACTAAAAAGACTCGGGTTTTAAGCTGATCAACCAAATAAACTGCAGCTTGAAAAGGAAAATAAATGAACTTAAGAACAGCAAATGAACAAGCCTAGAATTTCACCAGCAATGTTAAGGCAACCATATACAGTATATGTATATTCATATGCATACCATATATGTATATTTATGTATAAACAAAAAAGCTGGATTCTTTGAGATTGAAAATGAGCTAAGGTGATCCATCGTAAAGCTTCAAGCTTATTTGGGCCAAAACTCAAAGAAGATCAGGTTTTAAGCTTGTCAACAAAATGCAGTCGAGCTTTGAAGCAAAAACATAAACAATCTAGTTTATAAAGTGCAACCAACCAGGGCCATAGTTTGCTTTCATACAAACATACGAGCTATAGAAGCATGGACTTACCTTCACCTAGAAAGATAAAAAAATGAGACTTTGTCAATTTAAGGGGTTGGGAGATAATAACCTTGATGCCTCTTCGAAGAAATTCAAGTGAGCTTCCTTGTTCCTCCTGTAACCCCAATACTCTCAATAACTCTTCTTTAGTCTGCAGCATATGCAAATTTTGTTTACATTTACTCATATTACGTCCATCCAACTAATAATTTATGAGAGGGGAAATATTAACAGGGATGAGAATGATGAGATGTATATTTACTTCGCCTAAGGTGAAGCGAGTTGCACTCTCGGCTACACAAGCCAAAGAACCATCAGTTTGTTTCAGCATCACTTGCCATGGTCCTGCATAAAAATCCCACTAACGCTAATCGTTTTTTTTACTAAAAAAAGGCTTGTTCTTCTTTAATCTTTTTAACTACGATTACATTCTTCACATTTAGTGTTGCAGTTATCTTCAGTTTGTGTTAAGAGTATTTTGGCTTTGAGCATAAAGTTCAATTGTTTTCAACACATCTGAATATTCATGTTTTAATGATAATTTCGAAAGGCAAGGGTTTACACTATCTTACATAACAGTTTTAGACTTTTACCAAGAGGACTTGACACTTGTAAGAACAGTTCACCACTGGTTTCACTGTTTAGATTACAGCATACACTAAGGGTTTGTTAAAACGTAGAGTTAACATTCAATTTATAAGTTGCAGTGTGTTTGGTTAAGCAGCTTAAGTTTGGATTTTTTTGGTTCCTCTGATTTAAAAAAAAACTGAAGTTTTAAGCTAGGTAGACCCTTCTTCATTCTCAGCATCAAACAAGATACCTAACTTGCATAAAAGATGCACCAAACAAACTCAAAATACTCGACAGCTGAATTGAATTATTTTCTCTTTCATAATTTCATTTAAAAACTTTTTTGTTGACAGCTGAGATAGTTACATTTTCTCTTTTTACCCTAAGTACTCAACTACAAACAGCAAATTATTATATCAATCAACTAGAATTCGGAGAATAAGCAAAACAATAGATTCAGATCAAGATAGTATGGTCCTCACCAGGATATTGTCGGAACAATGCTCCGTTATAGTTCACGATGTAAGGGGCCACTAGAATCGTCTTTCATTTAAAAAGTCAAGAAACCGTTAATAATCTGGGTCTGAGAAGACAAGAATAGTGACACTCAGATGTCGAGAGCTAAAGAACACACCTTTGAATACTCTCTTGTGCGAACATAGAAAACCGGCGTAAACTGAGAAAGAAACCGATAGTGCAAGTCCTTAGGTGGAAATCCCAAAAGTCCCAAGTCAGAACTGCAACAATTATATTCACAAATATATCAATCGAGTGAAAAAATAGCAGAACACAAATTAGCAATCCATCAAGCATACCGTAGTGTGTCTAGTTCAAGATTAAAAAGAAGGGCAGGGGTTGATGTTGCAAAATTTTCCTGTTCATCGAAAATAGACAATCGGATTAAATATCATACTCTTTTATGCAACTCAACACAGTCAACCAATTAGTTAAAGCATGGAATAGTAGCAATTTTTTTTGGCTTTCTTAAGCACTGTAATTTTGAATATTATTTTTTATACTAAATTTAAGCATTGGGATTGTTGTATAGAAATGTAATGATAAGGCCATTGACCATGGTAAAAATAGAGGAACCATACCACATACTTCTCTATAGTTCCGAGTTCGCGCGTACTGCAATTGATGAATACGTAAAGGGATGGTGGGTCGTTAGATTTCCAACGGTCTACATACATTTAAAAACAAATCATGATCAGTTAAAAACCATCATCATTATTGCTCTGTAGTCTTCGATTAGCTATATAACAATGTTTAATAAAATCCAGGAAAAGCTGTATCTAAAATTTCGAAAAATATTAAATAACCTTCATTCTCATCCTCAAAATCAAAGTCCAAAGTGCTCCTTATGGATCTAAAGAATGTAGATACAGGTCCAGTGGGAACATCATCTAAGGAACCTAACGTAATGCCATCAGTCTGAAGAGAGAAAAAAAATACGTTACGTACATGTCACAGACTCGCAATTATCTATCTGCGGATACACTGCAATTATAGTTAGATATGATATGATACCTATGGAATTGAAAGACTAACTTTTCTTTTTCCTCTCAGAAATTTACACAATCACCAAATAGTAAAACAAGCATATTACCAAGTCAAAAGCAGATTTGAAAAGCTCTGAGGCCCTACGCTTTTCCGGCTTATCAGGAAATACCTAGAAGGAACAACAACTTATTAATACATTTCAATGTTCCATTATCAGTTTCTACAAAATGAAAATGGTACCTCAAAAAGGAAAAAAAACAGAGAATCGATTGATCTTCTTACAATGCAAGCATTTGTCTCTTTTTTCTCCTTGAGCTTCCTCACAACAGTTAATGCAAGTTGAATATTGGCATCAATAAAGTCATCTGAAGATCCCTTCACGCATTAGCAATTCGACAAAATCATGCATCTGGTTATACAAATTTCCATCAACGAGACAATGCAACATAAATGATGAGATCCATACCTATAGTACAGTATAAATTTTACAACTGGGTAGAAGACTAGAAGCTAATGCCTGAAATTAATACCTTATAAGAGGAGATGCTGCTTGGCAAAGGTCTAACCGAACAACCAATCAGAAAAGAGAAACAAAAAAGTATTTCAGAAACAGCAGAAACTTACTCAACTTACACTACCGAATTGACGAGAAAGAAATGTTGAAATGAACTAATTCAGATAAGAATATTTTGTGTGAATAAGCAAAAAAGTAGATAGCTATAGAAAAGTAGACATTGGTTTTTGATGAAGTATCTACAAAGACTATACTAATTTTTCCTAATGTAAAAAAATAAGAACGACATGAAAAAAAAAGTCACTTTAAACCATTCGTACCAAAAAGCAAAAATACTATAATTTTCGAATTAAAAGTACCTTTCTTCAAGGTTTCAGCTAAAAAAATAACACTTACCCAAAAAAGAGTGGTAAGAAACCCAGTCCAACAAAAGGGAAGTAAAGCAAAATGAGTTTTACTGGGAACTGAATATTTGATATTTGATTTATTACCCTCAACTATTACATAATTCCAACTTACACTAGACTACAATTATTTGATTTTGTCTGTGACTAGTTTAGAGTATCCTCAATTTTATATCCTTGACTTGCACGATTCTTTTAATTTCGGTATATTTAACCTGTACGAGTTTCAATCCTAAGTGTTACCTGTGTCATTTAATCAAACAGTTGCCAGCAGCTTTGAAAGATCATGTAAGTTGAGGATATTTGTACCAAATTAATAAGAAAAGCATTGTTCAGTGCAATTGATCAAAATG
This sequence comes from Primula vulgaris, assembly GCA_963920805.1. Lineage (NCBI taxonomy): Eukaryota > Viridiplantae > Streptophyta > Magnoliopsida > Ericales > Primulaceae > Primula > Primula vulgaris. The sequence goes on from OY987217.1 coordinate 32,592,938, forward strand.
CACACCAAATCCAATTACGTAATGCCGTAGTGGAGTGTGCTAAACCATGGAAACCTTCTAAAGCAATTGTATCCTTGATTTATACTGTTTTTCAATTCATAGTGATACTTAAGTCATTTCATCAAATTATCAAAGACTTTGTCAGCAATTGAGTTTACAGAAATGATAAATTCTGGAAGTTGAGGTTTTAATATTTTTTTCTAGTTAATTGATAGACTATTGCTGCTTAGGTAATGAAAGGTTTCTTAGTCTAGCGAACAAAATCGCATTTACGTAATAATCGAGTAGCAAACTGTATTCTCCCACAATACACCAAACACAATAGTTATGGACCTTATGGTTACAACCCAAAAACCCCAATTTTTCATCTCCGAAAGAAAGTATTTCAGTGTTGCATATTTATAAGTTGCAATCAAAACAACTGAAATCTCAATTTTAGTACAAACGCATAATCCATTTCAACTTGTCTATAATGCTTAAAATCCTAATGTTTCCACCTCTACAAAAAAATATTCCACTTTATGTAGCAATAAAAACACCGTAAATCTCAATATAAGTAGAGTAGATGAAAAGGGTTATTAGGGAAATCAATTTCAAGGCGGTTGATACTACCTAAAATCCTATCTTTTTCACCTCCATGAAAAAGACTCCAACTTTGCATTCATAAGTACCAATAAAAACACCACAAATCTCAACACAAGTACATTATATGAAAAAGATCATACGGAAAATCGCTTTAAAGTTATGTTACAACTTACAACTGAAAACCCTCGTTTTTTCACCAGCTCGAAAAAGACTCCAATTTTCCATCTATGAGTAGCAATAAAAACACCACAAATCTCATCTTATCTACATTAAATGAAAAGGGTCAATGGGGATATCAATTTCAAGTTATTGTTACAACTTAAAGTTAAACCCTACTCTTTATTTTAACCTTCATGAAAAAGACTCCAATTTTCATCTACAAGTAGCAATAACACATCAAATCTCAATATAAGTAGAGTAAACGAAAAGGGTCATACGGAAAATCGATCTCGAGGCGGTTAATTCCCTTATCAAGAGCTAACGAGAGAGATTCCGCAGCATCGGTGACGAGAACTTCGTAAGATTTGGGCTTATAAACCGATACACCTGATTTCATAACCTCTGTTGCTGCTTCTTTTTTGGTACATTGGATAACAGAAAGCTTCGGGACCGAAAGACGGCGATGAGGGAAGAGAGAGAAGGTTAGAGGGTGGAGGAAGGAGGTGTGGGGGAGAGAGAGAGTAGAGAGAGAAGAGGAGAGAGATAAGGCCATGAGAGAGAGAGAGAGAGAGAGAGAGAGTTGATTTGAATGAGTGGTGGTTGGTTAATCTGCTACTACTCAGTTTGGATTCTAAGAGGGAAAAAAAACAATAGTGATTAAATGGGAAAATTACCGGGAAAGACATAACTATTTTAAACTAATTATTAAAAAGTTATATATCAACATTTTATTTCTAAAATATACAATTATTTATAATTATAAATACTAATTGATTTATATATTTTTTTTCAGAGTCTTTTTTCTCTCTATCTCTTTATCTCTCTCTTCGCGCTCTATCTTTAGAAAAATAGAGTGCTCAACTACGAGCTCTCCTCTATCTCTCTGTACTCTATTAGAGTTTGGTCTTTTTGTCCGATTAGTTCACATGTCTCGGTATTTTCTTCTGCGATCAGTTCATTCGTCAATTTTTGATTATTTTGATCACCGTCTTCATCAATTCACTGGGCAATGCAGTCAATTTTCTCGTCAATAGTCATCAGTTCATCCGTCAATTTTCGAGTTATTTTTGTTTTTTTAAAATTACTATAATTAATTTTATATAGTTAATAATAAATGTAATCACGGTTCATTATATACACTTTAATATAGGCATAAATTAGTTGAATTGCATATACAGTAATTATTGTATGAATTGTCACTATTATGTATGCACTACTATTATGTATGCACTTTTATCATTAATAGTTCTCTTTAATACAGACATACACAATAAATTGATTATACACGTTATTTAATACAGTCATACACAATATATTTTGTATTCATTGACACTGCCCCTTCTTTGTGTTTTTGTTATTCATACACAATATACCGTTTATACATGCTATTTAATACAGGCTACACAATACACAATTATACATGCTATTAAATACAGGCATACACAATATACTGTTTATATATGCTCTTTAATACAGACATATACAATACATTGTTATACACGCTCTTTTATACAGCCATACACAGCACATTGTGTGTTTTGTGTTTTTTTTTTGTTTCTTAATAACTGTGTATTGTGTTTTGGTTATTATCCATACACAATACATTGTTTATACATGTTCTTTAATGCAGGCATACACAATACACAGTTTATATATGCTATTAAATACATGCATACACAATACATTGTTATACACGCTCTTTTATACAGTCACACGCAGTACATTGTGTATCCATTAAAACTGCCTTTTTTGTGTTTTGGTTATTATTCATACGCAATACATTTTTTATACATGTTCTTTAATACAAACATACACAATACATCTTTTATACATATTTTTTAATACAGCCATACACAATACATTGTTTATCCATCGACACTTTTTTTGTGTTATGTTTATGTTGTTTTGTAGTACGATGGGCAGTATTTTGATGATGTGCAATCTAGATGTTGGCAGATTGATAACTTCCCGTGCGACCATGCATTTGCTTATTTTTCTAGATGCCCATATTTGAATCTTCATTACTTTGTTGATAAATTATTTTTTACGGACGTGTATCGTATGACCTATGATTTACCAATAAATCTTGTACCAACATCTTTAAAGACAGAGTTTGAGCGTTTAGACTTGCCTGCTATATTGGCTCCATCTGCAAGAAGAGGTTCTGAAAGACCACCTATATGCAGAATCAAGGGAATGACTGAAAATTTGGGACAAGGACATGCAAAATACACTTGCGGACATTGTTGTAAGCAATGACACAGCCAGAGAAGTTGTAAAGAAGCTATTTGAGTTTTTTTTTCTTTCAAATAGAATGTGATGTTGGCAATTAGTTTGATAGTTTAATGGTTTTTTTCATGTCAATTAAAAGTTTTTAACATATTGAGCAAATATATTGTTTTGATTGCTTTTGTAATAAATAATCGTGATACATCTTCGATAGATTGAATGGCATATATTTTCTTTGACAGAGTCAATGATATTTTTTTTCCGACTGTCGTGTTATTATATATTTTTGATATATAGCATTTGTTATTTTTTACATCAGAGCCAATGTTAAAATTTCATACACAAGACATTACTGTTTGTACAATAACATTGTGTATGTACTTAAATTTGTTTTATTATTAACAAGTTGTATGTTATGGTTACACTACACACATAATGATCATTGAATTCAGATTAATCACAGGGCATACAATATGAAAAATCACCATTGTGTATCCAATTTTGCATGCACAATCTAATTTTGCATACAATACCAAAACATACAAATAAGTACATATATAATATAAAACAGTACATACACAATATAAAAATTGCATAAATAATATAAAAAAGTGCGTAAACAATATAAAAAAATAAATACACAATATAAAAAAATACATACATAATAAGAAAGAGGCATACATAAAAAAAATGCATATACAATCGAGAAAGTGCATACACAATACAAAAAAGTGCATATAAAATATAAGAAAGTAAATAAATAATGCAAAAAAATGCATACACAATATAAAAAAGTGCATAAACAATATATAAAAAATGTATACATAATATAAAACAGTGCATAAACGATATTAAAAAGTGTATAAATAATATAAAAAGTGCTTACACTATTAAAAAGTGCATAACCAATAAGAAAGAGCCATACATAATCCAAAAAAATGAATACACAATCGAGAAAAGTGCATACACAATCCAAAAAAATGCATACACAATCGAGAAAAGGGCATACACAATAAAAAAAATGCATAAATAATACAAAAAATTACATACACAATACAAAAGAATGCATAAAAAATAAGAAAAGTGCATAGAAAATAAGAAAAATGTATACACAATCGAATTTTCCTGGCTTTTCGAACTTTTTTCATTTTTTTTTGTGATTTTAGTTTGTTTTTTTTTTACTTTTTTGGGTTTTTTCGGGTTCCCGGCTTTTTAAAAGGTTTTTCCAGCCTTTTTTGGGTTTTTTCGGGTTCTCGACTTTTTTGATTTTTTTTCATTTTTTTTGTGATTTTTGGTTTTTTTTGGTTTTTTTTACCATTTTTTTGGGTTTTTCCTGGTTACCGACTTTTTTAAAAGTTTTTTCAGCATATTTTGGATTTTTTTTGGGTTCTCAACTTTTTTGTACTTTTTTCATTTTTTTTGTAATTTTCTTGTTTTTTTTTGTTTTTTACCATATTTTTGGGGTTTTTCGGGTTCTCGACTTTTTTGAACTTTATTTTTATATATTTTTGTGATTTTTGATTTTTCTTGGTTTTTTTTTATTTTTTGCCACTTTTTTGGAGTTTTTTCGGGTTCTCGACTTTTTAAAGGTTTTTTCATTCTTTTTGTGATTTTGGATTTTTCTTTGTTTTTTTTACTTTTTAAACATTTTTTGGGCTTTTTCGGGTTTCCAACTTTTTAAAAGGTTTTTCCAGCCTTTTTTGGGTTTTTTCGGGTTCTCGATTTTTTTGAATTTTTTTCATTTTTTTGTGATTTTGGATTTTTCTTGGTTTTTTTTATTTTTTTACCATTTTTTTTGGGTTTTTTCGGGTTCTTGACTTTTTTTAAAGGTTTTTTCAACATTTTTTGGGTTTTTTCGGGTTCTCGACTTTTTTGAATTTTTTTTATTTTTTGTTGTAATTTTGTTTTTTTCGGTTTAGAAATCATTTTAACATTAAATAAGGTAGTATTTTGTGAAAAAAAATGATGATTTAGAGAGAGAGCGTGCGAAGGGAGGAAGAGAATTTTTTTAATAGGTGGGGGGAAAGAGATTTTTTTTCCTATTTGAGTCAGTTTTATGTTTTGGTAATAATTTGTTTGAGTTGTATGTTTTGCTAATATTTTAAAACACATTGTATGTTTTGTGCATTGACCCTAATTAAATTGGTGATTATTTTATGTTATTTTTATCGAAAAAATACTTATCTGATTTTAACGATTTAGATAACATATTATCAAAGTTAATAATTGACGTGCTTAACTATCATAATATTCAAAATTCAGATACTGCCGTTAATTTAGTTGGATGAAAATTAGTTTTACTTTTCATTTTGTACATATTTTTTGTAATTTATATAAATTTAAGAGGCAATTAACAAAAACATACCCTACCTCTATTATATTATCAAAAACATACCCAAAAACTTAACTTACAAAAAACATACCTATATATACTTATTATTTATCTAATTCTAATCAAAACATAATCTAACCTCTCTATCTCTAACCGCAACTCTCTCTCTCTAACCGCAATTCTCTCTCTCTAACACACGATAATCGCAGCTCTTTCTAACACATGCTAATCACCCATCCCTCTCTCTCAAAATGACTAAAAACTTATAAAATATTCATATGCTAATTATAAAATGTCATACCCTAATTTTAAAATGCCATAGCCTAAATGTTATGAATCACAATCAAATATCTAAAAAAGAGTTCATACCCTAATTTTAAAACTTCATACCCTAATTTCAAAACTTCATACCCTAATTTCAAAACTTTATACCCTAATTTCAAAACTTTATACCCTAATTTCAAAACTTCATACCTTACATATGAATTTCTCTCAATACTATACATATAGATTCTCCTCATTCAACTTGAAACCCACAAGTTTTACAATAGTATCAAACCTCAATAAATAGAAAACAATCTCACTAATTTCATATATTTTTCATATATTACGGGATAGAAAACAATCTCACCAATTTCATATATTTTTCATATATTACGGGGTATCAACCAGTGTAATATTTGTGTATTACGTATGTATATATATGTATATATATGTATTTATATGTATGTGGATGTTTATATAATTTAGATGGTGTTCGGTAGTTAGTTGCGGGTTTTCGTGGTGGAGGAGGCGAGAGAGATAGAGTGGGATATAAAAGAAAGATACAAACAACAATGGAGGAGAGAGATACTAAGATCAGAGAGAGATGTAGACAAGAATTGGTGATGGAAAGAAGAATGGAGGAGAGAGATAATAAGGGAGGAGAGAGAGAGTAAATAAGAGATAGAGAAAGAAAGAATAAACAACATTAAATTTGTTTGATATGTTTTTGATAGTTAAAGTTGTAAGGGTATGTTTTTCGTAATTTAGTTTCAAAAGTAGTATGTTTTGTTAATTTATCCTAAATTTAATCATGTCTTTTCAAAACATTATAATTTACAATGTTTCTACTAAAACGCATATATATACGTACATAATAAGTATTCCAGTTTAAAAAATATATTATTTGATTAGATTTTCTTTTATTTTTTTTCTAAAATAATTTTTTTTTTTACACTTTCTCTATAACGAAAATAAAGTAACTTTTAGATTTATGACATTCGGGCAAAAATTATTTAAGACCACATCACTATTTGAATACTTTCATGAAAAAACAGCAAGAAAATTGTTATTTTTTTCAAACCGAAAGTTAAACCGTAAATTTGACTTACGGTTCGTAATTTTTTTTTACGATTTATACGTGAAATAAGATAAAATGCATTCGAAAAATCCCCGCTCTAAAGTAAATGTGTGTTTATTGTCATGTTAATTTAAGTTTTCTTCTTCCTTGATCAAATTCTGGGACGCTTCATGAAGCGCTTCTTTAGCAGGTAAACTTTCATTTGTTCATATTTCGAAAAAAAATTGTACTATGTTTATTAACAATTTAAGTATTGTAGCGATAATTTTAATTAGGTACTAATTTATGGAATATGTTACTATTAAGAACCTCACGTTAAACAAAATAACGGAATTGCACTCGCTTTCTCTCACATAGTACTAATTTATGGATTATGTTAACGTCCGTCAAAAATAGATTCTGTAATGTGAGATATGATGTTAGTTCTTTAATTCAACGGAAACTGCTAGATATTAATAACTAAATTGTTAATCACTGATACATTAAAAATATTTTTGTCTTTTTTTTTTAGTACAAGTGTTTTGTTGATTTATATTGTTAGTTATTTAATTCAACAAAAATTGTTAGATAATAAGTAAATTATTAATCAGTGATAGTATAATACACTAAAAATATTTTTCTCCTTTTTTTTTTAATACAAGTGCTATGTACCTAATTGATTACGCGCACATCTACTAAATCCACAATAAAAGAGACACAATTGTAACTCCCGGTTAAATAATAGTTTGTAGTTTACTCTGCTAGAACATACTCGAACACGGGTACCGGTCAATGTCCAATATTTGAACAAAGTTAGGTCACTGGACTAACAACCATGTATCAAAGTAAAAGTTACTTACTCCGTCTCAAAACAATTGCCGAGACTATTTCTATTCACTTTTTGATTTATTTTGTGTTTTTTTTTTTTTTTTTTTTTGCATTTTGAGTCTATTTTGCATTCTTTTTTTTTAGTCCAATAGACCTTTTTACATTCAAGGAAGTCTAATGAACAAATTTGCGCATTTTGAGGTTTTTTTTTCTTCTTTTTATAGACTTTTTTTTTTCAATAGAAGCTAATTGTTTAAGTCTTCTGTGCTTGCAAGATTGATCGATTTCGAATCGTTCCTTTGGGTAAGTTTCAGTAATTTTTGTTCACGGGACTATTTACTTTCAAGACAGTCTAGCTAATGAATACAGAATTGAAAATTTTGAGTTCTTTTTAATATTTCTTGTCCATTACACAATTTTTATACATTTTCTAGTTAAATCCGTGTTCATAAGATTTATTTTGAATCATTTTTATTGTATTTTGGATAGTTTTAGCATATTATTTATTCATTAGATTGTTGATTTTCAAGATCCAATCTGACAAAACTCTCGGTTATATGTATTTTGTTCCCATTGCCATTAGAATATTTTCCTATACTTTTTGGTGTGTTTTGCGCTCATGACAATAATGTTGAGTAATTTTGTGTTCATTACATATTTTCTGTCCATTAAATTAATTTTATAAATAAAACTTTTGGGGCATAAGGTGTTCATTTAATTGATTTAGTTGTGTTTTTCTTAATTAGACTCGTAGTTCGTCTTCGCTAGAGTGTTTGGTAAAACAATATACTGTAATTTAGTGTATTTTTAACTACCCTTGGATGTATTTTATGTTCATTGAATCGTTCATTAATTAATAAAATAAAAGATACGCAGGAATATATTTTGTGTTTATTAAACTGAGCACAAAAAAAAAATGGTTGTTTTGAATGTTCGCATTTATTTAGATTTTGCTGAAATTTTCATTTTTTGGTAGTCAACAGCACACTACTGGTCAATGACACGATCAAAGGTGCATGTAAAAACTGGTTGATCAAAAACTTTTAAATCAATGATAGATACAATTCCAAATAATTAAGTTTGTTAATTTAATATGTACCATGCAATGTCAAATTTACCGGAGTATATATAATTGGGAAAAAATATTTACTTGTTTATTTAATTAAGGAAACCACTTCAATGTTTTTCTACATAAACTTGCGTAGACTACAAACCCTAACAATTTATTCAGATCTACAAGAAATTAACGCCAAGTTTCCTCCCACAAGTCTAATTAATTCTCTCTCAAACTCTACAAATTAGTAGGTATTGCTTTGTTTTTATTTCAAATTCAAAATATAATTATTTTCACATCTAATATATGCATGGGCGGATCCGGGGGATGGCGGAGGTGGCTATGAACACCCTGTGATGATTTTTAAATTTTATTTTTTTATGTGTAATTTAAATTTTTCTAACATATATATACATTGATAGTCCATCTAATTAAATAAAAAATTTGTTGGTGTAGTGGTAAAATTGAGTTTAATGTATTGGAAGTTTATAAGTTCAAATCATGTTATATTTTTAATTTTTTTTAATGTTTTTTATCTTGAAATTATCAAATTTTGTAAATGATCATTGTAATTTCCCAAACAAACAAGATTATTAAACAAATATTTTATTGCTCAATACCTTTTGTTTTAACTTCATATTTATTTTATGCAATTTCATATTTATTTTATGCAATGTTAAACATAAAAAAAATCTTTTTTTTATATTATATCCTATTTATTTTATGTTTTATTCAACATATTTTTCACTCTAAAAAATAATTATCGGTCCACCCTCAGTACATGTACCTATCAGCACTACAAAAAATACCCAAATAGCGACGGAATTAGTGACGGTATATTTTGTTACGAGCTTATTAGCGACGGTTTTTGTGACGGATTTGTGACAGTTTAGTCAATTTGCGACAGATTTGTGACAACTTTTTAAATTAGTGACAACCTTTTAACAACTTTTGTCTCTCAATAAATCAAGTATTATTTTGCAGTGTAGGTCAGGAGAAGGTTAGAATAAAGTTGAAAAGTGCTACACCACCCGCATATTAAGAAAATTTAACTTTTTAATTAAAACAATATTGGCGACTTAAATTTCTAGCACCCATATTTCTAGGAAAAAACATGCAATTCTGACACTAGGTGCTCATTGTGATTATGTGATAACAAACTTTAACCGAAGTTAATTATAAGTGCTGCAATTATTAAGAACTATAACTAATTCAAAGAAACTGGATTCACAATTACAAGTTTTGTTCCATCATATATTTTCGTTTTCCTCTTTTTTCTTATAGCTATAGTGTGTTATTACCCAGGTTAATATTGAAAAAAGTTAAGTGGTCAACTGTATATACCAATAAGTTGAGGCCACGATTACTGTTTGACTAAATTTTTGATAGGGTTTAATATATTTTCGTACTTTCGTTTCTTATTTTTATCTTGTTTTATACATTAGTTTCTTAATTTTTCTTTTTTTTTTTCCACGAGTTTTACTTTTTGTACATTTGTTTCTTGAATATTCTTTTTTTTACCTTGATTTCTATTTTATTTTTATTTTTGTACCAGAGTTTAGTGGTTGAAAATTGAAAAAAAAAAGAAATATATATATATATATATATATATATATATATATATATAAACCAAGGTAAAAAAAAGAAAAGTTAAGAAACAAATGTACAAAAAATGAAAAAAAGAAGTAGAAATCATGGTTATAAAAAAGAAAATTAAAAGCAAGGTACAAAACGAGAAAAAAAATGAAGAAACGAAGGTAAAAAAAGATATTAAAGCTGTCTGAAAAAAGAGTGTGATGTATGCTTGCAGCTTAGAGAGAAAGTAAGGATATAATTTTTTTCTTTCTTTTTTCTGGTTAAAAGACACATCGCTAAAAAAATGATGACCAAAATAGAACTGGTTTTTCTTTTGCGAGAAAAAGGATCAAGACCTATGTCCATATCTTGGTTAATACAGACAGTATTTGTATATTAATTTCAGGATAACACAAGATGGTTATGAAAAAATGTGTAGGAGAGAATCATGTAACAAATGGAAGAAATAGCAATGGCAGGATATTGGAATTGCCCGAACCTATAATAATGGATATACTCTCGAGAGTCGTCCCTATAGATACCATATTTTGTTGCAGATGTGTATGCAAAACTTTTCTTTATATCCTCACAGATCCTTATTTCGCTAAAGTTCATCTCGCTAAAGCACCAAATGCTACTCATTGTTTGGTTGTTCAGCCCTCGTGGTTTGGTTCTAGATTTTACTTAACCAACGTGCCCAATCCGGATAAACTCTCTGTTTCTGAATACAACGGTTTTTGTCCTTGGAAAAGGTTGACCATGCCAGACGTGATAACCAAAAGTTACCCAAAAATGTGTGTATATGGTTCACTTTCTGGTTCTTGTAATGGGTTGATATGTTTATATTATCTTATCCTGCCAAGTCCAGGTTATACAATGTTTTGCGTTTGCAATCCTATTCTTGGCGAGTTTATGGTTCTTCCTAAGCCTTGGCCTTTATTGAGGTTCTCTGCTTTTGGCTTTTGTCCCAAGACTAAGCAATATAAAGTTATCCGAATCACTTCCTCTTTATTCGCCGAGATACATACACTTGGCACAAACTGCTGGAGAAATATTGGTTACCTCCCTGAACCATTAAAGAGAAGTTTGATTGACTGCTCATGTTTAGATGGAAAGTATCCTTATCTCACTGACAGTTCCGAGATGTCACATTTAATTTGCTCTTTCAACTTTGAAACCGAACAATATTCATATATACCTCCACCCCCCTATTATGCTACTCATGATAAAAAATCTAGGTTACGTCTTGATGTTGGGATATTGGGTGGATTATTTTGCTTGAGCTATACGGCTGATACTCTACATTTTGAAGTTTGTGTGATGAATGATTATGGCGTGAAAGAATCTTGGACTAAGAAATTCACAATCGACATGACGCTAAATTGCATGTCGACTAAGGTTCCGGAACGTCTGTTTAGCTATATGGATAACAAAGAGCTTAGAATAAAAAAATTAATGAACAATGGGGATATGCTGCTTACATGTTCACTAACTTCCCCCCTGCTTTATTACAGCTCTCTGAAAGGAACAATTTGTGATATCTCGAGTTTTTCTCTGGATGAAAGAGAAAGAGAAACAATTGGCAACTTAGATTTTTCAGCTATTGATCTTGCTCCAAGTTTTGTTTCGCTGAAAGATATGGGCGGGGAGGTTTGGAAGTCATCTAGAGAACACAGTTGCAATACAACATCTAATCATATTAATGATTTTGATTATCATAATAGTTATCGAGATAGTTTTTTACCGCAGTGTTCGTCATAACTTTGTGATGGAAATTCGAAATAGTTGGAGGATAGGCTGAAAATTAAAGAAGATAATAGAAAGTATAGAGAGCGTTACGGTAGTGTTCGTCATAACTTGGTTGTTTACCTAGGGACCGGCCGGTCATTTCTTTCTATTTCATTATTATTTGTTTCCTTTTAATCTACAGTTTAATCCTAAAGTTTAAAGTGAACATATAATATCAGCAAAAGTTTCATAATAATATTATAGTTTTGACACTTAATCGGTGAATCAATTGTTTGTACATTTTGAGTATTTTGTGTTCATTAGACTACTTTTATCCATTCTCTTGCATTTAAGGGTAACCAGTACTACTTGAACAAGTTCGTTGAAAAAATCCCTATCAAACTCACTTTCGGATTGTGAGGTTGTGAGAAAGATTTGCCTCTTTTGTTTACATTCGAATACGGAGTAATTAATACAGATCGAGGTAGAAATTTTGTCTCTTCAAGTACTTTTTGTGACAATTAGCTTGTTTAATTGCGTATGTGGTATTCCAAAAGTTTAGGTTTACAACGTTAATTAGTGAATCCGCAAGGTAGAACATTGTTCATCAATTGGTAGTTTGGTACTAGCTAAACCGTTGATTCAACTTTGGGGCGTTTCTTTTTCTTCGGAGGATTCGTCAATGGATATGGAGACGAGATTCGCCAACATTGAAAAGTATTCATGTAATGAAAATTTAATGAAATAGTAAAAGTTTTGATTCGGAAAGGGGTCAATTAGGAGGTGGCGGCCGAAACACTAGGTGGGGGACACAACTATTCGGCACACCGACAAAGGTTGACCCGTGACTCACCGACCTTACGTATACTGGTCGGACAGGCACCAATCTGGCATAGGTTTTTTGCATAGCTAACAAATTGTCGGAGGTTGAAATATTATGAGCATGAAGCCAAAGTGTTATAAGAGCAGCTTGGAACTAGATTGGAAACATCAGGATTTTGCAAATAAAGAATCATCAATTTTTAATTTCGAAAAATTTACTTATTTGCGCCTATTTTTTTTATTCGATGATATGTATAGAATCGGTATTTTAGTATAGTAAACGAGGATATATTCTGTAATCAGTTTATCGAGAAATTGACAAAAAGTTTGGGGACATTTAATTTACAACTTGAATCACATTGCTCTGGGTAGAAGAAAATCGAGTTGTTAATTTTTGAAAATTTGCTTGTTCGATCAGTGCAGTATTTTTAGAACTCTCGTACTTGTTTTTTAGAACTAAAATTTGCCTAGCAACCGTACTTGTTATTATGAAATCGCGCTGCAAGTTTGATATCATGATTGATGAAGTAACAAAAATAAAAACAACAAATATATAGAAATCAAATAAGATTAACAACTTGAACGAAATAAACATAAGACCAATGCAAGTTCAATGTTACATAAATAGATCGAATGATCCAATGAGAGCACGCGGGATAAAGTCCTAACCAAAAACAACAGAATAAAGTCCCGACCAAAGACAAAGTACGAAAACAACAAGATAAAGCCCTAATAACCAAAGACAAAAGCACGAAAACAACGGAAGAAGTAATCAATTAACATGCAAATTTTCTGAAAAAGGATTAATTTGAGAAGTACTCCCAGAAGCCTCACGGTTCCAACGATGCCTGCCTCACCTCCTCTTCCAAGGCGGCTTCTCGAAGGAGCCACTCTTCACGAACGGTGGGAATATGAGTCGTAACAGTTCGAGGGCTATGAGCAATCATATGCTGGATAAGGGAGTTATCGAGTAGGGTTATGCCAGCTTCATCACCGTCTTTCGCCATGTGTTTACAGACTTCGTAGCCACGATAGAATATTTGGTATTCTTCTTTTGTCCATGGGACACCTTCCACCGCACCGGGATAAGGTATCCCATCTAAGCCCACCTTCATTGGCCAACCTTGAGCCTCATGCTTTTGATAACTGTTCCAGTCACTCATGTCCCTTTCTCTCCCTCTTCCTGTTTTTTCTATATGGTTTCTCTTTATGTTTCTCACATTCTTTTGGACAAATGCATGTGTATATATAGGCACACTACACACTTTATTGAAGATACCAGAGGTGACGTTGAATTGATGAGTACATTTTTTTTGAAATGCTAATTAATGAAGACATTTGACCATGATTAGGACGTATATATTCATAGCTGGCCTCATAAATATTAAATTACAATAGTTACACATGCTGCCATGCAAGCTCACTCATATGACCTCATAAATATTAATTGTTAGAAGTTAGAACAACTACGTATTAGTTTTTTTTTTTCAATATGTTGAGTAAAGAAGTTTTAAACATGAAGTAAACTTATCTTGACTTGTATTGTGTTCTTCGAGATAAAATATTTAAGAAATTTGACGAGTATATTGATCCAATATGGAAAAATATGATATCTAGATGGCGAGATTATAAAATAAAGGCTACTGTTGTAATACATTTATTGATGTTACAAGTCTTTATGTTTAGCATTTATGTGTATAGTTAGTGGCTTATGAGTTACAACCATTTGGTTGATTGTCATCATTTTTATTGTGTAACTCTCATTCCCTCTACTATACAAAGGGTTCATGAGCCACCATTGAGACATTTGGTAATACAAGAACGACATATTCTCTCTCTATATATATACGTATGAGATAATTCGCTTACAACAGTTACAAACATGTTTGACCTATTTAATTGTTTAAAAATATTCTCACGCGCATGCATAAAGGTTTGAACATAGTAGAAATGTTCATGTAAGAAAAAGAGTTAAGAGATTTTAAAAAAAGTTAATTTGAAGTTAAAAGATGTTCGGCTTTGCTCAAATATATATTTATCAACTTTGTTGATGCAAAAAATATCAAATTGTTCAATTGACAGACAACAAGTATTATTTTTGACTGTTTTTTTTTTTGAGGAAATATCAAAGCTAGACAGAACGGGTTTGTTATTTGTATATAGAATAAGTTGATTATTTCTACTTATTTTGTTGATCCATCAAGGTGTACGGAATTTGCATTTTTGTGTAGCAAATGGAATCGAACAGGATGAATGGTTTATGGGGAGGTAAATGAGATGTTAGTGTACGTTCTCCAATTTGAATCGGCTCATTTGGGTAATTAGTGGGTGAGAGGTGGTGGGCTCACGGGTGCGCGTGTACACCACAACCATAACATGTCGTGGGTGTCGGACTTAGACCGTCCAAGGGACTAAACTGAGGTGGAAAATGTTGAAGACTCACTCCTATCACGCGTGACAACTCGGAGGTCAAGTGCGCCAATCCCTTGTCAAATTATTCAATTCCCAACTCTCATCCATGTTGGATTGAATTTTCACCCAATTATTGAAATTACTCTTGACCCCGTTTTTGGAGGCCATTATCATCTTTCACACCAATTATCGGTTTTTGGACAAACCATATACCGTTTTGAATCCTCAAACAGTACTTTGATTATATATAGTATCAAACACAAATTTACATGAACCCATCAAAACCGGCCGGTACTTTATAATACAAATTCGAACACCAAAACGACTATTGACACAATAATTAGCAAGTAAAACAAGAAAAGTAAATATTGGAGAAAAAAAAACATGTGTATAGTAGCTATTTATATTATTTTTGCCATAGTTTTATTTAATTTGCTATTTAAACTCTTAGACTGCACTAAGTGGCCAATCCCATTCTGTACGTACTTGAAACCATACGTCATGACCATACAAATTCCAATATGAATTATTGGATGGTCAAGTAAAAGGAAGGGGAAGTGTAAAGAAATTACACTATTCATATTTCCCAAGACTGAATAAATGTAAATGTGCCACAGCAAGTTCTGTAAAAGTGTTGCGTAGATAAAAGTTTTTTGTTTAGTTTTGGATACCCTAAAAAGGAAATAGAGAAAAATCATGTACGGCAAGGTTCAAACCAGGGACGGAGCTAGGATTAAATCGTTGGGGGGGCCGTAGAAAAAAAATTGGTACTCGAATTCTAAGAAGAAAAAAACGCTTAAAATAATCGAAAGCGGAGTTTGGAGAAATAAGTGACACTGTTGGATAACCAATACAATATCCCTAGGCATATTCCATAAACACTATTGGATCACTGATCTAGCCACCCCCTAAATCCGCCCCTGGTTCAAACCCTAGGCACACAAGTTTTCTAGTCATGTAGGATAACAAGTCCAGCACGTCCTCCTTCTGCTACGAAAAGTTTATAAATAAATTTAGAAATGATAACTTTTTCGCCGGGTTCAACACTTCGAGTAAATTCAAACGTAAACCTATTTTATGCTTTGGTCTGTACTTGTAAGTTTATAATCGGTGAAGATATTGAAATAACAATATTCCCGTAGCATTTCCCCTCAGCATTTGTAGTGCATAAACATTGAATGTTCATGAACTTTTTACTTTTCTAATGAAGGTTATAATTTGTACAACATTTGCTTTCCTACTTCAAATGTTGAGGATATTTGATTTTCTGATTTGAGTCCTTGACAAATGACAAATGAACGGTTGAAGCCGAATGAAATCAATTATTTTCATTACCGTTAATAAGCCAACTTAATTTTTCATTCTAAAGTTAAATCCAAACAAGTATCCTCAAAATGGTTTTTGTCTTTTTGGTTTGAAGCCTTTTTCATGCTTCCCTACTTCTAATGGGATCATTCAAAAGTTAAATCTATTGAATATATATCTATATGTTGGACTAATTAGTGTTGTTGCAGAAGTTACAGGACTGTTATGAATGAAGATGTAAATTAGTAAAACTGTGTAATTGAAAGTTTGTTATTATCTGTAATTAAAGGACCAATTCTGTAAAGTCTGAAAGTTGTAATGTGTTACTTTCTGTAATTAAAGGACCAATTCTGTAAAGTCTGAAAGTTGCAAATTGCACTATATAAAGACTGTTTATACTCATTTGTAAATATTCAGAACATTATTATCAATAAGATTTTTCAGTTTTATATTTCTTTCTCTCTCTCTATATTGGCGATTTACACACATATATATACATATATATATATCAGTCAATATACCTATTATATTGACTGTATAATTCACCAGAACGTGAAATTCTACATGGTATCAGAGCGAATTGCTCAACTCCGCTGCTAATTTCGCCTGCAATCAAGGCTGGTTTGATCTTCTTTAAATCTCTAAAATTTAGGGTTTTATTTTTAGGTTTTTTTTTAATTTCTTCTTAAAAAGATAATAGATTTATTATCTTATATGTTTTTCTTGATCAATAATCAGAAGTAAAACTTACCCCAATTCTTTAATTAGGGGTTTTCTAATTTCTTTCTCCTGTGTGTTTTGATCTGTTATAAATTGAGGATTAATTAGTTGTTGTTTGGGTTGTTGTTGTTATTTCTGTTATTTTTATGTATATACATATTTCAAAAACAGAAGTAAAATTTACCCCAATTCTCTATAACAAGAATTAGGGGTTTTCTGTGATAGGTCTTCGTATTGATATAGCTTACTGAAATTAAGATTAATTTGTTGCTTAAAGTTTTTTTTGTCTTTGATTTGTTTCAAACCATAATAAAACTTACCCCAATTCCTTAAAAAAGAATTAGGGGTTTTCTGTCAAAAGGTTGTTTTTTTTGTTCTTTCTTGAAACAAGCTTGTTTTTTTTCTTTTTTCATTTAGGGTTTTATGGAGAATATAGCTGCACCTGTGATTACCACTATGAATCCCTACTTCATAGGGACAAATGAGAATACTAGTTCTAGTTTGGTTTCTCCTATTCTTTCTGGGTCTAATTTCCATTCTTGGAAAAGGGCAATGGAGATTTCTATTGGGGCTAAGTCAAAATTAGGGTTTGTTAATGGTACTTTACCATGTCCAGTTGAGGGGGATCAAATGTTTGGGGCTTGGCACCAGTGTAATTTGATAGTAATGTCTTGGATAATAAGATCAGTTAGTGAGGATATTGCCCAATCTATTCTTTATGTAGACTCAGCTACTAGAATGTGGATGGAGTTAAATGAAAGGTTTTCTCAGGGTAATGAAGCTAGGATTTATGAACTTCATCAGGATATTAATTCCACTACACAAGGAAATATGTCTGTATCCACCTATTTTACAAAGTTAGAAACTTCTTGGAATGCTTTGTCTATTATTAATCCAATTCCTAGGTGTAATTGTGGTACAATTGCTGGATGTACTTGTAGTGTAATGTCTGCTATTGTTGCTAGAGAGAATAGAATGTTCAAAATGACTTTCTTGATGGGTTTAAATGAGAGGTTTTCTATGGTTAGGGGTCAAATTTTGCTTATGAAACCCATGCCTAGTATGAATAATATTTACTCAATGGTTAGCCATGATGAGAAACAGAACAATGTTCATAATAACAATGTGGTACAGTCTCAGAACTTGGCTTTAAGTGTTCAGTCTCAGAATATTCAGGGTAATCAAAGGGCAGTTGGGTATAGCCAGGGTATTTATAGGCCTAGTTTTGGAAGAGGCAGCAATAGTATGAAGTGTTCTCACTGTGGATCTAATAGACACACTAGGGACAAGTGTTATAAAGTGCATGGGTATCCACCTGGTTGGAGACCTAGACCTAGGCTATCTTCTTTTCAACCTTCTTTTCAAACTAGACCACAAGCTTATCTAGCTTCTACTTCTCAACCTTCTGGTGTTTTTCAGCAGAATCTTCAGTCTCCTCATTTCTTGCCTTATCAGAATCAGAATTCTTATCAAGATTCTTATCAGAATCAAGTTCATCAGGCTCAAATAGATCAGAATCAGTCATCTACCGTCTCTCAACTTAGTGCTGTTAGTTCTTCACAACCAGTTGCTGTTATTGACACACCCATATCCAATCTCACCTTTACTAACATGACAGGTACACCTGCAGTTTTTAATTGTTCTAATTATGATCTATTAGGGTTTAGTAATAAAGATACTTGGATATTAGATAGTGGAGCCAGTGAACACATGATTAATGATCTTTCTAAATTCTTTTCATACAAAACTAGTAGTATTCCTTATGTTAATTTACCAAATGGTCATAAAGCTGAAGTAAAATGGATTGGAACAGTAAAATTTGAGTCTGGGTTAGTATTATATAATGTGTTATGTGTTCCTTCTTTTAGTTTTAATCTAATATCAGTTAGTAAGCTAACTAGGGATGTCTCTTGTATTGTAAAATTTGAGACAAATTTGTGTTATATTCAGGACCAGGGCTCTATGAAGATGATTGGTAGTGCTACAGAGAGAAATGGCTTATATTTCTTCCAGAATCCCATTATTTTTAGAACAGTTAGTGAAAAGCTTCCTATTTGTAATACTTCTTCTCAGAATAAGCCATCTATTTGGCATTATAGGTTAGGTCATCCTAGTAGTTCAGTTTTAAGACTTGCTATTAATGATGTAAATAGTGATTCTGGTGTTGTTTGTGATTCCTGTCATCTTGCTAAACATAATAGATCTCCTTTTCCTTTAAGAACTTCTTCTACAATTCTTGCTTTTGAGTTAATACATTGTGATCTATGGGGACCATATGCAGTAGAAACGCATGATGGTCATCAATTTTTCTTAACCATTGTAGATGATTACACTAGATGTACTTGGGTTTTTCTTCTTAAAAATAAGTCTGATACTGCTGCTGTTCTTACGCATTTTGTTAAAATGGTTAGTACTCAATTTGGTTTGTCTATTAAAGTGTTAAGGTCAGATAATGGATCTGAGTTTTTTCTAAATAATTTTTACTTGAATAATGGTATTCTACATCATACTAGCTGTGTAGAAACACCTCAACAAAATGGTATAGTTGAAAGAAAACATCAGCATCTCCTTAATGTAGCAAGGGCTTTAAGATTTCATTCATGTTTGCCATTAAATTTCTGGGGTGATTGTATACTTACTGCTGTTTATTTAATTAATAGAATGCCTACTCCTTTATTAAAAAACAAGTCTCCATATGAAATGTTGTATAACAAAAAGGCTTCTTACAGTCATCTTAGAGTATTTGGTTGTCTATGTTTTGCTAGTACACTATCCAGAAATATGACTAAGTTTGATCCAAGAGGAAGAAAATGTGTCTTAATAGGTTATGGCACTAGTACAAAAGGTTACAAATTATATGATTGTGAAACACAAGAGTTTTTTCTTTCTAGGGATGTAACTTTTTATGAACATATAATGTTTTTTAATGATAGTAGTTTTGATAATTCTGATCTTTCAGCTAAGAAAACAACTGAGTTGTTTACTGATACACTCAAACCTAAGGCTATAAACACTTCTGATGTTATTCATTCTGTAGAAAGTGTTAGTAATAGACCAAAAAGGACACATAATGCTCCTGCATATCTTCAAGACTATCATATTGATTCTAATAGAGTATCTTCTTTAGCTACTTCTTTATATCCTTTGTCTTCTTATGTTAACTATGAGAATACTTCTCATAAGTATAAATCTTTTTGTTTAGCCATTTCTACTAAAACTGAACCTAGAAATTATAAAGAAGCACATAGTAATCCTTTGTGGCAAGAAGCAATGCAAAAAGAAATTAAGGCCTTAGAAGAGAACAACACTTGGGTTTTAACTCCATTACCTATAGGAAAACACCCAATTGGTTATAAATGGGTGTATAGAATTAAGTATAAAGCTGATGCTAGTATAGAAAGATACAAAGCTAGGCTGGTAGCCAAAGGCTATACACAGTTAGAGGGTATTGATTATGAAGCTACTTTTTCACCAGTAGCAAAGATGACTACTGTTAGAGTTTTTTTAGCTATAGCTGCTTCCAAAAACTGGATTTTATCTCAAATAGATGTTAATAATGCTTTCTTACATGGGGATTTAGATGAAGAAGTTTATATGCTTGTACCACCTGGTTTTCATCAAGAAAATATCAATATGGTTTGTAAATTGCAGAAGTCTTTATATGGTTTGAAACAAGCTTCAAGGCAATGGTTTTCTAAACTTAGTAATGCTTTGATTGACTTTGGTTTTGTTCAGTCTATTGCTGATTATTCTTTATTCACTTATAATAAGAATGGTGTTTTCCTTGCTTTGTTAGTCTATGTAGATGACATATTGATTGGGAGTTCATCATCTACTTTAATTAATCAAGTTAAAATTTTTTTAGATAGTAGGTTCAAACTAAAAGATTTAGGTGAACTTAAATATTTTCTGGGTCTTGAAATAGCTAGAAATAAGGATGGTATTCATGTTTGTCAAAGGAAATATGCTTTAGAATTGTTGGCTGAGACTGGCCAGTTAGCAGTTAAACCTATAGATTTTCCAATGGATACAAAAACAAAATACACTATACAGAATAAAGATTTACATGATGACATAACTGAATATAGAAGGTTGATTGGTAGGCTTTTATATTTAACTATCACTAGACCTGACATTAGTTTTTCAGTTCATACACTTAGTCAATTTCTGGCATCTCCCAGTAAGCAACATTTTGCAGCAGCTATGAGAATTTTAAAGTATGTCAAAAAGAATCCAGCTCAAGGTATATTCTTTTCTTCCTCTAGTAATTTCAGTTTGAAGGCTTTTAGTGATTCTGATTGGGCATCATGTATAGATACTAGGAAATCTATTACAAGTTTTTGTATATTTTTAGGAGAATCTTTGATCTCATGGAAGAGTAAAAAACAGCCCACTATATCTAGAAGTTCAGCAGAAGCTGAATATAGGGCTTTAGCAGCTACTTCATGTGAAATAATTTGGCTTTTACAGTTAATAAAAGATTTTAGTTTAGAACATACACAGGCTGCAATACTTTATATAGACAGTAAGTCTGCATTAGCTTTAGCTCACAATCCTATTCATCATGAAAGAACAAAGCATATAGAAGTAGATTGCCATTTTATAAGAGACCAAATACAGAAGAAAATTATTCATCTTTTACATGTTTATACTGCCAATAATTTGGCTGATATGTTTACAAAAGCATTGGGTGCACCAAGTTTTACAAACTTATTGTCCAAGTTGGGTGTTTTATCACTGCACAGCCCAACTTGAGGGGGGTATATTGAATATATATCTATATGTTGGACTAATTAGTGCTGTTACAGAAGTTACAGGACTGTTATGAATGAAGATGTAAATTAGTAAAACTGTGTAATTGAAAGTTTGTTATTATCTGTAATTAAAGGACCAATTCTGTAAAGTCTGAAAGTTGTAATGTGTTACTTTCTGTAATTAAATGACCAATTCTGTAAAGTCTGAAAGTTGCAAATTGCACTATATAAAGACTGTTTATACTCATTTGTAAATATTCAGAACATTATTATCAATAAGATTTTTCAGTTTTATATTTCTTTCTCTCTCTCTATATTGGCGATTTACACACATATATATACATATATATATATATCAGTCAATATACCTATTATATTGACTGTATAATTCATCAGAACGTGAAATTCTACAAAATCCAAAAATTAAAATACTTGTCTATAAAGGTTTTGCTTTTAAGTCGTCAATTTTGGTGTGGCTTTACGAGATCATGATAGGATCCAAAATCAACATCATAATTCATATGTGCAATTGATATTTCTGCAGGTCTTGTAATTGAGACTTTTCTTTTGGTTTACCCAATGCATGATATCTCACGTAACACATTTAAACTCTCCATGTACACAGGTGGTATAGCAGCAGTGGATTCAAAATTTTTATCATGTCATGTTTTCGGTTTTTTCATAAAAAATATTCGATTTTGTTTTGTAAATCAACATAATCTTTTATTTCTAAAGTATTTGTTAAAAAAAAACTATAAAATTTGACTTTTTATATTTTTTTTTGAGTTTTTATTAATATTACTACCTTATAAATTGTCAAACAAACAATTAAACATAAAATATATATATAAAAGGTCAAATTTTACAGATTTTTTGAAAAAACACTTTAGAAATAAAATAGCAAGTTGATTTACAAAAAAAAATATTTTTTTTTACAAATACATATTAAAAAACCGAAAATATGATAATTCGAACCTGATAAAATTTGAACCAAGCAGTGCTAGGTAATAAGGTTGACTGCAACCTATATTTGGTTGAAATATTGAATGTTTATAGTTCCCTAATTGGTTGAAGTTTTCTATTAAACGTTGGAATTATTTTACTAAAAGTTAAAATAGTTTGAAGACTACTTCGAAAAAAAAAAGGGTTTGAAGAACTTGTTATGCAACGATATGAAATCGTGCTCCCAAAATAAAGCTTTAATTAAATTAAATATACTAGGTTAAACCAAGTAGACACAAATAAATTTGAATCAATAAGTAGGCCATATTTCTGGGCATTACATTAATTAAAGGAAATATTCTAGGATTATCGTTTTTAAAATATACATGTCCCTGTATTAATAATTTGAGAGATATTCTATTTTTTTTCCTCAGCGAAAGGTTCATCTATTAAGGAACAAAAGAAAGTCATAATCATGGAACAAAGCCTTTACGATAGCTTATAATTCGAATCCGATAAGAAAAAGCGGGAATGCAAATTCTAAAATACAGAAATGTGAGCCTAATAATTAAGACTAAGGAAGCAAAACAAGGAGAAAAAAAAGATAATGCACAACTAAACTTCTTATCAAGCTCAATAATATTTTGCTTGAATGTTCCAAAGATATTCTACATATACAGGGACACAGAGTCAGAAAAAATATTATGGGGTTGCTATATAAATACGAATATTTTACGGGGTTGCTATACACATATTATCTTAAAATTTTCCTCGAACATCTTGCAACGTATCCTCAATTGTTCAGGATATCTACACTTTATACTGCAACTTCGGGGGATTTAGATCATCCACATGAGACAATTAGCCTTTAAACACTACAAAACTCAACTTCGAAAGCCAAACCTGTCCCATATTTGCATACAACCACCTTACCTTACTATTTGGTTTGAACCTTATGATCCCGAGTTGTCATAGTAAAAGGAACTGAAAACTTTTCCTTATGTGTGTGGGTGTGTATTTATAAACCTTTGGGAATTCCGTCACTTTGATATTAATTCCAGCAAAAAAGAAATGTAAAAGTGGTTAGCAAAACCTTTATAGAGTAAAAACTAAAATATAATTTGCAATATTCGTGGACGGCATGATTCGAATCAGCGCGGGCAAAGCCTACATGATTTAGACTCATGCCCGATAACCACTCGGGCACGTCCACTTTGATGTCGAGAAATATAGTACAAAAATACCAACAAAAAACAAATTTTTTTATAGAGTATGTATTTATGCTAATATGCTACCAAATACCAACAAAAACCATGGCTAAGCTATAAAAATTGTAGTATATATATCGGCTCGACCTTAGACTGGGAATTACATGTCAAGTGGACGCCGATTTGAAATTAGTGTTTAATTACTTTTGAACTGAATTACTCTACTCATTAACATGCTAAAGATTTACATAAATCAGTCACTTATAGAGGAAATTAACCAATAAGTAAGAAGTAAAAACTAATTAAACTCAAATCTGTAAAGTACAGTTTTCAAAATCGAGTGGTAGTCGTAGAAATCGACCGTGATAAGGATGCAATTATTGGTATTTAGTATTTATCATATCTCCCAAATTTCATTTATTAAAACTTGTTAAGAACCAGGGAGTAAACTTTTTGGAAAATTCCATAACTTGATAGAAATTCCAGCAAAGAAGAAATTTAAATGTGGTTTAGCAAAGCTTTATAAAAAAGTACAAAAAAAAATTATAAATTTTTTTATAAAAAAACGTGGACGGCAGGATTCGAACCTGCGCGGGCAAAGCCCACATGATTTCTAGTCATGCCCGATAACCACTCCGGCACGTCCACTTTCTTGTTAATTAAATATAATACAATCTATACATAGTATTAATACAAACATGAAAATTTGGAATAATTAGTTTATCTCAACTTAAAACTGTTTTTATTTTGGTCAGTGGTATGCACTTGTAGTTTTTAAATCACTGCTATTTGTTGGATTTACTGTATATTGTATCATTGTATGATCAATTATAATAGTTTTTGAGTTAAAAACTTTTAATTTGTGCATAACATTTGGCTAGCTACGTACGTACCCAACTTTTTTAGAAATAAATCTAGCTAGTGTTAATTATGTGCTCAGCGTTTTTCTTACAGTTAAGCCTTTTAGCGGAGAAGTTTACGAGCTTCTACGAGCTGAAATGTTTTAAGTTTTTTTGGTTTTCTGACATAAAATACAGAACCATTAAGCTGAATGAAACCATTTTTTTTCTTCTCAACCATAAAAAGGCCAACTTATTTGTTCAAAACCTGTAACTAAACTAGCATGAAAGAGATAATTAGTGGAGTTAATAAAACTGACATCTTTCGGGTGTGTTTACATGTAAACTACATGATGGCATTATTTTACATGAAGCATTAAGAGTTCATACGAAAGATCGATCGGGAAATGCTAAAGACTGTTCCAACTCCCTAAGGAAAATGGATATAGTCTACTTATTCCGCTTGCTAGATTTACCTACATTTGTACGAAACTTGTAAGTTGTATTCAACTACCTTAAACGCCTTAATTCTATAAAGAAATGCGGGAAGACCCCAAATACGATGAAATATCAAAGAAAGAAAGAAAGGTCTGTAATCGAGTAAGAGAGTACACTTTTTTGGGAATAAAATATTTTACAATGGAAGTGATGCATTTTTCTACTGTAGTAAAACAAATACAAATTCATATGTAGGCTAGTATATTAGATTATGATTCATCGATATTACCAACAAAATTATCCCTTTTTTAAAGTTGATGATCCATTGACACTTCGAGAGCTGTGCCAAGTTCGGAATGTTGAGTGAAGGTTATTCATCAGTTAGGATGTAAAACCGCCCTCATCGACGATTTTGTTGGCTCTCAAAAAACATCTATCAGATCAATTTTAGAGCTACGAGAGTTCTATATATGTCTATATATCGAGATCCGATAAAAGTACAGTTTATGGTAGTCCTGACCAACGATAACACTTATTCAAGCTCCAAACCTAACGATCATAGTCACTGTTAGACCTCCGACCCGATCTGAAAAAGTTATCGTTAAGACTTAAGTCATCGTTAAGACTTAAGAGTGAAAAAGTTACTTGAGATATGAAGACTTGGTGCTCAAACCTAACGATCATAGTCACTGTTAGACCTCCGACCCGATCTGAAACTGACTGCACGAAGTAAAAAGATACTTCTGCAACACTCTATTACCAAAGTTATCAATTCAGGATTCTCTTTCTCTTCTAATCGTATCAATTCAAGACTCATTTAATGAAAATTTACACTTTCCAAAGTGATTTAACAAAACGTTACTATATATTGTTTGATTTAACATTGATTGTCATTGATTTACATGGAGTGTAAGAAACTGCATGCTAAATTGTTATTCCTACTATGTGCGTACTAAAAGACATGATCAATTTCCAATATTATGAATAATAATATTGGATTTTTTTCTATCAAGTCTTTTTCACTAAATAAATATAGAAAAAAAGACATCCAAAAATGTTCGGTTAATTGATATATATAGTTCATCTTGGAAATGTTTACCCAATCTAGTTGCTTCTTTTTTCAGATCAAAATAGCAAAAAATAAATGGAAATAAATAGTTTTGCTACAATCTTGTAAAGTTCTTTGCTAGCTAGTTGCCCATAACTTATGTGTGAGAGAATATAAACAGGCTTTGCTAAAGATTAAAGTGTCTTTTAACACATTGTGTGCGCACTAACAAAGCTAGCTTTTTACCGAAGTGGAAAATTGACGTGGATTAGTGAGAAATCTGTAAAATTTAACCCATCTCAATAACGTTTTTTAACCACGTTGCTGAAAACAAAATAATAAAACTTAACCAGAATATCATTGATAGCAACAAAATTTTAGCAAAAAAATTGCTAAACTGTTTCTAAATTTAACGACACTCATTTTACCATCAGTTTAGCAATAGATGCTCTGATGGTAAGCCGACAATTTTTTTTTAGTATAAATTACAATACTCTTGCACTAATTATATTTTGTGTAGTGATAAGTATCTTTAATGCTCGATATATTAAAGCTTAAATTCTACTACTATTCAATGATGTGAGACCGAAAATATTTTATTTCGATTTCTGAGTGACGGTTTTATAATAACGAAATAATAGGAGGTTTGTGTTTATAAAATTACGATAATATTAAAGAAAATACATTGGTAAAATAGGATTCAAATGTTATAAGGTTCGAATGGTCAAGTTTTCGATTTTTTCATAATAAAAAAAATCGATATTTTTTTGTAAATCAACGTACTATTTTATTTCTAAAATGTTTGTTCAAAAAAATCGATAAATTTTGACCTTTTATATTTTTTTTTGAGTATTTATTAAAATTTATAAGGTAGTAATTAATTACTACCTTATAAATTGTCAAACAAACAATTAAACATAAAAAAATATATAAAAGCTCAAAATTTTACAGGGTTTTTTGAACAAACACTTTAGAAATAAAACAATACGTTGATTTACAAAAGAAAAATCAAAAAGAAATTACGAATACATATGAAAAAATCGAAAAGGTGACGAAAACCTAACAATTTGAACTCGCATGTATTTTATTTCCTAATGTTACAGAATACGTTGGCTGGAAATTCTGTTGTACTAATTACAAATTTGAACACTTAATCAAAACACTTGATCTTCATGATACAACGATTGAAACACTAACTAGCTTGATAATTATATAGTTTAAATTAACTATGGTAGTAGTATATATAATATAATATTTTAATTAAAAAACTAGCCTTATTTGACGTAACAAAAATATAACATTACTATTTACTACATTACAAAATACAAATGCCATATTAAAATTCTCCATAACGCAAGCCTTTTACTTCCTCATTCTACAATTATATATTTATATATATCACTCTTCAGGGTGGTGTGGTACAGAGAAATAATATATTATGGAGTTTTTGAAACTCATCTGCCCTAACTCTCCTTTCGTAAGTTTTTTTTTTGCATTTTTGCATTTTTGCATTTTTCGTTTTTCATTCTTTAGTTTATCTCTTTATTATTTGCAGGGTTTTTTTTATAGGTTTCTGTTCAGTAACCTGTAACTCCAATTTTTGTTTTGGACTTTTCACTCATTTTTGAAGGTTGTTAAATTTTTAAATATAGTAACCTTTTGCTTTATTTTTTCTTCATTTAGGAAAATACGTAACTAGGCTTTTCCTAAGTGTTTATAACTATTGTTACTAAGTGTTGATAACTGTTTCTGAATTTTAGAGTAACGAGTCGTATAATAACAGACCAGTTTTTGTTATTTTCTTGTACTGTTTCTCATTTATAAAAGATAATGAGTAGGAAAAAAATGGTAAGTAATGATGCTTCTTGAGAATTTGTGAAAAGGAAAAACATAAGCAAATAACTTAGCGGACCCCAAACTTTTGGGATTAAGGCATAGTTTGATGATAATGATGACAAGTAAATAACTATTAGAAGAATTGGTTCGAAATTCGAATGCATAGCAATTTTATCACGTAACTTTTTTTTTTTGAATTCAGTCGAAGCTGGAAATCATGTAGGGTGTGTTTTGTTATTAAGGTGGTTGAATGCTAATTAGACAATTTTGACTTAAATACATGTTGAAGAAATATTTGTTTATTTTTCAGTATATGTTGTTATGACCTCCTTGGGGGCTTGGCCGCTTGCGTCACCACTTAGTTCTTACTATGTGTTTTAAGTTGTCACAAGAAAAAGGAAAAAAGTCCATAAAGTATGATCCGATGTTTGTTCGAATCGCTCGAATTGATGTAACAATCACAGCAAAAGCAATCCACGGGATAGAGAAAAACTCAATTTTTTTATGAACAAATAGATGCTGGTTTGAAATCCTAACATACCTACTTATAAGTCTCTAAAGTAAAACTGTATATTGGTCCATTAAGAAGAACTCATATAATTGCAAAAGGAGTCTTGAAGTCTAGCTTTGTCTCAAATTTTAAAGCTGTGAAATATTGAAATTCTTTCTGAAATATGATCTGTAGATTTCTGAAATCAGAACGGAAAGTCATTTTTTTCTATAAAATCCTTACTTTTGCTTAATTTGTTTCCTAATGGTCGATAAATGTCCCGGTCTTTCCACATGAGAAGACTTTTTCAGTGTCCTGTAATTTGCAGTAAGCTATCATGTATATATGTGAAAAATACGCCCCTCTTTTTTATAGAATGGTGACTGGGGTACTGGTTACAAAGTTGTGTATATACCCAGTTTGGTTCTATAATTTTAGAAATTTTCGATTTTCCACTTTTTGCTTCTCTGGTGTTCAGGTATGGGATGAAAATGGATGGTCAGAGTGTTTCAGCAACATATATCCTTTTTTTCATTTATTAACAAGTGGACATTTTCTTTTAGCCCTTTATTACTCTGTAGTTCAGTACCTGTTTGTACGCTTAACATGTTGTTACAGTGTTTGGTTTTGGAGCAAATCTGATGACTTTGATTATCATTTCCATCCTTGGAGTCGCTAATTGGACTTCCAGAAAAAACGACAGCGTAGGTTTTTACAAATATTACAAACTTCTCCAGTAAGTAGTTGCATATCTGGAAATTGACAATGCGCATGGATATAAATATATACAGATGAACCATTTAGAGAAGCCTTTATTGCGAATTACTACCGTTCTTGGAGCAAGCATGAGTATATGTGGCATGGCTTATTTATTCAAGGAGACAATAAATGGTTCTCATGGTTCGTATCATGAGTGGCTTTTTAGAGGTTCCTGGTTCTTGACGTGGGTGAGCTTTCTATGTAAAAATTTCTCTACAACAGAACTTACATGATACGCATTTTCCTTTTGTGTAAACTGATCATGGTTAGCCCCTTTGTTACAAGCCAGGCAATGATCATGCTCATCTCTTACAGTGACCAGTGGTATTCTATATTCTGTAACCGAGTGTTCTGTTTATGGTGGATAATAAAGCCATATTTCCTTATCCCCTTTCTACAAGTAGCTTTCTCTTCCAAAAAGGTACTTTTTCTAAGTTATTTTCTTTATTTACTTCAGCTAAAGTTTCCATCCATAGACTACTTTGCTGGTGCTTGGATAAACTCTTAATTCAATGGAGTCGTTTGGACTTTATCTTGACTACAATCATTCACCGTTAGTTTTCCATGATAGAGTTTTTTGTTTGCAGAGTTGCCAAATTAGATTACATGTGACTGGTTTATAACCGAGTTTGAGCTCTACATGACAGGCTTTTATATGTTTTGAAGAATGTCTACTAATTCTGGTGGATATCATGTTCTCCGTCTTAATCAACGTAATTCGGATAAAAAGGGCACGTGTCACGAGCAGGTATAATCATTTCTTTATATCTAGAGTTTATACAGTTATTGCTTTCTTTGATATTTATTTGACTTGGCTTGACATGTACTTGTTAATTGTCACTTGAATTGTTCAACATAAGTTAAACTAGAATTTTTAACGGTCTTAGATTACTTTCTTATCCATCCACATAATTATGAGTTTATGAGAGTTATTATGGTAACACGCAGAAAATGTAGCTCCTTGAGTGAACCACTGCTCTCATCTGGTGTGAACATTGAAGAAGGTTGCCGACAAGACTCTGTACGTTCTTTTTGCTATCAATTTTTTGTCTTAAGTTTAGTTTGGTACTTTGATTGCAGCTTTTAAGAGTTAAAGATGGATATATAAGTTTTTAGAATAGATCAGGTTCATCTACCCTATAAATTTCAAGCATTTCCAGGTTAAAATATCAGAGAAACATAGATTTTATGCTGATCAACCAAAGTCAGACATCCAGTCTAGCCTTAAAGCATAAAATCATAAAAGTTAATCTAAAGGTGCAACCAAACAAGCCCTTATTTATTTTGCTGTGATTGCTTTGACTTGTTTACAGTTCCCAAATTTTCTTTTTGAAACTGATGGTTGTGATTACATTTTTCTTGTTACAGAAGGCAGTTGGACATGGCTTTTGGTGTATTATGACTTTTAAAACAATAAATTCTGTAATGAAAAAAGGCATGAAGAAGCAGCTTGACTTTGAGGATTTGCTTCAGCTACCCATCGATTTGAACCCATCTTTAAGCCTTAACACATTATTGAATTGTTGGCAAACTCAAAGAGATAATGGCTCCAATGCTTCATTCTTTCGAGCAATTATTACTGCATATGGCTGGCCATATTTTCGTCTTGGTGCATTGAAGGTGACACCATTATGCTCATTAGTTTTCTTCATTTTATTTCGAGTTTTTGAAACAAAAAGATTAAGAATGTATGAAAGAGCAAAACTACTTAATGTTGGTATTTTTACCTTTGCACGCTTTGTTGGTATTTTTGTGGGTAAATGTTAGTATTTTTACTTAGTGTTGGTATTTTTGTGGGTAAATGTTAGTATTTTTACCTTTGCACGCTTTGTTCAGTATTTTACTATTTTGCTTCACGAGTTTTAAATCTCCAAGCCATGATTTTTCTTTCTAAAGTTGGATGATCCATCGAGTGTGTGGTTACTATATAACTCTGTTGAAAAAGAACAATAGCACTTATTTCTGGAATTATATGATTACAACCTCTCAACTCTAGGTTCTGTTTATTGGCTTTATCCATTTAACTGAAGATCGAATGCAGCATAGAAATCAACGTCAATTAAACATTTTGTCGTTTTGTTCTCCATATTTATAACTTATTTGTAGTTACTTATTGCAGATTCTTAATGATAGTGTTGGTTTTGTGGGACCACTGCTTCTGAATAGGCTGATACGATTTCTTCAAGAAGGTTGTAGTTGATGTGCTCTTCTCTTTGATTTTCCTTCTAGTGGAACTCTGAAGAAGTATTTATGATTTGATTAAAATTGCAGAAAACATGAATATGTTTCATAGTTGTTATAATTTTGTAAGATTTTAATGTTCGATTCACAAATGATTTTTTTCCAGTATACGCATTGACCCAACGACATAATTGATGCTTAGGTAAATTGAAAATTCTGAAACTGGACTCGCGTGTTTTGCTTTTGACATCCTTTTGCATGCATAATTTCTCGATACAAATAGATGTTTAGTAACACAAGCTATATACTTTTGCTTCTAGTTTATTCTTATGATGAAAGGTTTTTTTAGGGGAATTTTTCGTGCCTGGTGAGCAGTGAGGTTTGCAAACACACTTTCTTTGTTTTATCTTTGTAAAATGAGTATGTGGATTTGCATTTTTACTTTTTAAATGTTTGTCTTAAAGTTATAAATTAATGATATGCCGTTTTATCTACTGTTAATTTGATTACATTACAATACTTCATCTTTCAGGTTCTCAATCTTATGATGGTTATATCTTTGCAATTTGCTTGGGTCTTACCTCTATCACAAAGTAAGTCTTACACAGATAACCATGGTAGCCTATGTTGTAACTGGATTTTAGTAGTTCTATTTTCGTCTTGAACTTGGTACTTTACAGAAGTTTCTTTTTAATTTAAGAATTTTTACTGAAATTTATTTCCGTTCCTTTTTAGGCTTTACCTCATGAGTCTAAGTAAAATTGTGTATTCCCTTGTAGAGAAGTTGATTAGCATTTTTGAATGATTTTAGATAAATTCTGTAACTATTATTACCCTTTTTTCCAATTTTGATGTTCTGTCAGCGCACGTGTTATATCCTCTTCTACTTTTTTCCTGGCTTATCTGCTTCAATTACTCATTTTAGAGATCTATGGTGCAGGTCTTTCCTCGATACACAATATACATTTCACCTATCTAAACTAAAACTCAAGCTGCGGTCTAGTATTATGACTATCATATATCGTAAGGTTAGGTTTATCTTCTTAATCTTTCTCACATTTTTTTTAATTGCGATACCATTTGAATTATTCTGAAGGTATCTTTTATGATGTGGACCTGGGACCTGTTCCTTTGACTTGGAAGCCTTTTCAATTTTCAGTATATTTTCTAGTTTTATGATTGACACTTACATTTATATCTACTCCATCCGCAAATATTTTTGTGAATGTCTATTAACTTCTCTCACCAAATTCTTTTCAGTGCCTGCATGTCAATCTAGCAGAAAGATCCAAATTCTCTGAAGGAGAAATTCAGACGTTTATGTCTGTAGATGCTGATCGAACTGTCAACTTGCTAAACAGCTTTCATGATATGTGGAGGTCATAATTACTCCTATGCATTTAATCCTTTACTTTTTTCTTTTCTTTTCTGTAACCATGTTCAAACATTTTTTTGCTTTACGCTAGTTTTTATATTGTTTTCCTATCTGTTTCATATCAAGTAGAAGAGCCTAGTTTAATTGGTTAAATAAGTTCCGTTCTGTTGATTATTTGTATCTGGACCACAT
This sequence comes from Primula vulgaris, assembly GCA_963920805.1. Lineage (NCBI taxonomy): Eukaryota > Viridiplantae > Streptophyta > Magnoliopsida > Ericales > Primulaceae > Primula > Primula vulgaris. The sequence goes on from OY987217.1 coordinate 32,626,070, forward strand.
TCTTAAAATATCATCTTTTGTGGAAGATGGATGAAAAATAAAGTAATATATTTTTATTTGGATACATAACCGAGGAAAAGCTGATGGGGTATTTATTTCTTGATGTCTATACAGATCCTCAAAATTGGTGATTTGGTTCCCATTTTCTCATGTTTTTGAATTTTGACAATACTTTACTAGAAATGCAATACAATTGAAGATATGGTCACAGCTTTTAGACAGAATGAGGTGGAAGACATGTATCAGTGTACTTAAATATCTTAATGATTTCTTTCTTTTTTTTGAAAATTCACAGCTTGCCCTTTCAAATCGGAGTGGCACTATATCTGTTGTACAGGCAGGTCCAGTATGCCTTTCTTTCTGGGCTTGCAATAACCATCCTGTTAATACCAGGTAATTATTTGTAATTGCGGTTTACCAACTATCACAGATTAATTGCTGATACTCTTGCCATTGCTAACATTCTGTATCTTATTTAGTTACCATTAGGTTTTAAAATTAGATATGTTTCCTTTGAACTCTGATTTGCAGTGAACAAATGGATTGCAAAACTGATTGCAAGTGCCACAAACAAAATGATGACGCAAAAGGATGAAAGGTATATGACTCTGTCTTGAGATTGAAATAACAATAAAGCAATGTGACTAATTTTCTTCTATTCTGAAAGTAAATTTGTGGCTTGGCAGGATAAGGAAGACTGGAGAAATTTTTTCACATATTCGCACACTAAAAATGTATGCATGGGAGATTCTCTTTGCTAGTTGGTTGATGGAGACTCGCTCGCTAGAAGTGAAACACTTATCGGTGAAAATTATACTTAATGTCATGAACTTTAATCATGATACTGGTCACTGGTCACTATTTGTGTTTTATTTTTATTTCTCTTGTCTTACTTATATAGACTCGCAAGTACTTGGATGCATGGTGTGTATTCTTTTGGGCGACGACGCCAACTCTGTTTTCTTTGTTCACATTTGGTCTTTATTCATTGATGGGACACCAATTAGATGCAGCAACGGTAAAAAAAAACTCAATCTTGATATTATTTAATTTCCTTATTGACCAAACTGATTTGTCAAACAAAAACCAACTATTTTTCAGGTGTTCACTTGTCTTGCTCTGTTCAATAATTTGATCTCTCCACTTAATTCGTTTCCATGGGTTATTAATGGTTTGATCGATGTGAGTTGTCCAGGTTCCTTCTTAACTGGTAGAATATACCTTTTTTTAAATTTTTTTTTGCTAAATGGGAAATAAATCATAATAAGTGAATATCCCTTCTCTGAAAAATTTGTTTTCGTTTTCTTGTAAGGCTGTTATATCTACCAGGCGATTGAGTAGATTTCTCGGTTGTACTGAGCATGAACATGATATAGAAGGGGAAGAAGTGTCTTTATCATCATATTTCTCCGAGGACCAGTCGAAAATGGCAGTTATCATCAATGATGCTTCTTCTACATGGTCGAGTAGCAATGAGCTGGACACTAATATGATACTGGAGCATATATCTCTACAACTTCCAAAAGGTTCTTTGGTTGCAGTTATCGGAGAGGTTAAATCTTTTGTTTTCTTCACCACAGTACTTTTCCTTCTCTTTTACTTGTACTAAAAGAAAAAAAAAAGTAGTACTTATAGACATAATTATTCCTCTGCTTGAATGTTAAACTACCAGTGACACCACTTGGTGCAAATGAATTGGATCTCATGAAATAGTATGCTTCTCTAATGACTTTAATCAGCTTGAAGCCTCAAGTTAAGGGTAACTGGAAACATTCAAGTATAGCTCATTTTCAAATTGACTATTCAAACATGAACAACCATTTTGAAACATCTTAAAAGGGAACAATGAACTAACAAGTGTAATGAAGGAGTTATCTTTTCTGGTCTCTGAAAATTTGAACGTATGATATTCATATGTTTGTCACTTCAATTAAAGTATCTGCATTCAGGTTGGTTCTGGTAAATCATCTCTTTTAAATATGATTCTCGGGGAAATGAGGCTTGTGAATGGATCGATACAGTCAACTGGGTCCATAGCATATGTACCACAGGTTGATATATTACTCCATTTATACAGTTATCTACCACTTTTAAAATATCCTCTTTTAATGCTAACTTCTGCTTTGTATTACTATAGGTCCCTTGGATTCTTTCTGGTACAGTCCGTGATAATATTCTGTTTGGGAAGGATTATAATTCAAGAAGGTGAACTCCGTGAGCACATCAATCTTAAAAAACATAGGCAATAATTTGTGCTTCCTTTTTAAAAGGAAAAAGAAGGCACAGTTCTTTCGATTCTTTATGATATTCCCGGTTTTTAGCTAGTGTTTTGTACACCAACCTATCCCCGTTTTTCTATTTTGTAAATCATCTTACCATATTTTTAACTAGTACACTAGCCTGCATGTTTATTATCTCAATTATGATAGACCACCCTTAGTTTTATTATATTTTCTGTACACAAACCGATAGGTTTAAATAATTAAATCACGTTTTCATCAGAACCTATAGTTTTTTCTCCCTCACAGGGTTACAGTTAACGATTGTCTACAAAGGAAGTAATAAACTTAATGGTTTGTGTACAAATGAATAAAAATGTGGATAGGTTCAAGTTGAAAATAGTAGAAATATCCATATTCACAGTACAGAAATAAGAATCTATAAGAAGGTTTCGTGACTCAACCGTTTTTTAAGCTTCAGATACAATTTTGAGAATTTTCCTTATGAGCAGATACTCTGATGTGCTTGATGCCTGTGCACTTAAATTCGATATTAAACAAATGGTTGGAGGTGACATGGCTTATATGGGAGAAAAAGGAGTAAACCTATCAGGTGGTCAGAGAGCTCGTCTTGCACTCGCAAGGTAATAATTATCTTTCTATGGATTTATAGGCATACTACCAACTGTATTTTAGAGCACCGGATTTACGTATCTCTTTCTTTTCCACCTGAAATTTCTCACCTTGGACAGAGCAATCTACACTAGTGCGGATAATGTTATGCTCGACGATGTTCTTAGTGCCGTTGATGCCCAAGTTGCTTGCTGGATTTTACATGAGGCCATTCTGGGCCCACTTATGAACCAACAGACTAGGATTCTATGTACTCATAATATTCAGGTCAGTTTCTTGTTTGGAATTTACTGATATAGAAGTTTGAACACTCTCTTGTTAGGGCGAGGAGAAAATTCTGGGATTTAAGACCAATATTTTCCACAAGACTTAATATTCTTTCAGTGTGACATATGCAGACTAATATCCTATAATTTCAATTTATAATAGTATTCATTTTTATTTTAGATAAAGACCCTAAAATCAGTTTACCAAATTCTTTCAGAACCTGAAACAGCACCTTGCCTTTAATTAATGTTACTTTTATTCCATTTCTGGACACTTAATTTACAAAAATATGTTACCCGCTCTTGACAGGCGATATCTTCTGCAGATCTAATTGTTATAATGGATAAAGGGCACGTAAAATGGGCAGGAAATTCAGCTGGCCTGTCAACTTCTTCTCTAGAACTTTCTTTGCTAGCCGAGTATAATATGTCTTCTCAAGTTCAAGTAGAAAAAAGTACTAAAAAGAATCCTATAAAAGCCAACGGAAATACTAGTCAAGAGACTGATTGTATACAAGCTGTCGAGGAAATAGAACAAAACATTGAAACCGAGATAAGGAAAGAGGGAAGAGTTGAACATACTGTATACAAGTGAGTCCTGTATTGTAATGCTAGCCAAGTAGAATTTAAGTTTTAGCAATAGTTATAAAGTTGAGAGTCATCAACTTAAACAATTGGCCTTCTTTGGTTGTAGCTTTTGAACAAACAAGCTCGCTGTTTAATGGTTGAAGCCCTGGTTGGTTGCCACTTTTAAGCCAATACGCTGAAACTTTTAGGTTGATAAAAAAGCTGCGTTCATCCAGCTTAAAGCTTATAGTTTTGTGACTTTTGTCAGGCCAAAGGAAACAGAAATTTTCCGCTTTTGAGCTGGTAAAACAAATGCTGTCCAGTTTTTAACCAAGGAAACCAAAATACTGTACTTAAAGCTGTAATCAAACAAGGCCTAGCTTATAGTTTTTAACTTTGGCAGTAAATAGGTGAGCTTAAAAGCAGCAACCAAACAAGGGTCATATGTTGTTTATTTGTTGTGATCAGTGAATAGTTTTTGTTCTTGTTTCAATTATTTTCTTATTCCCCAGAAAATATGCTGCATTTTCTGGTTGGTCGATAACCATTATAACATGTCTCTCGGCAATTTTGATGCAAGCTTCTCGTAATGGCAATGATTTGTGGCTATCATATTGGGTAGATTCTACTGGAACCAATACAAAAGGCTCTCCAATATCCTTTTATCTGGTAATTTCTCTCGATTTTATTTTTCAATATTTTTTTAATTTTTGGAATTAATAAATCCTTTAAACATTTGATTTTCATGATTATATAATAGTAAATGTATTTTTTCCCATAGTTAAATAGGTAGTAACTACAATTAGAACTGTTTTTTTCAGGCGGTACTTGGCATATTCTGCATTATCAATTCCTTGCTAACATTAACGAGGGCATTTTCATTTGCATATGGAGGTTTATGTGCTGCTGTTCAAGCCCATGACAAACTTCTACTAAAGCTAATTGATGCACCTATAAACTTTTTCGATAGAACTCCTAGTGGAAGAATTATTAATAGGTGTTATTAACTGTTTCACATTTTCTTTAATTTTTGCTTACAAACAAATACGTGTTTCATTTTTCATACATCAAATGGACCATATTTTGTAGGTTATCTTCAGATCTTTATACCATTGATGATTCTCTTCCATTCATTCTCAACATTCTTCTGGCAAATTTTGTGGGTCTGTTAGGAATCACGATTGTTTTGTGTTATGTGCAGGTACTTTAATTAGATACTTTTAATAAAGATCTTTCACTTGAGGATTTTATACATAGTTATTCCAGATATATATAAGGAGCATTTTGAATTTAATAGTTTTTATGCAGGTCATGTTCTTGCTTTTACTATTGCCGTTTTGGTATATCTACAGCAAACTACAGGTGAATTTCTTTTTCATGTTATATCATCGTGAAGGAAACGTGATTATTCTCTTCAACTTGTTATAACTTTATAGATGTCCTTGCCAAAAAATTTCTATATTTGCTGTCCTCGGCAATTGTGTTTGGCTTGTATAACCCGTAGGCCACTTGAAAAGACGAGCTAAAATGCTAGTTATGGAATAAAGCAATACTAAATTTAATTATTTCAAGAAGTGTACTCAAAAATATTATTGCGCTGGAATAATTTTTTCTGCCAACTAAGCTATTAGTTATAAAATTTCATTTAAGGAATCGAATGTTAATGATTTGTTAACTAACCCATAGTATCTATTGATGAATTAGTTTGAAAAGAAAAAAAATTATGAGTTTGTTAAATCAAGGATCCATCAGTTTTACTACAGGTCAACATCTCGAGAGCTTCGTAGGCTGGACAGTGTTTCTCGTTCACCAATTTATGCATCATTCACAGAGACTCTAGATGGAGCATCAACCATAAGAGCTTTTAAGTCTGAGGTAAGGACTTACCAAAAAAAAGTGTGAGAAAATATATGCTTAAATTATTTTCTTTATATTTTCTAAATCTATAGGCTTCTTCTCATGTATGGTCCTATTTTCCAAGTTTGCTTAATTTTTATGGAGGTTTGTTTTTGTGTGCAGGACTTCTTTATGGACAAATTTACTGAAAACATAACACTATACCAGCGAACTTCTTACTCGGAGATAATAGCAAGTTTGTGGCTCTCCCTGCGCCTTCAGGTTTTGTTACAAACTCAAAATGGCAAAAAATGGAGGTTTAAGGCCTTGTGGTTGAAGCTTTTTTGCTTCTGAGCTGGACTGCATTTGGTAGAGCAGCTTATATTCTGAGCTTTTCTGGATTCTTATCCTGAAAAAGTTAGAAAATTTGAGCTGAATGAAGCGTGCTTTTTCTCAACCTCAAAAAATCCAATTTATTTACTTACAAGCTGCACCAAATGTATTCCTTCGCTTATACCATACTAGTATTTAATTTTCAAGCTAAGCGTACAAATTTATTTTAATAAAAGATTTACCTATTTTAAAAAGCAAAATAAAATAAAAATAGAACAATCCTGACTTATAATCTTCTATCAATGTTATTTGTTTTCTAAACGACCAAGGCAATTTAGCATTTTAAATACTACTGCCGTGCTATATGAATACATTTTAATAATTGTTCAATGCAGTTGCTAGCAGCGTTTGTAATCTCATTCATCGCTGTAATGGCTACTGTTGGATCTCAAGGTAGTCTACACTTCAACATGGGAACCCCAGGGCTGGTAAATTTCTCAATTCCCATATAATTTTCCATTTTTAACCCAAATTTGTATTCTAAGAAATTTTGTCCACAGGTTGGATTAGCTCTCTCTTATTCAGCTCCAATTGTCTCCATGTTGGGAAGTTTCTTATCAAGTTTCACTGAGACTGAGAAAGAAATGGTATCTGTTGAGAGGGTTCTTCAGGTAACTCAATAGAGAATATTTTAGCATATAGTAAATATTAGTATATTTTGACAAAATATTAACTGATTTCTTTTAATTAGTACATGGATATTCCTCAAGAAGAAGTGAATAGATCTGAAAAACTCAACACAAATTGGCCAAGTGAAGGTCAAATTCAATTTCAGAAAGTAACTCTAAGATATAAACCATCTTTGCCTCCCGCTTTGCAAGATGTAAATTTCACCATATTGGGAGGCATGCAGGTAAAACATCTTACAGTCGATATAGTTTTTCATTTTTTATTATTAATTCTTTAAATAAAAAGTATTTTTATCTTGTCGATCAGGTAGGAATTGTTGGAAGAACTGGTGCAGGAAAATCCAGCATTTTAAATGCCATTTTCCGACTCAATCCAATTAATCAAGGACGTATATTAATTGATGGCGTAAATATAGATGAATTATCTGTGAGACATCTTCGCACACATCTTGCTGTAGTGCCACAAAGTCCATTCTTATTTGAAGGATCCCTAAGGTATTGCCAATTACTATGCTATCGGACCATTATGTGGTATTAGCTTTAGAAGTCTTTTATTCTTTAAGCTTTATAAGGAAAACAAAATGATAGTTTTACAATCTCATCTCTGAAGAAACTGCACAAGATTTTTGGCCTTGGTCTTTCTTGTAGCTTTTAAGCTTAACATTTTTGTCTCTTTTGCTGAAGATCAAGATTTCAGTTGGTTGACCAACTTAAAAGCTGAGTAGCCTGAAGATGCCATAATCCTTGAAATATACGAACCACAACTTGTATTATCAAACTATATAACAGCTTATTTCCTAAAACGCTAGACCCAGAGAAGCCCTTAAGCACCTTCATTATTTTCATAAATGTGCAATAATGTTTCAGCTCGATGCTTGGTTTCTTATTCGGCATACATCGCAAACATATAACATTACCAACATTAATTTTTTCTGGGGTTCTGCATAATTTTCAGGGCTAACCTAGACCCATACCGAGCTTATGAGGATATAAATATATGGGAGGCTCTTGAGAGATGCCACGTAAAGGAGGAGGTACAATCAGCAGGGGGATTGAACATTCAGGTTAAAGGGGCAGGTTCGTCATTTTCTGTGGGTCAGCGCCAACTTCTTTGCCTTGCTCGTGCGCTACTCAAGTCCTCTAAGGTGATTGGCTACTAGCTCATGCATCTAAACTCTGTTGCATACTTCTTTCTAATGGAGTTAAACCGTTAATATTTGAAATTAAAAATGTCGCTTCATTTTCAGTCATTCTGTTAAGAGATACTTACTTCTTCAGTTTCCACCCCAAAAAACAAGATACACTTTTTTTAGTATAAACGCCTGTTACGCACTAATGTTTGGGTAACTTGATTTACTTCAGGTTGGTTATTATGCATTTCTGCTTATAGCCTAATGTATGATAGCTACAAATATGCAAGTCTCGGTGTTCCATTTTACATGTCTAGGTAGAAGTAAAATATCTGGAAGACGGACAAACACTATCACAATTTGACTAGAATCATGTATATATATATTTTTATTTATGGTTTTCTACACCAACCTAACACTTTCACTAATTAGTACACTAACCTATGGTCTGCTGCGTTGTGTGCACTTCCATAAAAACGCCTATAGCATCTGATGTGTTTTTTTACAGCAAATGTTTTAAGGTATATGATTGTATTTGTAGTCAAGTATAGATCGACATATCAAGTATATATTTTGGGTGAATGTGACTAAGTAATGACTATATGCTAAAATTTACCAGATATTATGTCTTGACGAATGCACGGCCAACGTGGATACTCAAACAGTCACAAAATTACAGAATGCGATAGCCAGTGAATGTAAAGGCGTGACAGTGCTCACAATTGCCCACCGTATCTCTACTGTTGTCGACATGGACAATATCCTGATTCTTGATCAGGGATACTTGGTATGCTTATCCTTTCGAGAATTTTTTAAATTTGATATCTGAACTTGTACTTGTTACTAGGACTAGAAAAAAGATAATAGGTGTAAACGAGACTGTTTTAATATCGTTTTATTCTATTTCCTTTTTCCGTATAGGTTGAGCAAGGGAACCCTCGACATCTGCTACAAGACCGGGATAGTAGATTTTCAAGTTTCGCTAGAGCCTCAACAATGTGAAAACCTGATAGGGGTGTTTATTGAGGTCGATAAAGTTTGTCTGTAACATATTGTTGTAGTGGAAAACAAGTAAAACCTTCAAGAGTTGATTTAACTTTTAGGAGCTGGTTTTTTATTTTACTTGATTGAAACAAAACAAGACAGATTATATTTTCAAGTTTTGCTAAAGCCTGGAAAGGCTAAAAACTTGCAAAATATATAAAACTTACACCCAAGTTATTAAGAATTTTATAATCATCTGGAGCTATTTATTAAGCAAAAAAATAGTAAAAGGTATTTTAGAATACCTCATAATCTTCTTCTTTTCTCTTCTCCTCTTTCTACCAAGTCTCGAACCTATAACCTAAACATTGCTTAGGCCATTAGGCTAAGTTAGACATGGTGAGTTAAATTTGTTTTGTAACATATTTATACTATTATTATTATGTGATTTCTTATTCAGTGTGTTAATTTGATCCTCATAGTCTAGATCAAAAGACTAGTACATCCTAGATCATAAAAAGTTGATGGATTTAGTCCTTGAGCTTTAGTAAACGGGGCACATTTGTATCCTTCATGCTTTAGTTTTTTTTAAAAATTTAGACATTGTGCTTAAACTTATCGTGCTCAAATTTACACATTTACACATTCAGTTTCCGATTCCGGGCTTTTTCCCGTCAACTTTGTCCGTGATCTGGAAAACTATGACACCGGTCCTGACATAAACTAGATCGATTCTTATTATTATTTGAAACTAGAGGAACCATTGTTGTAGTTGGCTAGCTAGTCCAAATATTGTTAAATAAACAAAACTAAAAACAAATCCGACTACAAAAACAAAACGAAAAAAAGGATGTTTGGTACCATGTATTATTATTGTCTTTTATTACTTTCTAATTTTAATCGTGGCACTAAACAAAATAACATACTTGCTATAACATTCTCTCACCTATCCTATAGTAAGTTCAATTTTATCGGCATCCGTCAAAAATAAATCCCTAAATATGAAATATTCTAGGAATAGAGTTCCGTTGATTATGGATGTCCGGAAATTGGTACTTTGGGACCAAATTTGATAAAACCAAATTTGATAAAACATAAAGGTCATACCGAATTGATAAACACTAAAAAAACATCTTGCCGATTATTAGTGAGATACATTTACTTTAATTTCGTCGATTATTAATGGCATACCCTTAATTGAACGAAAATCTTTGGCCGAACTCCAAATTGTCAAAACATAAAGTTTATATACTAAATTGTTAAATGGAGTACTACAAAGTAAGGCAGGGCGAAAACCCGAAAACCGAACCGAATCGAAAAAGACCGAAACCAAAAAACCGGAAATTTTCGGGTCAGTTCGGTTTACAATAAAACCGAACCGAAAAAAACCGAAAAAACCGAAAAACGCGAAAAAAATCGAAAAAAAAAAAAAAAAAACTGAAAAACCCCCCCAAAAATAACAGAAAAAACCGAAACAGGACCAGACCGGACCGAAACAAACCGGTTAGGTTCGGTCCAAAAAATAAAAAGACCGAACCAAAAAATCTGCTCGGTTTCGGTTTTGCCTAAAACCGAACCAAACCGTACACTAGGGCTGTGCGGAAAACCGAAAAAACCGAACCGGACCGATAACCGAACCGAAAAAGACCGAAAAACCAAAACTGGACCGAAAAACCCCGATCCGGTTCGATCCAAAAAATAAAAATACCGAAATCGAAAAAACGAAGGCAAAAATCTGTTTTTTGGTTTTGCTAAAAAAACGAACCCTGCTAAAAAGCTTCTTCCCCAGAAAAAAAACAAAAAACAAAAACAAAAAAAAACCAAATCTGAAGATAGAGAGAGAGATAGAGATGGGTTTATGGGCATGTATAGGAATAATATCACCATTTCCATATTACTATATTTTATGGAATTACCCACAAGAATGGGTAAACCTTTGCATTCAAATAAACAAAGACCCTTCAATGGTGATGGCACGTGTTTCTCACGTGCTCAAACTTCTTCAGTTTATTTCTCTTTTTTCTGTATCATCATCTTTATCTTGGCCTCCACCTTTCTTTTTCTGGGTTTTATTCATTTCCGGCCAGTTCCTCAATTTCAGGTTTTTATATGTAAATTACTTATTTATTTGTATATTAGACTATTAGGCCTGTTTGTTTGAGGTTGTATCGGGGTGGGATTAGGGTGGATGGTATTAGAAATACCGTCGGTCCCGTAAATATCGCGTTTGGTACGAAAAGTGGAGGCGGAACTATTAGTAACATGAGATTAGAAATGATGAGAAACGAGGGTATTTGGAGTAAAGGTGGATGTGGTATATATATATTAAAATCATATATATATATATATGTGTGTGTGTATTTTGCAAGTTTATTTATTATGGATATAAATGTAAATTTGTAAAATAGTGCAACCACAATAAAAATCAAACAAACACTTCATTGATATTTCATGTCTATACTGTTAATCCGGCCTTCATTTGTTATCCCGCCATAGTCCGAAGGTATTGCTAGTCCCATTACTACTAATACCGCAATCAAACGAGACCTTACTATATGTGTTGTGTGCATGCCACATTTTCATGAATCATGACCCTGTTTTTATTACTATGTGGATTCTAAAGTTGTAATCTTTATACTGGGTTTTATTCATTTTATCCTGAAATGCATTTTTTATGGTGGTTATATCTACAAGGTAAGTGGGTTTTACTCATTATATATTGAGCCCGTTTGGCATTAGTTTTTTGAGTAAAAAAGCTGCTTTTTTTTAAAGCAACGAGAAAAAAACTTGCTTAAGAAAAGCTGCAGTGTAGTGTTTAACTTATTTTTACTTATAAGTGATTGTTGAACTTATTTTTATTTATAAGTGATTGTTTAACTTATTTTTATTGACAAGTCATTCATTAGTCACATATTTCAACTTATAAGTGAGTTGTGAATATACAAACACATTCTATTAGAAACCTTTTGTTTTACTGTGAAAAAGCTAAAAAAAAAATCTGCAAATTTCTTACTTCTGTGTTTTTTTTAGCTTTTTTGACCCAAAAGCTAGCTTGCTAAAAGCTAAGAAAATAACAGAGGGACGTACCAAAATGAAAAGCAGACCCTTATTTAGAGACCGATGGAGTATATTTTATGCGGGCATGTATTCATGAGCCTGCTTTTATTACTATGTGGATTCTAAAGTTCTAATCTTTATACTGGGTTTTATTCATTTGATCCTGATATGCATTTTTTATGGTGGTTGTATATGTATATACTTGTTATATATTATATGTGTACACACATTCATGAGCCTAGTTTTTACTACTATGTGGATTCTTAAGTTTTTATCCTTTTTATTCATTTATCCTGAAATGCATCTTTTATGGTGGTTATATTTATAATGACTTGCTTTTTATTTTTTAATATAGGGTAAGTGAGTAACTAATTTAAATGGCAACGTTGAGGGTACTATATATCAAAACCTTAATCTTTAATTTAATTTAGGTTTGATAAAAATAATCAAGAGGTCATCTTTTTCCAGGATTTTTCAAAAAAGTTACCTTTCTGAGAATAAATAAGTCATTTTTTGAAAATACCTACTTTTTTATGTAACTCTCTTTTTTCAAAATAAGGCGCTTTAAAAAAAGACGATTTTATCACTAGATCCTGATATATATTGCTTTTCTTAAATGATCTTTTATATAAAAAAACCCGGCTTGTATTATGTGTTCATTGTTCAACTAAATGTCAGAATGGGGATAATGAGCAATCAAAAAAGGCTAGCTTTTTCGGCCCTCTAAAATCGCCAACTTACTAGCTTAAAAGTTGCAACTAAGACAATTTTGAGGAGGTTATTCATCCAAACCTGAAATCTTTATACTGATTATTATACATTTAACTTTTGAAGTGTCATAAAACTGGTGATAATTTCTTTAACGAGTAGATTTTTATTCTTGTTGAAGGGAAACTAGGTTGATGGTCAAGTATTGAATTGACAGTGTAATATTAAGGGATAATAGTCAAAACAATGATCGTTGAAATGCTATTTGTATGGTGCTCAATTTGTTGCTTTTGATTTTTAATGTAGGGATTTTTATTTGAGAATGTTGAGGGTACTATACAGACCTTGATCTTTACATTGATGTTTCATACATTGAAGCTCCATGTGCCATATATATGGACTATGGTATTAGTTGATTAAATGATGTTTTTTTTTATACAGGTTTTGATTCATTTGATGGTAAAAAATAGCTTCTCACTCTGCTTTAACTTAGGTTAGCTAATTCGACCGAACAATGTAAAATAGTAGTAACATTAGGGGATTATAAAAGACTCAAATGACCGAGTCTTTCAGAACTGTTTTTGATTCATTCAATCCTGAAGTGAGCTTGATGTGGCGTTCATTTCTATAATGCGGTGATTTTGATTTCTATCTGAAAACTAATTTGATTGACAAATTTTGGAATCTACAGTATAGTCAGGGGATTATACATTAAAAAGCTAATCATCTTCGTGGTTTGATTGATCTAATCCTGAAATGCAGTTGATATTCTGCTCATTTGTGGAAGGCATCCCTTCTGTTTATTAAACTAGGACAACTTCATTTGAGTGGCTATTATAGAATTGATATCAATAATGTTGGGGATGAGTAGCGAGCATTGGTATCAATTTATGTAAATACCATATTTTCCACACATATAAGACGTCCTGAAATGTAGTGTGCATCAATTAAATTATGGCTCCCTCATTTTAACATTTAGCAAGCATCCGCATCAATAAGTTTAAAATTATTCTCCAAAATGGGGTGAAAACACCACTTAATGTGTTTTAACCATTCATATACCTATTACACATAAATTCAATCTCCCTGACATCTTATGTATATTTTTTAATTATTTTCAAAGAGAAAAAGCATGACAAAGAAAGTATTGTGTGTAAGAGAAAGTTTTTGTTTTTAATATAAAATTGAAGGAGATGTAGAAAAGAAACAATATTTTATTTTTAGGGAGAGCCATTGTCTCTTTTTATTTAAGGTGAAGTGTTAGGGAAAATTACTTTGAGGAGATGAAGGCGAAATTGATGCAAGTGGTTTTTTAGTCATTACATCTATAGTTTGAGGAGAATGCTTACATCAGTTTATCTAAAATGGTACCTTTCTCTATCTTATGGAATGTTGACAAAAGAGTCGCGCTGCATCAATTACCCTTTGTTCTCCTTATACTAACTTTTGCCCATTACTTCCCTCATATATACAGACTTGAAACTCTCCTAGCATTTAAATAATAGTATTTCACTATTGACTCTTTCCTTTTTGGCGCCCACCCTTGATCTCTTTTGTGTATTTCTATGAGTATTCTCAATGGGTCCACCAAGTGAAAGTTAGAAAATTAAAATGGAGGGAAGAAAAGTAAATAGAAAACAGTAAAATATATGGTTAATTATAGTATAGAGATGTTAATATAGGGAAACTGAAAATTGTATAAAGTTAAATAGTTACCTTAAAATAGCAAAAGTGTATTTTTTATTATAAATTTGAGGAAAAGATTAGGGTATTTTCAAATAGCAAAAGGTGAATCGTAAGGAAATTTATGCGTATGCTCAAATTAATTGTTATTTATTGGGTTTTTTATGTACTTTTATTTTCGACATTCAAACAGTTCATCCACTTTTAAATAGAGAAACAGTCATGTGAACTATGGGGTTCAAACTTATTTTGCATTTAGGAACTTGGGGATCAGAAAAATATTTGGAAGTGGGTACATGTTTTGGTTTTTCGTTGATAGTTTATTTGGGGATGGTGATTAAGTAATTTAAGTCGGTGATTAAGTAATACAAGATAGCACCATAGTCAAGTCATTTTGAAATTCTGAGCATGCAATTAATAGAGTCTAATTTGGTGGCTGAAACTCCCATTTAGGCGGGTATTTAATTTAATTATTCATCATATTATTCAAGTTAGAAAGAACTAAAACTTAACAATTTAACTTTATACAAGTTTTTGTAAGGATGCTAAGATCTTGACCCCATCGAGTGGAGATTTTTTTTTTAATTTTAGAGCTATTTGAGCTCTGACATCAATTCCGGTGACCTCTAGGGAAGATATAATAAATTTTAAGCCAAGGGTATATACTATATAGAATCGAAATCCATTGATGTGCTATTTTACGTGCGAAACTTTTTTGCGTGTGTTCAATTTAAGTCGTACACAGGAGTAGATTCTCCTCCATACATGTAGCTATTACTTTAAGTCATGAAAGGCTTTCCTAATCTTGTATGGAATAATTTGCCAAGTTTTGTATCTCATAAATGTGCTTGTATTCTCTATTATGAATTACCTAGACTGCATTTTTGTGTGTAGAGTACTGAGACTATGAATTTTCAGGGTATACCAATTGCTTGGTGAACCGGGTACTTACTATGGCGTTCGCTTTGGAAAGACAATTCCATGGGTAACGCAATTTCCATTTGGGGTAATAAAAGATCCTCAATATGTAGGGAGCATCTTGAGTCTTCTGGCTCTTCTCTCTTGGGTCCCCTTCCTATACATTCTACTATGGATCCTCGGATACGTATTCATGATAAAAGTAGAATCTAACGAAGATCCATCTACTCGTGCTAAGCCAGTTGTTTGACTCAACTCAACTTTGTTTTTACGACTTTAGATTTAGAAGTTTTATTGTAGTTGACCAACACCGTGGTGTTTTCTTTTATTGTAATAAAAGTTATAGCTGACCATTATGGGTCTGGCCACTTTTTTCAGTGGTTGATATAACAAAGTTCAGCTGGACTAGGAAGTTAAACTAGTGTAACAACTAACAACATTGTTTTTATAAAATCTTTTGTGATGGTGATTTTTCTTGAGTGATTGGTTGGAAGTAAGTGACTATGATGAATTCATCGACCAAGTTATATCTTTGAGCTTGTTTATTGAATTTTGTTATTATATTTGATTGTGGTTCATTGAAAATCGCTCTCTGGAAATGCTGTAAAAGAAAAACTCCACGACTTGGTTGAATTGACCTAAATGGTTCTATCAAAAATTTCAAAGAGCATGAAGTAGTCTCAAAATGCTTGTCTAGTTGCACCTTTGCAGCCAACAAAATTAGTTTTCTCATACTGAGACACAAGGATTGTTTGAAGTTTTTAAACTTATCTGGATCAGAATTGTGAAAACCTCAGCTTATAAGCTGGTCATTGAAAAAACAAAAATCCTGGGTCCAAATTCTAGAGCTAAACAAACTGGTTACAACTTGTTCATACAAACTTCAGCTTACAAAAAGAGTAAAGTATGGGCTCCACTTATCTGACCACCTTCCACACAAAATAACCATAAACTAACCCAAAATGCCACCAAAATTAACAGAACATCTCAACAATGGCCACTACAACCACATCACCATCTTCACTTTTACCAAAAACACTCTCACCCTCACCATTTCGCATAACCGGAAACTCACACCATTTCCTAAACTTCTCCCCTTCCTCCAAGAAACTGTCCTCTCTCACCGTAAATGCCAAGAAAAATAACCCCTGGCTTGACCCTTTCGATGATGGTGAAGACCCGGATATTGAATATGGGTCCTACAGCTCAGAGGGTAAACAAGAGGAGGATCCTCGGCCTCCCGATAATCCTGATAATCCCTACGGATTTTTGAAGTTCCCAATGGGTTATTCGGTTGAGGTTGCTTCGTTAGGAATGAAGATAAGAGGAGATGTCAGGCGGTGTTGTTGCGTTATATCTGGTGGCGTTTACGAGAATTTGCTGTTTTTTCCAGTTATACAGCTGATTAAGGATAGGTGAAAACAATTCTACATCATGTACTTAATTATTACATCACCATACATTATATTTTACATCACCATACATTTTACTTAATTATTATCAATTAAAGAATTATAGTTTCGTCACTGCAGGTACCCAGGGGTCCAAGTAGATGTGGTGACCGCAGCGAGGGGGAAACAGTGCTATGAGCTGAACAAGAATGTGAGGTGGGCTACTGTGTGGGATGTTGACGAGGATTTTCCTGACCCAGGGGAGTATACTGAGATGGTTGGTGTGGTGAAGGTTAGCACCTTACTTTTGAAGTTATTGGACTGTGTATTGTAGATTATTGCATTTGGAGCTATCGCTTATAGTTGAATGTGGTTGTGTGACGATCGATAGTTTAGTGCACAACCAGAGAACAGTAGTTATAGTTTAGGTACAAACTTAGAGAATCGTTAATATGGGGGCAATGTGTGTTAATAGCATACAATGGGCTCCTTTGACTGTATCTTAGAACTTAGAAATACTACAGTACGTTTTTATGGGATGTGCGATAATATATCCGAGAAATATTTTGAAGTTCAGTAAATGTGTTTGGTTAAGAAATAAGCATACTTTTTATGAGAGTAGTATAAATGTAAAATATACTTCTTTTTAAAGAGCTGTGGATAGAATACTAAGTAAAAATTTATTGTCCATCAAACACACTTTACGCTTCATAATTTGGAAATGTCAATGTGTTTTCCCCTTTATTAAGAAATTTACAACAAAATTCATAACTTAATCCTGCCTCTATTTCTTTGGGAATTGAGGTTTTCAAATCTGAAATTGGACTTTGTTGGGGTCTCAAGAAGTTCAATTAAGAAAGTTGCATCACTGTCATTTTTAATAATGTGTCTGTGTTGCAGAATAGGTACTATGATATGATCTTATCGACGAAATTAGCAGGGCTTGGGCATGCTTCGTTTTTATTCATGTCAACTGCTGAACATAGACTCAGCTATGTATACCCAAACGTAAACTCCGCAGGGGCCGGATTACTTCTCTCGGAAACATTTGAACCAGATAGCATTAACCTTTCTGAGGGTGGATATTACATGTAAGTAATAAAACTCCAAAATATCCGATTTCTGTGATACTTTTAGGGTTGATTAAAGAAACTGCTTTTAAGGTTGATTACAGTTTTGTACACTATGATAGTAGATTTTAATTTGTACACCAGCTGACAAAAATAGCAATTGCTATGCTGACGATTCCCTTCTTGACGATTTTAGTACACTTTGTTTACCAAATATGAAGAAAATATCGTAGGTTGAGTTGTTGAAGAACTAAATACTATGAAAATAAATATTGTATGCACTACTCTTTCAGATAATACTATGGTCCCTAATACTTGAGTTTTTTTGCTATTTTAGACCCAGTCTATGATTCTCAACTATACAGTGGTGGAACGTAATGCTGGTGTACAAATTGCTAACTTTTGTAGATGGTGTAGAAAATCCAAAGCTGGTTTTATGTTGGTGTACGGAATTGTAGGTCCCCACAGTTTTGTCAGTAGTACTAAGTTATGTGATCGCATTTTTTTCATTTTGGTGATTATTTTATATAGGTATCAGCAGATGTCTGATTGGTTAGGAAGGCCACGTAATAATGTACCAAGGCATGACGTGTCAGCACTAAAGGTATCGCTATCGAGAAAGCTGAAGGAGTATGTTGAGGCTAAGTACAAAAGTGCTGGTGCTGAAAAAGGAAAATACGTAGTTATTCACGGGATTCAATCAGATTCGAAAGCAACAATGTTATCAAGAGGAGACAATGATAGCTTGTTACCTATTGAAGTTTGGGCTGAAATTGCAAAAGAAATAAGGTAAATAGTGCTGAATGCTGATTAAAATAAATTAAGGCCTTGTTTGGTTGCAGCTTGTCACGCTCAATTTCTTTATTTATTTGCTTTAAAGCTGAATTTTATATGGTTGATTAGCTTAGAAGCTGAAGTCTATTGAATCCGGTGTTTGTTTAACCTCTGGAATCCAGCTTATTGGCCTAAAAGATGCAAACAAATAAATATTTAATATTAGTACAAAAGTTGATATAAAACTGCTATTTTGTTGGTAGGTTTAAGCCCGTATTTGTCATTCCACACGAGAAAGTTAGAGAAGATGTGGAGGAAATAGTAGGATATGATGCTAGTATTGTTCTGATCACTACCCCTGGACAGGTTTGAAGTTCCTCCATAAATAGATACTCAATTATTTTTGCAAAATGTTGTTTTTTCCTGAAATTGTGCCTCCATTTGACAAACAAAAATATGTTTGTTTCAGCTAGCTGCCCTTATAAATGACTCAACCGGTGTGATTGCTACTAATACAGCAGCTATACAACTTGCACATGCTCGTGAAAAACCATGGTATGTTTTTAGCTTTATTTCAATCAGAATGTTGTCCACTTGTCCTTGAACTTAATGCTTGGAAATTTCGCCTTTTTTTCAAGTTATAATTTTTTGTTTTGTATTCTTTTTGCAGTATCGCATTGTTCTCATCTGTGGATAAAGGAAAAGTATTTGTACCAAATGCAGAAGAGAAAAGATGCACAATTGTTTCGTCAAAAACTGGAAAAGTGGGAGATATCGATGTTGATGCTGTTATAAACGCGACAAAAATATTTGACAAGCCTCTAGCTCTGGTCTAAAGAGGGGAATTTAATTTTCCTCTTATGATTCATGTTCTTTCTTGTAAATCTTAATAAACTTTTTCCCAATTTACTGTAATTGAACAACCAGACAAACATGAATACAGGATTGAAGAAACATGAGCGGAAAAAAATTATGTTTGATGGATTTGAATCTTTGATATTGATCTGTTCGTCTGCAGCTGATAAGCAAAAAATTTAATTTATTTGAAAAAAAAAGGGGTTTGTATTCAGCTTAAATGAAAGTAGTTTTCTTCAATTCTATAGAAAACACAGAAATATGTTCAAATTTAAGATGGCCAACCCAAAATAAAAGAGACTTGGAAATGAAGTACTAATAATTATGTGCGCAAACCGGTTACACTCCTCTCTATATGTTTTTTTCTTCGTTACTCATTAAGAGTGTAAAAGCTACTATATGAATACTGGTAAAGCACCAAGCAAACCTCTCCGCTTGGCGATTTGTATATTATTTTCTTCAGGACTTTTTGTTTGTTATTCTGCATACTATCTGCAACAAGTTGGAGCTTTTATGCTTTTAAATTGCAGAAATTGTTTAGACCTCATTGCGTATGACTTTTACCAAGCAGAACTTTTTGTTTGGTATTCTCGTCTCAATTATTATTACCTTTTTCCTTTCTTTTCTTCATCGACCATGCAAGACCATTTTTAGCAAATTGAAAGTACACTGCAATGTTGTTACATTCAAGGTAAGAATTTATATTTTTATTTCATAATAGGGAATCCAAAATCCACGGACAATTGTAAGAATTTTCTCCATGCCATTGCAGCGAATCCTCTTGAAAGTATTTCGCGGATACTATCCGTGAAGATACTTTCAAGTGGATTCGGACACCAGTACTGAGGCTGAAAATCTTTTTCTACAAACATTTATCATGAAAATCTAGAAGACTTCTAGTAGTTACATCTTTCCAAGCATTATAATCCTTGGAAACTACTCAAAATGAAAAAGCTAAAGGAACATAAAAATTTTCACAAGACCTCGAGGGTTCTATTCAACATCTATTTCACTCATTGGTGGCGGAATCCCCCGGTGACAGCGTTTGCCAATGCAGCCTTAAATCCGGAATCTTCGGCCAATTTTGAAGCCATTTGCTCAACCAAAAATTGCTGAAACTCAAGAAAATTGGTAGCTACATAGCTTGAAGAATTGATATCGGCACTGTTACTGGGCTTGCCGGGCATTGTCTTACTGAACATTTTTGAGCCAGATGATCCTAAAGAGGATGAGTTATGGGTTGAGCCCAATTTAAGAGATTGTGATGGGCTTGATGTTGTTGGCTCAGCTGGTTTTAGAAGGTTTGGGTGGTTGTGTTCTCCTTCATAAGTTGCAACTACATATGATTGGTCTTTAATGCTTCTTTGCACCTATGGAGTGACAAAATTGTTACTTTCAAAACAAACAAAAAAAGACAAAATTGTTAAATATGATCGAATATGACTAGATATCTTCACTCCCAAGGTTTTTATATAATTTTTGAATTCTACTATAAATTTTGTTTGCTTGTACATTGAGAGTTGTCTTTTTTTTTTGCTTATAAGCTATAAAAACTTTACTTGTTAAACTTAAGACTTTTTTTTTAAGAGCCACGAAATATTGATCTATGGACATCATCATTGTGGTAAAGGTCGTAATTCCAGAGGAATCATAACTATGTAGCAACTATGTAGCATCTACATCGAGAATTCAAGTATGGTATACATCATTAGTCCGATCCTTTGTAGGAACTACCCGTAATAATGAACTTGCAAAATGTATCTGTTTATCATAAAGAGATTTGTCGTTCCTGACCCATCGGTTCGAGAAATAAAAATATGAGGATCAAACCCTTTCTTCTGACTCTTTTTGAAATTCGATAAATGTTGGTTGATCGTATATTTCATTATAGTTCTATGATTCAGAGTATCCTTTCCTATTTGATCCCTTTGAATTCCATATTCGAAGTTGCGATCGGATCTATTCATTAAAAAGAATGGATTCAATACATTTCTTATGTACCCATAGGTGCGATATTGGATTTCAATCAGGCATGGCATCGAGAGGGAGGTCATAAGCGTCTATACCGTAAAATCGATTTTCGATGGAATGAAAAAAACATACCCAAAAAAATAAAGTTTAGATGGCTCAAGTTTCTTTTAACCTTGAAAGGACTTATGTATATTTTTATCAACTTGCATATAGTTGTAATGATGATATGAAATATAAATTAGATAGCCAATGATCACTTGTAAACTAAAAGTATTTAACTAAATAATTACCTTCTTTTTAACAGGGCAAGTAGGTGCAAAAGAGCATTTGAAGTAAGCTCTAGGGCAAGGGTTGTCTCTTGTCACCTTCTGTCCATACTTCCTCCACTGATATCCGTCTTTTACTATCTAAAAATTACATGAAATAAGTAAGAATCCTTTTATAGCATAGCTTGTAATTTATATGTTTTTCGTACATGTTAAAACCAATTTAAAGGCATATTAGATCATAAGAATGAAGTTAAGGAAGGAAAATGATAAAAGCTAGCTTATGGTCACAAATCTATTGTCCCTATGATCACTCAAGGAAGTTTCAAGTTATAATGTGCTATGGACCTATGGTTCTGATCTCAAGTAATCTCCTTACTGGAACTATGTGTGACAAATCGTCGAGGACTTGTATATTAGTTATCGTGACAATACTGAGTGCTTAGAACTTGATTGGCTATTACTTAATTAAGCACACAAATTTAAATTACTGAGGCTTAGAGAAAAAATGGATTTTTTCCAATTTCAACTTTCTAACTTTTCCAGTATAGAAAAACAAAAACAATGGTTTTTTAACTGTCCAAATAATTGCATCACAATGTACGTATACGCAAAAAAAAAATGAATGATATGCATCATGCAGTCAAACAAATCAAACTTTGTTTCTGATGAAAAAATACGTATGGCAACAGTAAATAGCAATAGAAGAGCAAGCCAGGAGAGTAAAACTTACAAGGCTTGCATCTGAGGTCTCAGTTTTCACACTAATTGTTGAGATTTTGGAATTTACATGTTGAACATCCACCTGTATTCTTTTCAAATTACAAGAATCTTCATCACTGGTACTCTGATCCGATTCCGTTCCCTTATTATCACTTCCAATATTTCTAATGTTGCTGTTGTTAATTGCTTTTCTTTTCTTGCAAAATACTTGATCATCTCTTGTATAGTACTCTTTTAGTTGGTTTTTTAGTGAGTCATAATTTTCACACATTACAGTTAACATTTCTGTCAGCCTCTTGTTTTCGTCCTTCACCCTTCTCAACTCTTTTACCAGAGCATTTATCTGTTAAATTAAAACATGGGTTTGATAAAATATTAAGTTTCGGAAACATTATTCATTCAACTTCAATAAGAAATGAAAGACAAAAACTTGTCAAGAATCCTTTTACCTTGTGAGACTTGTCACACTGAAGAAAATTTCTTTTTGTTATTCAAGATTCAAATTTATTTAACCTTGCTTGTATAATCCTTTAGTGCTTTATATGCACTTAATAGTTAATATAACATACTTAAAAATGTATATCAAGTAGAAAAACTTAGGTTGCAACATGATATATATGTACCTGAACATTCTCAACATGTAACAAAGGATTGGTATTGAGCTCCAATGAAGTATTGACCAAGCTCAATGATGCCATTTTCTTAGTACTCACTCAATTATAAAAAGCCTTTTTTCTTTTAGAAATAGAGAGAACTTTTAGAAATAGAGAGAAATAAGATGAAACCTTAATGAGGTGAAATGGATATATATATAGAGAAACTAAATTGAAGTCAGCAAGAAGGTACGTAGGGAGAGGAATATTGACATGGCTTTTGGGTTTGTATGTATGTGGTGCATTAACAAATAATTGTAAAAATTAGGATAAAATGTAAATAACCCCCATAAGCATATGAACTATGGGTAATTTGCAAATAATACCTACAAACTTTAGGTGTTTCCATTTTATCCTCTCATACTATTTAACTTATGCACCTAACCCTAGGTATACCAACCTTTGAAATGAAATGACTTTTGTGGATGATAGTCTGTCTTGACAATTTCTCGACTTTTTGAAGTTTTTTCTATCAATGCAACTTGACCGTATGCGGAATAACATCAATTTGTGGTGTGTACTTTTTTTGTTTTTCCGTTAGTCTTTATCTTGCATATTTTGTTCTTGGCAAAATGCATACTC
Source organism: Primula vulgaris (assembly GCA_963920805.1). Lineage (NCBI taxonomy): Eukaryota > Viridiplantae > Streptophyta > Magnoliopsida > Ericales > Primulaceae > Primula > Primula vulgaris. The sequence goes on from OY987217.1 coordinate 32,649,378, forward strand.
CCGCGGTTTCTATTTAAAAAAAAATTAAACATACTATAAGTTTTTTTTTAAAAGCTTAAACTTTGTTAAAGTAATAAATATGCTTCCAGAAAATATACCCTTAAAATAAGAATGATGCTCGTGGTTTGTAGAAAATAAATTAATGAAAATTTTAAAATGCAGATCATGACATAATTTTGAAACGAAAAAAAAGGAGTAAAATCCACCATATTTACGAAATCAATGGAGTATATGAAACATAAAAAAAATACTCCATATAAAACAGGCTAACAAGTACACAAAGTTGATACTTTTTGGAGTGACTTTAGGTTTTTTTTTTTAGCACAAAACTAGTGTTTGTTATTAACCGCATGTATCAATATTAGGGACAGGCCATCTAGTGACATAAATATGATAACGAATCCGATCAAAACCAATAACTACAACATAAGTTCATTAAAGTGCAAAAGTAATACAATAATTTGAGCAAGTTATATATAATGAAAAAGTTCAAAGTTGATGGGGATTTTGGCAGTTTATCTCCTAAAAGTTAAAAAAGGAGTGGCAAGTTGCCAATGGGTGTGTTCGTGTACGTATGTAACATACATATACAAGTCAAACCTTTTTTTCTTATTTTTTTGGAAATTAAAAAGACAAGTCAAACCTGACCTTCGAGAAAAATCTAAATTGTATACTGCATATATAGACTTATTCATGGTTTCTATTTTGAATTTTATTTTTCATGTTCCGCCGCCAAAAAAGTTCACTTGTATCAAAATGGATAACTATGTGAATAGTCAATTTATAAAAATGGAGTTAAGCCTGAAGTTAGACAGAGTCTACTAGCTTAACAGATTAGTCGTGACTAAGTATATAAGGTGACGATTAAGCAGATTTGCTTTCGAAAATGGGGCTAAAAGGAATTTGTGAAAATTACTGTAGTAGAAAGGACTTGCAGCCTAACTAATTTCCAAAAAAGATAGTGGATAGTGAAAGGTGCTAAACTTAAACTACTTATTTTACATGTATTTTGCTATGTTTTAGTACTAGTACAAATATCTGAAAAAAAATATAGTATTTTTGTTTTACTAAAATTTGCAGGGTGATATATGGTCGTAGCTTATCGTTTTGGTTTATTTCAAATGCTTCTAAGTGAGTTTGGTCCTAATTTGATGAAATAAAATTTAAGGGTAATGTCTTTCTTTAATAAAAAAATAAAAAAAGAGGTGCTTAACAACTTATTTTCGCCTTAGGTCACTTAGAACTAAACAACTTATTTTCGCCCTACGTCTCTTAGAACATACATGTTGTCATGATGGTCAAGTAAAGTATCTAGAAGTCGAAATTTAAATAAAAGGATATGTCAAGCATCTTGAAAGAAAGAAGTTTCTTTTGTACTTTTCTTTTACAGTCAAAGAGTCATTTGATATATGAGGTAGAATAATATTTGAAGATTGTTGTATTATATTATACTACTGCTTTTATTATAGTATGCTGCAAAACCATGATTTGTTAGCTATAGTACATTTTTTTAATAATTAAACATGCAATTAAATTAATGAAAGAAACAAATGTATGTTCTATGGAACAAGTCTTCATAGTGACTATTCTAGTTTGAAAACTCAGTAAGCAAATAAACTGAGAAACAGTATACAAGAATCAAAACATAACAGCTTCACCATCTTATTTGAACTTTGTGTCCTCTTATTTTCATCGCATGTCGATTTCCTTTGTGCATTCAATGCTCTTCATTAAAACCGTTGCCGGAGTAAACTCTCTCCTCATCTGATGGCAGATTATGATTCAAACATGAATCAATGTTGTAGTTTCCAATTACCTCAAAAAGAGTATGATTATAGTAAACATATTCATAAGCACATTGTATTATATATGTATGTATACACATCCAAATTCAAAAAATTATTTATGTAAGATATAATTAGAGCATCACTATTGATTAGTGCTTTTCTTAGACCACCACCAAATGAACCATTGACCGGGGTTTCCATCCCTAACATTAGAATACGAGTTCGAAAAAAATATTCAAAATGGCATATGTATATATATATATATATATATAAGAATTAAAAACTTGAAAATTCTTCATTTTTAATTTTGAAAAAAAGTAGGTCAAGGGTTGTGTAGAGAATTTGAAAATATGGTTAAAAAGCTTATTTAATTATTTAGTCTAATATTGCTTTTACACACGTATATATCCTTCAACATTGCTAGGATGGCTGTAATTAAAAAACATTCTCATTTGAATCAATAACTCTTCCACGTTAATTACTCTCTCCCTATATATTTCACAAAAATAAGTGTTATAAAATTTGACTCATCTAGAACTTCTATCAAAATTATAGAAATAAAAATTTCAAAAGTTAATCGAATAGTAATTTTCAAAACTTTATGATTAACGTCTAGGTACATGTTGATACAAGTTCTTAATTTATCAAGATTGCACTATCCTATAATAGTACAAATTAATTAAAGTGGAGACCCGGAAAACTTATCCAACTTCAAGACAACGTAGAACCCAAATGACTAAATTATATAGAAAAATATAAGAAAAGTAGATATAGGGAGTACGAGAACTTAGGAAGACTTAATAGTTTGTGGTCTTTATTTCTTAGCACAAGTTTAAGGAAAACTTTGCCAAGAATATTATTCAACATTTGAGACCAAAGAGCAACTTGGTAGGACCAGTTATGACTATTGGGGTTAAATAAATTTATTGGCCTAATTTTTTCTACGTAAAAACAGTTTTAGCCTGATTAGGTCCAGGTCATTAGGTAACAGAAGTTTTAAAAAGCTAGGGAGACTTATTCGTATCTATTTTTATATTGCTTAGTTTCAAATTTTCGCATTTGTCGGTTATTAAAAAGGAAACTTGGCTCTGCTTCTGCTTGAACATAATATATAATAATGTGAGAAATTTGTAATTTGATGTGATTACAAAACCATTTGAATTATGACTCATGAGCATCGCAGTCAAGTTTTCCTTGGTTACATTTAACAACAGGGGAAATTTATCAATCAATGTGATTTTGAACTACTTGAGTTTTGAGCATCTCGATCAAGTTTTCATTGGTTATATTTGGTTGAATCAATATTTCAATCTATATAAGCTATACGAAAATGTTATGATACAATGAGACGCCCTGTTATTATAATTAGAAGAACGGGAAAAAAGTAGGGAAATGAGGAAACGTACAATTCATATACTGAAGCAGAAATATGAAAGATTTAAACGGGATAACCGCGAGCGGTAACAAGAAAATGGATAAATTCAAGAGCATTCGGAATAATAAAGGGATCCACAAGTAATCGCATATATCTTTTCAAGCAAATGAACTATCAGTTTATTATCTTTAAGAGTAGTTTGTACTCTCTCATCTTGTGTGTTTAAGCAAAATCTAAGCATAGAACTCAAAAATAAATTAGTATCTAGTGTAGTATTTGTCAAATGTGTTTCACTTTCACTAATATTATCTACGCGATCTATTTTCTTGCAAATCCTCTTCCTCGTAACCAAATACATATGGGCAAAGCTCACTTTCCAACAAAAACATGATGAAAACGTGTACGTAAAATCTTGAAGGAAGTCAGGCAGAGTTCGAGTTTCCGCCTTGGTTTTCTCCCAACTCGAAATGGTTGATGTCCATACTCTTGGTGGCTGCATGATCTTGACCGTATGATCTCAATCCCTGCAATAACAATTGTCCCGTGGTCTAGAGATAATTAATTTAGTTAATCCCGTCGGATTCTCGGTTCAGTTAATTAAAAATAAATAAATAGTAGTAGTACATAACTAATAGTTTATGTTGATTACTACTCCCTATATGTCCCATTTTTAGTAATGTTTATTGAATTTTTATGAGTTATATTATAATGAAAATGTACAATTGTTTTAGAATACGAGTTTGATGTACCCAAAATATAGAACAATAATCTGTTGTAATTTTATTTCATTTTGTTCACCATCTGCTGCTATTTATTTATTTTTTTGGTCATGTTACAACTGATAAAGGGAAAAAACAAAGCTCCACAACAACTCTTATGATTAACCAACACCATCTTTTTCGATTTTGGAAATCATTCGAGATAATTTTCTGCAACTCCATATAGGAATGAAATAAGACCAGTTTCTCAGAAGAATTTCCTGCTTCGCATCTGCTGGTACTGTTATATTGCATGTATATGAGGCCTTAAGCACTAAGCAGCTAGAATCGAAGAATCAGCACTAAATTGGATTAGGGCCCAATTATGGAATTTAATGCAGGATCAATAAATCTTGGCAAATAGCTATGAATAAGACATTAGTTTGATATTGCAAGCAATCTTTTACATTTCATTTGAAAGAAAATAGTTACTTGATAAATATGGTTTATCTTCCGGGAAAGAACTAGGAGAAGGCGACAGTCGCTGCGTCACAACCACAAAAAAAACAAGTTTCTTTGACGTCTTCGTTGCGATGGTAGGAGCGATATGATCATAGTAATCAAAGTACTAAGTTAGTTAAAATAAACAAATACAGATCAATTGATATGATTTTCATTCACTACTGTTTCTGATGGCATACCAATTTCCCATCCATAGTAATTACTGGATATGTCATTTCCGTTGGAATTGATCGGATGTAGTATAAGGTCGATAGTAGAGATTTTTCATGATGAGAAAATACCGAGTGAAACAAATACTTCTCTTGAATTTACAATAGTCATATCTCCAGTAAAGAAAAGATTTCCGTTCCGTTCCCTTCTTAGATCAACCGTATCAGCAATCTTAAACATTTTCTCAAACCTAACACATTTTATATCTTTTAATAAATCGTTTACATTTACACAAAATTTCAGCTTGCTTATTAATTTTCTTATAATAACCCTACATTATTTTTTTTTTATTTGTTTATTATCATTTAATAATTATAACAATATTTCAACCACAAAAATATGTACTTCATGATAGTTTTTTACTATTATATTCATTAAGTAAATCATATACATTCTTCATATATAAGGTGAATTTTGTGTTTATTTAAATTTAAAGAATTTATAAGATACTGATATATGCAATTTTTTATACCATAATCATCAAATTTTAAACATATCTGTCTCTCATCCTTCACCCAAAAATATAACCATGTAATATTCGATTGCATGTTAGAATTATGAGTTGCGTGAATGAACAAAACTGAATTTTTGGTCAGAAATTTAACTTCACTATATATTTTAATTTAAAGTTTCAGATGACATCATACAGGTGTCTCTATTTTCATAATAACACAAATTCCCATTGAACGAATTTTAGTCAACTCAGGTCAAAACAGAGATAGAGATTTAAAATTTAAAATTTAAAATCACAGTTACCTAAAAAAAATGTGATGTACCAAAACAAATAGCAAAGTAAGTCTATACATGAGGATATAGGTGTACAGAAGACGGATCGTAGGGATTGATTTCAATTCTAACCCAATCTGCAAGATGAATGGCGGGACGGATTGAGTCTGGTTAATAAAATTTAAATGTCAACTTAATCTAACCCAATCCGTTACAATTAAAACTCCAACCCAACCCGCAAAATAAATTGCGGGTTGGGTTGTGATTGATTCTTAAATTTTTATTTTGGTCTTTTATTTTTCCTAGTTTGCATAATTAACCTAAATTTTAAAATAAATTGAATTTTTCAAAGAGAAATATAAATTAAAATCAATCAAAATATATTTAAAACATTCGCGAACAAATAACAAAACTAAATACAATAAGAATAAAATGTTGATATCTTGAAATACACATAACATATATAAATAAATATATATATATATATACAATTATATATAAATTACGGATTGAAACGGGTTACGGCGGATTGAAAATTTCAACCCTAACCCAACCCGCAAAATATATGACAGATTGGGGTGGGGGATTGAATTTTTTTTAACATTCAACCCGTTTCAATCCGCCAAATCCGAACGGGTTAGGTTAGAAATTGAGTTTGCGGATTTTTTTTCCCATCCTATATCAGAATACTTATGACAGGGGTTTGGTGTGATTTAAATATAGTGCAAGATTTCTGTAAATGGACTAGAAATTTGAAGCCTTAATTAACACAAATACCCTTGGCCAGCTAACATGCATTAGTAAAAGACCATTTGGAGTGTTGTAGTTAATCAGTTTTAGATGATCATGACATTAAACTACACTTATCTTTTGTGTAAAAGCATAAAGCATTCCCCATTGCATAATTTATACAGTATATCACTACAAAAAATACCCAAATAACGACGGATTAATGACGGTATTTTTTGTTACGAGCTTATTAACGACGGTTTTTGTGACGGCTTTGTGACAGTTTAGTCAATTTGCGACAGATTTGTGACAGCTTTTTAAATCAGTGACAGGCTTAAAACAGCTTTTGACTCTTAATAAATCAAATATTATTTTATAATGTACTGTGAGGGTATTGTAACCACCTTTAAAATTTAGCTTTAGTCAATTGTTTGCTCTTTCTTATTTCCATTGGTTTTGGTAGACAAATAGTAGAGTAAGTTGTTTGGGCATGCCTACTTATAACCATCTTATAATAATAAACTCGATGGAAAAATTAATTAGTTGGTGCTTGTTAATATTGCAGAAATATCAATTAATGCCTGTGATATTAAAATGTGGAATGTGCCTGTAATAATAAAGTCACTGTATACTTTTTTAAAAAATGAATAAAGTTATACTATACCGATCCATATACAAGAAAATGACCAAACACTAACTAGAAAAATAGTTGGTAAACCTCTAAATCAGTTAGTAAAATCAACTTAGTAACTGATTTCTTAACTAATCAATCGGCTAGTAAAAGCCTAGTTAGTATGTTATACCAACTAAATAATTGGCAGTTACTATTTAGTAAGTGAACTACCAACTGATTTTATCAGTTACAATTTACTCTGCTTATCAAGTTACAAATTACCAACTGATTTTATCAATTACTGATTTACTAACCGGTGTTACTAACTAAAAATAAATTACTGTTTGATAACTGATTATACCAAACTAAAGACATATTTTGCAACTAACTTACTAACTGGGAGTACATATCAGTTTGTAAGTAGTTGTAATTTAATAATAATTAGCTGATTAATCTTAATAATTAACATTCAAATAGTAATATAAAAACTAAAAGTGAGTTACGCTAAACGACATTTCATTAAAAATAAACAACGAACATTGATCAAAGTTACGATTGCAAATCAAATACAATACAAAAGACTTCGAGTCTAAGTCAATTCCGATCATAGTTACGATTCGAAATTAAATAACATACAAAATACAAGTGTTGAACATAATTAGTCAATTACACTCATTAAACACTAAATAGAAATAAGTCCGAGGCCAAGTTGTCGTGACAAATATTAATTAGTCAATTCCGATCTTAGTTACCGATCCATACATATGATATGTACTATCACCAACTAAAATATATATGCAAGGATAATCTTTAATTTTCCTGCCTTTTTGACGTATATACTAACATGCTGCATACATCAATATCACTCTTTTTTCCAATTAAAGTGTTAGCAAAAAGATAGTGAAAGAAGGCCAATTGTTTCAAGTTGCGAATTATAAACGTAAGTTTTATATATATATATATATATAATATTTGTAAATGGGAAGCTCCCAACAAACAACAACATAACATAACTAAAGATAAAAATGTGATATATTCTAAAGTTGTACCAATACTAATTATGAAGCAGAATTTAACACGCATTACAAAATAATATTTGATTTACTGAGAGTCAAAAGCTGTCACAAGCTTGTCACTAATTTAAAAAATTATCATAAATCTATCGCAAATTGACTAAACTGTCACAAATCCGTCACAAAAACAGTCGCTAATAAGTTCATAACAAAAAATACCGTCACTAATCTCAACGTTATTTGGATATTTTTTGCAGTGACAGATTTAGTGGTGACTTAGCAAGGATAATTTAGTGGAGACTTTATTCATACGTCTTCGTCATATATTTAGGATTATCAACCTACTGTTTTAGTACAGTGATCAATTTGTCAAAATGCTTAGCGCAGATAAATCGTGGTGTAGATACACCTAGAACTTGTTAGAAACTTATTAAATTTTAACAATAATGTAACACTTCTTTTTGGTTTTTTTTTTTATTAGTGTTGCTATAGACACCTCATACTTTACCTGAAAAATCTATCCGGTGACATGAAACAGTGTTATTCATCTTTTTCTGAACACGTGTCAAATAATATCAGCAAAAAAAAATGCTACTACTATTACTACTAAGAACGGAAAGAGACATCTCATTCTCAACACTAATTATTTATCTTAATCATTCTATTTATTCATTTATACATATCGTTTATTTGTATTCTTATTCAAAAACTTGTGGTCAAATTTTGACATTAACGTTTGAATAAAAAATATATATAAGATAGCAGTACAAGTCACGTAATAAAAACACAACATACTAAAAACTCAAATAAAAATGTAACAGAACCCTAGTTGAGTCTAACTTAAATTTAAATATTAATTAAAAATAAGAAAAAATTGTTAAATCTAAAAATCCAAACAACTAAAAAGCCAAATAAAAATATACTAGAATTATAATTGAGTCTATCCTAAATTTAAATATTAATTAAAAATATTTTTTTTTTGTTAAATCTAGTATTACTAACAATCAAAACCGTTGATGAGTTGTATATGTCATATAATTTGGGTTGGTTTTTTGGGTATGAAAAACGTGTGAGTAAAATTATTTTCCTTTTTTTTATAAATAATATCTTATATTTTGAAGTTAATTAATCTACTTAATTTGTGGGTGTATATGATTTTGAACTTGATTGTGAACATATATATAGGATCCAACCATCTTACACACTATATGGTAATACATAATTTGAAAAAATTGTGAGTAGACGAAAACTAAAAAGGATATAGCAAAATGATCTTCCTTAAATATGCTCTTTCTTGAGAACTTACAAATCTTAAAACCTATGCTTTTATTGGCAAGTCATTTATTTATCTTATCCGAATAGTGGCTTGTGATCACAATTTTCATTTGTCACAACACTAAAAATCTACTCACTCAGCTCATAATTGGTGGGCTACATTTTAATTTTGGTCGGCCTTTTTCTTTTTGAAGAATAATTTAGGTCATCCTAAATATGATATCGAGTATGATATTTGAATAAAAGAAACAAAATAATGCATTTCACTAAATCTGTTACTAGTCGCATACACTACGAAATAATATTTGATTTAGTGAAAATAAAAAACTGTCACAAACCTGTCATTAATTTAAAAAGTTGTCATAAATCTGTCGCAAATTGACTAAACTGTCACAAAACCGTAAAAAAAACCGTCGATAATAAGCTCGTAACAAAAAATACCGTCATTAATTCCGTCGCTATTTGAGTATTTTTTTGTAACGATATTATAAGGAATTGCTATAATATGAGATAAATTACACACAATTGAGTCAGAGTGATTTACTTACATGTAATTAAGTATATCAAATAACTCTCATTTAGTGTCTTTACAATGTGCGTCATTTAGTCTCATCTAGTAGTACATTGTTCAAAGACTCTTCATATATAAGTCGGTCTTAAAATTCTGTTTGTTTTCCCGAAAATAATTTCCGAGGAAAAGATTTTCTTGAAAAACAAGACATTTTTCATGATTTCCTTGGTGTTTGGTTGTTCGGAAAAATTTCATGAAAAATCTGAATTCTAATTTATAATTTTTCTAGCAAACACAAGTGTAGAATTTCATAAGTAGCAAAATTAACATATAAAATTTTTAAACATACCAGTTACTTTTCAACTTAGAACTAATATGCATTAAGTTACTTTTATGTATTATGAGCTAATGTTTTATAACAATTTAGTTTACACGTATTTTTTTAATACAAGTATTATGTAGACATTTTTTAATGATCAACAAAGCATTTAACTGCTATTACGATTACGAGACCAAATATAAAAGATCATTAGATATTTAAACTACTTTGTTTCTAAAATAAAATATATAAGTTAATATTTTATGCAAGTTATTGTTTGTGATTTGAAATTTACTTAAATTAAGTTATCTTTTTACTAGGAAAAAAGTCCATTTTTTACTTATTTTTACTATGTTTTTATTTATAAGTTATTTTTTAAGTTATAAGCGTTACGTGTAATTTATTTTTTTAATTTTAAATTACTTTTTTCTTAACTTATGAATTACTTTTAAAATTTAATTTGTAAATTATTTTACGCTATTATTAATTAAATTTAACTCTGTTTATCATTTTTCACCAACGGTTACCTTTTGTATGGTCACGCTATGGTTCTGAAAAATATTTTCTTGACAATTTTAAAAGAAAATATTTTCCTTTTTTCCTTCAATTCCGGAAAACAGATTTTTCATTGAAACAAACATAGAGAAAACTAAATTTTTCAAAAAAATATTTTTCGGCCTCTATTTTCCTTCAAAACAACTAGAGTATGAATGAAAACAATACGAAACATATCCTCGTAATGCTAATGAGACAAAAAAAAATCAATAATGCTAATGAGACAGATAGGCTCGGCAAGATTATCAACACATTAGTGCTCAATGTAAATTTAGAATTTTATTTTCACCACGAAATTTAAGAGTCTGCTATTCGACCATATATTTAATATTTTTAATTAATATTTAACTTTAGGATAGTTTCAAATAGGATTATATAAAATTATATTTGGATTTTTATTTTGTTGAAACGTCAAATAAAATATATTAAAATCATTAATTTTTTAAAATATCTTCAAATAATATTTAAGTTTAGGCTAGTATCAAATAAAGTTCCATAAGTATTATATTTGAGTTTTTATTTTTGTTTTGGTCGGGATGTAAAAAGAATTCTAAAAATTAGACGAATGACTGTCTGACAATTAGTCTGCTTAAATGACTCTATAACATTAATAAAAAAGTTCAATCTTTAAAAAAAAAACCCGAAAACAAACAAATAAGCTGAACTGACTTTCCCAAAAATAAAACTGGACTCAACTAGAGAATCAAACAAGGTTTATAATTTATTGGCAGCTAGTAAAATGTAATAATTAATCAAGCACCACAAGAAACACTTATTAAATGGAAGATATTTATTTCAATGTGGTCCTCAATAATCAATATCATCGAACCACTTCGAGACACTTTTCATTAACACATGGTCATTCCGTCTCATTTTATAACTCTTATACAAAATCACGTACAATTTTAATTGACAAATAAATTTTATTCAAATTGTCAAAATATTTTTTAAAAAAATGATATCATATAGTTTAACATTTAAAATATATAGAAAAAATTTAAAAAAATTTGTTTTTACAGTTTAGTTAAATGTTTAAATCCGGTTAAAGTTGAGTATATGTATCTCAATCCCCACAGAATCCCGCCACCGGGCACTATGTCACAATCATTCCAATAAATCAAAGCCTAAATTTTACTACGAATCCTTTTCTAGTTTATATTATTTTTCTAATGAGACTATAAAAGTAACATTATGATACTCTTGGTACTTGATTTCAGAGACTTGTGTGCAAATCGATTAAAGACAGAAAAATTTCAACCATTCCTCATGAATGGATCTATTAAATACTAGTAAAAGTCATACACGCAAAAGATATGTAATGACATAAATCTTGTAATATATTTTATTTTTAACATAATATTCAGATTTAGTATCATTTACTTTAGTTATGCACGTTACACTACAAAATAATATTTGATTTAGTGAGAGTCAAAAACTGTCACAAGTCTATCACCAATTTAAAAAGTTGTCACAAATCTATCGCAAATTGACTAAACTGTCACAAATCCGTCACAAAAACCGTCGCTAATAAGCTCGTAACAAAAAATACCGTCACTAATCCCGTCGCTATTTGAGCATTTTTTTGTAGTGTTAAAACGAATTGTTAATTAATATATGTTACATCAGTAATTAGAAAAATATAATGAGGACAACTTATTAATTAATTAGATTAGTTACATTCGTAATTATTAAAATAGAGTGAAAGTATTTTTAAAAAAATTGATAAAATTTGACAGACTTAATTTTTCGTTAGTTTTTTTATATTAATACTAATATATTTGAATGTTTGATAAGCCGATATTATTGAATACTGCTTTTTGTGAGGTGTGTGAACAAGAAAATCCCCTACGAGTTTTTTAAAATCATATGAAGCCAATATATTAAAAATAAATCCATTAGTATTTGAGCCCCACTATCCACGATAAAGTAAAGTACTTGGTGGAAGAATGATAGATTATTTTGAAATTTATTCTAGAAAAATATTACTATATCATACTATTAATATAAATCAATCCAATAGAATTAAAACTATCAAATTTTTTCTATTTTTTTAAAAAATATCTCTATTCTAATTTACTAATTACTCATATATCACTACAAAAAAATACTCAAATAGCGACGGGATTAGTGACGGTATTTTTTGTTACGAGCTTATTAGCGACGGTTTTTGTGACGGCTTTGTGACATTTTAGTCAATTTGTGACAGATTTGTGACAGCTTTTTAAATTAGTGACAGGCTTGTGACAACTTTTGACTCTCACTAAATCAAACATTATTTTGTAATGTATCATAATACAATTTAAATATAAAAATAACTAAACAAATATGCCATTTTTCACACATACTTCTATTATTATTAATTTACTATATTCATTTCAAAGTTTAAAATTTTAAATTAATTTGTTAACTTATGCCGATGATGATAAGATTGATGGTTAAATTGCAGCCAAGTACAATTTGACCAACTTGTCACTATATCTGACAAAAACAAAAGTCGTTTTATCTCTTTTTCAATTAGGTCGATATCAGCCAATTTAATCAAAATATTGTCAAGTTAAGAAAAAAATACTATTAAATGATTTTAATAGTATTTTATTATTTTGACCGTTTAATACATACAAACACCAATATAGGTATGTCGGTCAATATAAATGCAAACATACGAGGTGCACTTAAAACACTGCATAATTTCTTAATAAACGCACAGACCGTAGATTTAATCTACGGTCTGTATAATTTAATACAAACCGTAGATTAAATCTACGGTTTGGATTAAATTATACAGACCGTAGATTAAATCTACGGTCTGTGTAATTTCTGCAGAAATTACACAGTCAGTCCCTGTTTTTCAAAATTACACAGTCAGTTCCTGCGCGAAAATTACACAGACAGTCCCTGGAAAAAACAGAATCTTACGTTTTTTTTTTAAAAAATAAAATTTTATTCTACACTCTCTCTCTTTCTCTCAAAAACCCCCAATTTTCAACCCAAAAAATCACTCAAATCAATCAACCACATTAACTATCAAATTTATTAACAAAAAACCCCAAATCATCAATCAAACTTATCCATAATTGAAGGTATATCTTTTATTCTCTAATTTATTATTTATTTTGTGTAATTTCAATTTGTAAAATAGGAAAAAATATATAAAATATGCAAATCCATAATTCACTTAGCTATATATAATTGTTTGTTGTTTGTTTATATTAATTATAGAAATTTTAATAATTGTTGATATTTGTCCCATTTTTGCATGTTTTTTTATTTTTTGTAATTTTAATTTGTAAAATAGGAAAAAATATATAAAATATGCAAAACCATAATTCACTTAGCTATATATAATTGTTTGTTGTTTGTTTATATTAATTATAGAAATTTTAATAATTGTTGATATTTGTCCCATTTTTGCATGTTTTTTTATTTTGTTTGGTTAATTTGAATTGTTGATAATGTGTTTGGTTATGATTAAAAAATTGAGTTATTATTGTTTGGTTTATGATTAAATGTGTTTGGTTATGATTAAATGTGTTTGGTTATGATTAAAAAATTGAATTATTATTGTTTGGTTTATGATTAAATGTGTGTTTGGTTATGATTAAAAAATTGAATTATTATTGTTTGGTTTATGATTAAATGTGTGTTTGGTTATGATTAAAAAATTGAATTATTATTGTTTGGTTTATGATTAAATGTGTGTTTGGTTATGATTAAAAAATTGAATTATTATTGTTTGGTTTATGATTAAATGTGTGTTTGGTTATGATTAAAAAATTGAATTATTATTGTTTGGTTTATGATTAAATGTGTGTTTGGTTATGATTAAAAAATTGAGTTATTATTGTTTGGTTTATGATTAAATGTGTGTTTCGTTATTATTAAAAAATTGAGTTATTATTGTTTGGTTTATGATTAAATGTGTGTTTGGTTATGATTAAAAAATTGACTTATTATTGTTTGGTTTATGATTAAATGTGTGTTTGGTTATGAGTAAAAAATTGAGTTATTATTGTTTGGTTTATGATTAAATGTGTGTTTGGTTTATGATTAAAAAATTGAATTATTATTGTTTGGTTTATGATTAAATGTGTGTTTGGTTATGATTAAAAAATTGAATTATTATTGTTTGGTTTATGATTAAATGTGTGTTTGGTTATGATTGTTTGGTTATCATTAATTGGTTATAATTGAGTTATCATTGTTTGGTTATCATTAATTGGTTATCATTGAGTTATCATTGTTTGGTTATCATTAATTGGTTATGTTATCATTTTTTGGTTATCATTAATTGAGTTATATTTTGTTATCATAGTTAGGATGGCAGACCCAGGTCCACATATTAAAGGGAGGTTGGGTATTTTACGACAGACTTGTCACATTTCTAATCAGACTTGGGATGCTGGCAGAGAAGCGGGTAGAGGAGATGCCAATAAGATTAGGGTTTATAATTATAGTTGGCAGATATCGACGCCTGAAAGGGTAGTTCAAAATATCATTAGGGCTGGTTTTTACGGTATTTACAGTATAGGTAATTATACCGTAGACCGAGGGTTGATTACAGCCTTAGTTGATAGGTGGCGTGATGAGTCGCACACGTTCCATTTTGTCGGGGGAGAGTTGGGGATATCTTTACAGGATGTAGAGATTATGCTTGGTCTGAGGGTGGATGGTCTTGCTGTGACCCGGTCGGAGCGGAATGACATGAAGGCGAGCAGGTTGGCTATGATGGAGAGTTTGTTGGGTGTTAGGCCGGCTGACAATCAAGTCGATGTAAACTGTCTGTCAGTTAGACTTGATTGGATGTTACACACCTTCGGTGAATTACCCCCCAACCCTAGTGAGGAGCGTTTGCTATATCAGTCTAGGGCTGCCATGCTATTATTACTGGCTGCACATGTGTTTTCGGATAAGAGCAGTGATCAGATTCCACTCTGGCCTCTGCCATTTCTGGAGGATTTTGACACATGTGCTGAGTATAGTTGGGGATCAGCTCTTCTGGCCTGGTTAGAGGCTAATCTATGCAGGGTGGTACGTTGTAAGACAAACGGAGTAAGCGGGGCGGTGATGTTTCTGGATATGTGGGCGATTACCAGACTACTGCCGGTTAGACCATGTGAAGAGCTGCCGGAAGATATCGAGCCACCTGAGGGCTTGCCTAGGTTCCCCCTCGGTTACAGGTATGATATTATTTAGTTTTTGTCTTGGATTTGTGTTTTTTTTTATTGTGTCATCTATCATTTACTTAGCTGCCGGTTATATTTATTGTTTATCGGGTTTTGTTTGTATATTACAGATGGAAGATGTGGAGGCAAACTAACCTTAGGCCATATGTCTACGGACATAATGTGGTCCACATACGTGACCAGTTTGACAATATGTCGCCTGAACAGGTAAATTTTAATTTTCGTATTATATGTAACTTACGTATTATATGTTGTATATGTTTGCATTGGTCTTATGTTCGCAGAATTTATTACTCGTCTATTTTTAAACCATTGTTTATATATTCTAATTTGATGATTACAGATAGTGTGGCAACCTTACGGGGATCTCAATCAGTATCCGGAATACTGCACGCGGGGCCGTTATATGTGGTATTGTTCTGTGCCTCTCATTTGTAATGAGAAGATTGAGTACCACCCCGCGGACAGGTTCATGAGACAGTTCGGTTTTGTGCAGCGGGTCCCTACATATATTTGGAAACCAAGACAGGGTCACGGCAAGGATAGAAGATATGGGATTGGGCAAAAACACGACTGGCCTTTACTTTGTGGAGAATTTATAGCCGTGTGGAATGACCGCCACACCCGTCTTATTAACGGCGAATATGGATCAGGGACGTCACCGGATTACATGAGATGGTATAGAGAGAGGACCCGCATCTTCATAAACCCACCTGAACTTGCCCTGACCCCTCACGGTTTCCGGGAGAATACGGGTGTCTTCAATAAAATGGTAACTACTAAATCGTTTTTTACTAATAAATCGTTACTTCTTTTTCTGTATATTTCAATACTAATAAATCGTTTTTTATTGTTTTTTTTTTCAGAAAGCGATGTTGCGCCGCAGTTTCAAATCGTTCAAACGGCTGAAATCTAAAACGTACGTGGACTTACTACGTGCGGAGTTCGCTCAAATGGGTATGAACCCGTATGGGTCAGCTGATGAACAGTCGGAGGAGGACGACGACGACGGTGATGACGACCTACGTTACGACCCACGAACTTACACTAGGGCTTCAAGTTGTCGGCGTCCCGACGAAAGAGGCGAATCTAGTAGCGGGGGTAGAAGATCGACTGGAGGTCGACACCCGACTACAGATCAGGGTCCGGGTCCGAGTTCAAGCGGTCGACGTCGTCGTTCTTCTTTTGCTGGGTCGGACTACGTTCAGACCGATGTTCCGTTCGATCATCATAGACAATCATTTGGTTCGTACGAGCATCATCCTAGTCATCAGTCCACCGACAGTTGGAGTCGAGGGTTGACAATTACATCCCACGAGCGTGCGCCGCATCCAGAATCGCAGCAGCGACAAAGACGGCGTACGGAGCTAAACGAAATCGAAGAGTCTGCTGAGCCGTCATCGGATAGATTAACATCGGCGGGAAAGATGCTCCCTATGTCCAACTTTAAAACATTTAGTCGTTACAAAAAAAAATAAATGCACTGTTTTTGTATTTGATTTCTATGTTTGATTTGTCAGTTTTATTCTTAGCTAGGGTTGGAATATTATAAATTCGTACGTTTAATTTGATTTCTATGTTTGATTTGTACGTTATAATTTCGTAAGTTTAATTTGATTCGTATGTTTGATTTGTATGTTTGTAAAACATATTCTGTATTTTAATTGATAGGACCAATATTGAGTTTTTACAAACTGTAAACCCTAAACCCTAAATTAAAAACCCTAAACCCTAAACCCTAAATTACAAACCCTAAACCCTAAACCCTAAATTACAAACCCTAAACCCTACACCCTAAACCCTAAACCCTAAAAAACCCTAAATATTCTGAAATTTACATACAAACCGTACATTTAATGTACGGTTTGTACAGATTTCATACAAACCGTACATTAAATGTACGGTTTGCATGTATTCTGTGCAAACCGTAAAAGTAATGTACGGTTTGTACCCCTGATTTAAGCAGCGCCACTTTACGAATGTACTTTTTGCACCGAATCACCGTTAATAACGTAAAAAAAAAAACTACAAACCGTAAAAGTAATCTACGGTTTGTAGTGTAAATGACATTGGATACCATATCTATCAAAATAATTCCGACAACACCTTATCACTTTTGAATTATTATGATTTGACAACCCTATCCGAAAATGACTATTCAATGCATTAAAGTTTGAAAATGACTACACCAAAAAAAACACTACAAACCGTAAAAGTAATCTACGGTTTGTAGTGTAAATGACATTGGATACCATATCTATCAAAATAATTCCGACAACACCTTATCACTTTTGAATTATTATGATTTGACAACCCTATCCGAAAATGACTACTCAATGCATCATTAAAGTTTGGAAATGACTACACCAAAAATTCACTACAAACCGTAAAAGTAATCTACGGTTTGTAGTGTAAACTTACACTATAAATATGACTCAATTTTGCCAATTCTAACAAACCATAAAATCAAACACAAACACATTTCGGAAATCTCTAAAAAAATCCTCATTTCTCCCCAATAAAATATACAAACAAACACTTTTCGAAAATGAATTACAACTATGGTTATGACAACAACCAATGGAATAACAACAACAATGCGAATTCATCCAGTGGCTCAAACGATGAGCTAACTAATTATTCGGAGCACTTCGGAGCAAGTCTTATTTTCCACATTCTGAACGAACACCTCTATTTATAAATCTTAGGTCCTATATCACACACTATGCCTTTGATTTATTATTTCAAGAACACAAAAAATGTAGTGGCCAGGCTGATGAGAATTGTTCTTGCGGTTTTAAATTGTCTCACGGTTTACCTTGTCATCATATTATGAGTGAACATATTTTATTCGGGAAGCCTCTTCCTCTAGAATATATTCATCCATTCTGGAAAAAATTAGACGTAATTGATGATAATGGGAACAACGATGATTATGGGGTAGAGGGTGATCTAGAAGAGTTTAAAAGTGTTTATGCTAGCAAAACGAATGTTGAAAAACGGCGTATGAAACCACAACTCCGAGAGATAACCGTACCAGCCAGAACATCCATCAGTGACCCCGAAGTGAGAGTAAATAGGGGGAGACCTAGAAAAGGCGACAAATCTAGTAAGAGGGATAAGTCGGGATGGGAGTATGTGGAGGAACAGAGTGCTGCTGCTAGTAGGGACAAGGGCAAAGGCAAGGCGGATGAAACACCGGAGGTAAGGGTAAACCCAACTAGGAGGCCACGAAACCAGAACCCTAAACCCACCCCCAATAGGCCAACCTTCCTGTACAGTGACCAAATATGGGTCATGTTACATAGTTACATCGAAACGGTTTATGATGTGCGTGGGGATGGTAACTGTGGGTTCCGGGTACTTGCAAATGCGACGGGTAAACAGCATGGGGAAGATGATTGGTACGCGGTAAGATGTGAATTGTTTCAAGAGCTGCAGCAAATGAAAGGTGTTTATTATGAGCTGTTTGAGAATCTTGACTTTGAAGCTTACCGGTATGATTACATTTTATCAACTTTAAATTTTTATCATGCTACAAATCCCGCACCTGCTGAGAAATGGATGAGATTTCCGTCGTATGGTTTTTTAATTGCTTCTCATTACAATATGCCAATTGTATTGTTGTCCTTATGGGAAAATCAAAATGGAGGGGCAAACATGTGGAACTCCACTTTTTTACCTCTTTATACTGGTCCGCCTCGGGGAACGACACATTACATCCCGACTGTAATGGTGTTCGTCAACAGTTGTCACTATGCTCAGGTTATTCCTAAAGAAGAAGGGATCTTCCCAATGCCAGGAATTATAGCACGGTGGGAACAAACACGCACTGAGACAGCTGCGCCATGGAAGGAACTTTTTCGACCAAATTTCAAGTTATATATGGCGCTGGAAAAGAAATCGGGAAAGCAAAAAGCAAGTGAAGAAGAACCTATAAACCTAAGTTCATAATCAGTTTTTTATTTTTAATTTGATGTAAATTACTATTTTTTCCAATTTGTTGTAAATTTATATGATGTAAACAAATGTTTAATAAATTTGTTTTATGAAATTTAGTTCTATTAATTTAGTTCATGTTTGCATATTGGGTTAATTTTTTTTATGAAATTTATATAATTTATGATTGTTTCATTCAAGAAAATTGTCGATTGACACCAAATTGACGACTTAGTTAATGTTTCATATTGCGTTATACAAGTGTTTGTTAAAAACAAACAAAAAAACTTCACAAAAATTGACGATTTAGTTAATCATTCAATAAATATCAACTTATACACTTCACAAAAATATAACATGAACCAAAAACATAAAATTTATCAAATCAACTTTTTTTGTGTAAATTTGTGTAAATTTTGTGTTTATTTTGAGAGATTGTTAGAATATTGGTAATTTATTTTATGTAAAATTTTAAAAATAAGTCATTTAGTTTTTTTATTAAAAAAATCATATTTAATTTGAAAAAAATATTCAGTATTTTAATTTTAATTATTAGAATTTTCATTTTACTTATTAGAATTTTAATTTTAATTATTAGAATTTTTATTTTTAAAAAATATGAAAAATGCTGCAGACCGTAGATTTAATCTACGGTTTACAGTAAACACTGTAAACCGTAGATTAAATCTACGGTCTGTAGAATTTACTGTAAACCGTAGATTTAATCTACGGTTTACAGTGAAACACTGTAGACCGTAGATTAAATCTACGGTCTGTGCGTTTTTTCAGATTTTTTGTAGTTAAAAAAGTCATCCTCCAAACATATACACAAATCAAGTTTAAAGACCATTTATTTATGAATAAAAAAAGAAGGGATAGAGAAAAATATAGTAATAGAGAAAAGTATAATCTGGATAAATTTTGTATTGATATATTATTTACAACTTAATTAACTATTGCTCTATTTTTACTAATTAACCAATAAAAATATAAAAAAAATGGGAAAAAAAATTTAAAGAATTTTTTTTTGAAAGAGGCAAAACCCCAAAAAAACACGAATAAAATTTTTAAAATCGCAAAAAATCTAAAATCAATAAAATTCCAAAAACCCAAAACAAAAACAGTCCAGCTCGTCTTAATTCATATTAAAAATAGTCAGAGTTATTTTAAAAACAGTATGAGTCATTTTAATTCATTTTAAAAACAATCTGAGTCGTTTTAAGTCGTTTTAAAAATAGTCTGAGTCATTTTAAAAACAGTTTGAGTCGTTTTAACTAATTTTAAAAATAATCTGACTTGTTTTAAGTCATTTTAAAAATAGTCTGAGTCGTTTCAAGTCATTTAAAAACTGTCTGAGTCGTTTTAAGTCATTTTAAAAACAGTTCGAGTCGTTTTAAGTAATTTTAAAAATAATCGGACTTGTTTTAAGCCATTTTAAAACCAATCAGAGTCGTTTCAAGTCATTTAAAAATAGTCTGAGTCGTTTTAAGTCATTTTAAAAACATTTCGAGTCGTTTTAAGTAATTTTAAAAATAATCCGACTTGTTTTAAATCATGTTAAAAACAGTCTGAGTCATTTCAAGTCATTTAAAAACATTCTGGGTCGTTTTAAGTCATTTTAAAACCAGTCTTAGTAATTTTAAAAACAGTCTAAATCATTTTAAGTTATTTTAAAAATAGTCTAAGTAATTTTAAAAATAGTCTGAGTCATTTTAAGTGATTTTAAAAATAAACTGAGTCACTTTAAAAATAATCTGAGTCATTTTAAGTCATTTAAAAAAAATTTGAGTTGTTTTAAGTCATTTTAAAAGCAGTCTGAATAATTTTAAAAACAGTCTAAGTTATTTTAAAAAATAGTCTAAGTCGTTTTAAATCATTTTTAAAATAGTCCGAGTCGTTTTAAGTTATTTTATAAAAAACAGTTTGAGTAATTTTAAAAACAGTCTAAGTAATTTTAAAAACAGTCGGAGTCATTTTAAATAATTTTAAAAACAGTCTGAGTCGTTTTAAGTCATTTTAAAAATAGTCTGAGTCATTTAGAAACAATGTGAGTAATTTTAAAAATAGTCTGAGTTATTTCGAGTTATTTTAAAAACAGTCCGAGTCATTTTAAAAATAGTCTGAACCATTTTAAGTCATTTTAAAAAAAGTTTGAGCCATTTTTAGTAATTTTAAAAATAGTCTGAGTCATTTTAAAAATAATCTAAGTCATGTTTAAATCATTTAAAAAATAATATGAGTCATTTTCGGTAAGTTTAAAAACAGTTTGAGTAATTTTAAAAAACAACTTGAATAATTTTAAAAACAGTTTGAGCCATTTTTAAGTCACTTGAAATCATTTTGAGTCATTTGAAAACAATTGCAAGTTATTTTAAAGGTTTTAATATTTTTTGGACTTTCCGGCTTTTTCGAACTTTTTTTCGTTTTTTTTTGTGATTTTTTATTTTTCTTGGTTTTTTTAATTTTTTTTTACAATTTTTCGGATTTTTTTCGGATTTCCGACTTTTTTGAACGTTTTTTCATTTTTTTTTGTGATTTTGGATTTTGCTTGGTTTTTTACCATTTTTCGGGTTTTTTTCGGGTTTCCAACTTTTTTGAACGTTTTTTCATTATTTTGTGATTTTGGATTTTTTTTGATTTTTAGGGTTTTTTTTAAAAAAAATTTCTACTCATTTTGAGTTTTTTCGGGTTCCCCATTTTTTTGAACTTTTATTTCATATTTTTTTTGTGATTTCGTTTATTTTATTTTATTTTTCTTCGGTTTTTTTACCATTTTTCGGGGTTTTTTCGGCTTCCAGACTTTTTTAAAGGTTTTTTCAATTTATTTTGATATTTTCGTTTTTTTTAAAAAAATTAATTTATTTTTTCTGATTTTTTTTCCATTTTATTTTTTATTTTTTGAGTTTTTCTTATATTTTCCATTTTATTTCTATTTCTATCGGGTAATTAAGTGGTTTATCAATTCTGAATTAGTTTAACAAATAATTGAACAATATTTAATTAAATTTTATAGAATAATCAATTGTTAAATAGTTTTATTTTCATGAACTAATTTTTAATTAACTCTTATACGTTGTCTAACTAGATTTAAGATTCATGGACAAATTTTTCTTCTTAAATAAGGCTTATATATTGTACTTCTATATGGTAAATGAACTAGGTATGAAAAGTCGGGAGCGTCTCTAATTTGAAAAAAAACAGATAAAAAAACAGATTTTTTCTATATATTTTGATCAAAACTTTTAAATTTTAATGTTTCAGCCCGTTAATACCTCAATACCGTAATATAACTTCATATACGGTGTGTGTGTGTATATATATATATATATATATATATATATTTATATATAAAAAATTAGCCTCACGTTTCACAATACTGGTTCCGCCACTTATTCCATATAATTCTCCATAGTTTTGTTCATTTATCAATTACCGCTGGACATTAAGGACTAGTTATATTTTTTTTCTCAAAATTATTAGAACTACTATTACTGGTCTCGTTTGGTCGCGTCTTTTATGTTCAAAAGTATACTTTTTGTAAGTGCGTTGAAAAATATACTTTTTATGTTTAATTTTTAGTAAGTAAATGCTGTTTGGTGAACACCGTAAAAGCATATTTTTCATTAAAAATGTTGTTTGGTAAAATATGTTTACTTTTATTTTTTAAGTGAAAATGAATTGTTTATTCTAATGCACAATAGCTACCACTTTTGAACTTACCTCCATAAGTTCATATTTCCTATATGTAGCACTTTTTAATTATTTACTTTATTTACCAAAACGCCATATAGATATTTCATAAAAAATGAAAAAAAAACACATAAAATTATATAAAATAAAAAAAATCTCAAAATAAATGAAAAAAAAAAAAAAAAAAATGAAAAAAAAAATAAAAAAAATCACAAAGAAAATAAAAAAATCACAAAAAAAAAAAAAAAATCACAAAAAAATCACAAAATTATAAAAAATTATAAAAAATGAAAAAAAATTTTTATAAAAAATCACAAAATATTAAAAAAAATGAAAAAAAAAATAAAAAAATCACAAAAAAATTATAAAAAATGAAAAAATCACAAAAAATCAGAAAATTTTAAAAAAATTACAAAAAAAAAGTAAAAAAATTACAATTTTTTTTTAATTTTTTTTTAATTTTTTTTAATTTTTTTTTAATTTTTATAAGTTTTTGTGATTTTTGTGATTTTTTTTTTATTTTTCGGTATAAAAAGTGTTATATTGACAAAAAAAAATTATATATATATTTTTAAAAAGTTTGTGATTTTTTTCATTTTTTGTGATTTTTGTATTTTTTTAATAATTTTTGGTGATTTTTTTATAATTTTTGGTGATTTTTTTATAATTTTTGGTGATTTTTTGTGATTTTTTTTTATAATTTTTGATTTTTTTATAATTTTTTATATTTTTTGTGATTAAATATTTTATTATTTAAAGATTAAAAAATACAAAATTAGGAAAATATAATGATGATAGGAACTACGTTTTGAACTGTACTTTAAAAACACATTCAGATTAAAACCTACTTAAAAGTATCATCAAAAGTAAAAGTATCATCAAACTTACTTTTAAAAAGTCTACTTATAGACATTTACTTTTCACCAAAAATATACTTATCAGATGATATCCAAACAAACTAAATATAAGTAAAAGTAAACCCAAAAGCATACTTAATGGTTTACTTTTGATAAAAGTAAACTTTTTCTTTACAACCAAACAAATATACAATAAGTAAAAGTAAAAGTAAGGAAAAAAGTTTGCAACCAAAGCCACCATCTCCAATGAACATATATGAATCAAATAGAAATTATTTTTAAAACTATGAAACCCATTTTGTGTTAATATTAAAAACCATTAAACCAGACCGCCATAAAATTATCTCTTATAACCTCATACATGAACCCCCATTCCCAAAACAACAAATTCAACAACTAAAGTCTTAAAACCATAAACTCAAAAATATCCAAAATCCTTCAAACTAAAACAGCACTCATGGAAAACAACCAATCGGAAACTCGCCACGTGTTATTCGGAAAGTATGAAATGGGCCGACAGTTGGGACAAGGATCCTTTGCGAAGGTCTATTACGGCAAAAACCTCGTCACAAACGAAAGCGTCGCGATAAAAGTCATTAACAAAGACCATGTCAAGAAAAAAGGACTAACGGCCCAAATCGAACACGAAATCTCAGGCATGCGTTTAGTCCGTCACCCAAACATTGTCGAGCTAATCGAAGTTTTGGCGACCAAAAGCAAAATCTTTTTCATCATGGAGTACGTTCGTGGCGGAGAGCTATTCGTCAAAGTGGCGAAAGGGAAACTACCCGAAAATTTAGCAAGAAAGTATTTTCAAGAACTAATATCCGCCGTTGATTTTTGTCATAGCCGAGGGGTGTCTCATCGCGACCTTAAACCGGAGAATCTACTCCTTGACGAAAACGGAAACTTAAAAATATCCGATTTTGGATTATCCGCACTGCCAGAGCAGCTCCATTACGACGGGCTGCTCCACACACAGTGCGGGACCCCTGCCTACGTGGCACCTGAGGTGCTACGTAGGCGAGGATACGATGGCGCCAAGGCCGATATATGGTCATGTGGAGTAATTTTGTTTGTTTTATTAGCGGGACGTCTCCCGTTTCAACAGGAAAACATGATGAAAATGTATACTAAAATCTTCAAGGCGGAATTTGAATTTCCGCCTTGGTTTACTCCGGAATCGAAACGGTTGATTTCCAAACTCTTGGTGGCTGATCCTGACCGTAGGATATCGATCCCCGCAATAACACGTGTCCCGTGGTTTAGGAAAAACTTCGTCAAGCCTGTCGGATTTACGATCCAGGATCAAACGGTTGAGAAAGCTGAGGTAAATTATCAGATAATGGAGATAGTATATTAGTATTAGAATAGAAACAAATTATATATTTTGAAGATATATAATAGAAACAAATCATTTAGGTGAACCACCATAGTTGAAGTAAAAATTGAACCGGACCTATTGTTGTTGAAACACTATTGTCATATAGTTTAAAACTTTAAATATATGTTACACATGTAGTCTAATGGTCTTCATAATTTCAATTACAATTTCATTAATATTTCTACAATTTAAATAAGTTGTATAGACGAATAAAAATGCAGTAACTATTAATGTATACTCTTTCCGTTTCCATTTAATTGTATATTACGAAATTACGTGTAATTTTGACCGGCCAAAAATTTATATCAAAATTATCGGAATAATTTTTTTTAAAGTTGATCATATTGTTCAAATGTTAAATTTTATGATTAGATTTTTAAAAAATTCATTTTGACAATTTTGATATACAAGTTATAAATCGGTCAAAATTACACGTAGTTTCGTAATAGATAATTAAATGAGAATGAGATGGTATAATTTAAACCATAAGAAGCTGAGTGTATTGTTTCAACTGAAAGTACAGAATACCAATTAAAAAATTAAGATGTGAAATGAACTAGGTTGCGACAGTTGGGTCGTTGGTCACAAGACTTTTTCCATTTTGAAAAAATAGATTTTTTCTGTTTATTTTGATCAAATTTTTTAAATTTCAGTCTTTAAGCCTCCTATTCCGTAAAATAACATCATATAAGTTATAATTTTTTTTTAATAGAAAACCAGCACCGCATTTCACGATCGTGCTTTCGCAACTGGCCATGTGGGTTGCAGCAAGTTTTGAAGTATATGGATTCAAAATAAAAGTTCCAAATCATTTCAATTTAATCAAATCAAGTCAAATTAATACCAATTTATTTCTGTTTTATTATAGATGGTCAGATCAAAATCGGCCCCACCATTCTACAATGCATTCGAGTTGATCTCATCGATGTCATCAGGGTTCGACCTATCCAGTCTCTTTGAGGCAGCACCGAGGAGGTACGGTTCGATGTTCACCTCTAAATATTCAGCTCGGGCAGTCATGGAGAGGCTCGAGAATGCGATGAAAAGGTTAAATTTTAAAGTCATATATGCGAAAGAGTTCAAAATGAGGTTGCAAGGATGTACAGAAGGGCGAAAAGGTAAATTAGCAGTGACAGCTGAGGTGTATGAGATGGCGGATGAGGTGACGGTCGTGGAGTTCTCAAAGTCCTCGGGGGATACGTTTGAGTATAGGAAGTTTTGCGAGGAGGATTGTAGGCCATCACTTAAGGATATCGTTTGGAGTTGGCAAGGCGAGGATAAATGTCAACAATATTAATAACGTTGATGTTTGCCAGAATGTCTAAATAAGACGAGTATTATGACTCGACTTATGTTGCCTAAACAAGGTCACGTGATAAGTTCCGTAGTCGGGTAGCATTAGCATGTGTCTAAACAAGGCCCTAACTCTTTTTTCCGGTGTGTGCGCTTTTTTTCCTTTGTGTCGATAATATTGTAAATACTTAATTATATATACTATTATCTTTTAATTCGCGGTTTTTAAATTGCACAATGTAATATTATAGACATATTTTGGGGTGGAACATAGTTACATAATAGAAGGGTACAATCATAATTTTTTATTTTTTTTGAAGATTTACATTCACAATATTAGTTTGTGTATATACACTTTTCAGCTTCAACAATAAAAGTTTTATAGCACCACCAATTGTAGTGTATTTTAGCTAAAATGTATACATTATAACATTTCCACTGCTAAAAACATTAACTTTTGTGACCGTTTTTTCTGACACGATATTCAACGGTCTTTAAAAAAATGATTTTGATAGGGTTTAATTTTACGGTCTTAAAAGCAAAACTTATTGATCAGTTTTTATTAACCATCTCAATTGAGTACTATAAAACACGGTATAAAACAGATTAAAAGTTTCTAATCCATAGCTGAGGAGGGAGAAAATTTATTTTTAGTGTATTCAAAATATCATGAATTTTCGATTTAATATACTGAACTATTAATTTTCTTTATTAGTATGCTCGGTTTTTGGTTTTTTTTCAGATTAGTATACTGCCGTCTAGATTAACAGGAAAAAAAAATGATGTCATTAGATGTTTTTCGCTATCATCACGGCTATATCGGTCATTTCACTATTAAATCACTTAAAAAAACATATTAATGAATTTTTATTATTATTACGTCGTCGTGTGATTAAGCAAGTATTACAATAACCAAGTACTATAAATATTATTTCAATAAAAATGAACAAGTGTGAAGTTGATAGAAAGAATAGTTTACAAAACAAAAGTTCAATATATTAAATTGAAAGTAATATGAGTTGCATGAGGGTAATTTAGTAAATTCATCATTTTTTGTTAGCAAATTGGATATCAATATACTAATCTAAAATTAATATAATAATTAAGAAAATTAGTAGTACGATATACTAAATTGAAAAAACAGGAACATATTTTGGATTATATTAAACATAAATTTTATTAAAATAATAATAATCTACAACTAGAAATTGAATATCCAATATTGTACGGTCGTTTGGACGACCTAAGTAGTTGTGGTTTGGACTGACTTTAGCAGTATAATTCTATTGGCTACTATTCAACTAAAAAATATGGACCACTTAAAAGATAATATAAATTTTGTAAAATATGTTGAATCTCATCTTTCGTCTGGTCAACTAATTTTATAAAATAATGTTTTATTTAATGAGAGCCAAAAACTGTCACAAGCCTGTCACTAATTTAAAAAGTTGTTACAAATCTGTCGCAAATTGACTAAACTGTCATAAAACCGTCACAAAAACCGTTGCTAATAAACTCGTAACAAAAAATATCGTCACTAATCCCGTCGTTATTTGAGTATTTTTTTTATAGTGTAATGTTCACCAAGGATAAATTAATAAATATTAAATTGATTATCAAACTATGTCTCAAAATGGATGGCGGCAGATGTACTCAAATATCTCTATATTAGGTAATAGAGATATGCATTTAAATTTAACCATGGGAGTTCAAATCTTTTACTCTTATTTTTCATCATTTTTTGTTTTTTCTTTCTTATTTTATTCAAAAAAATATTTTAAAAATTTTGAAAAAAATTATAAAATTACTATAAGACATGTATCAATACATTCCCATAATTATTTTTTTTAAAAAAAATCCACACGTAATTTATTTTGAAATAAATATATAAATTAAATATTAAATATTAAAAAAATTGTCCAAAAGAATATTATGTCCAAATATTTTAAAATTTGAATACAATATAATATAAAATCTTATAAATTTACAAAACAAGTTATGAAAATTTAAAATTTGAATGAAAATAAGCAATGTGACATGAAAATAATAGAGAATATACGGTAAAAGATTTGGACAAATTGGTGTCATCACTCCTAATAGTTACATTAATGACCAATTAAGAGAGACAAGTTAAGATAAAGATCTGTTAGATACGTGACCTCCAAGAACAAGTAGCCTTTAATGTAATACTCTATCAAAATACCAGAATAAAAATTAAACGTGTTGTTTTACTGAATTAACAACCTTATTGAAAAATAGCCTACTTATATTAGGTCAAGAGTTCTAGTTGATATACCAAAAGAAAACCACTTATTTAACACAATAAAACAAGTTTCTTAATTTCTAGTTTGAATATCACGTATCACATTAATAGACAATATTAATGAGTAAACGTAAGACACACTAGCTTGTTTCAATTGAGTAATAGATATTTATTTATTTGTATCCGTGAACGTTACATATTTCTATTAAAGTCTGTATTTTTCCTTGCACTAATAATATTGTCGAGTTCATTTCAAAAAATAAAAATGTCGAGAAGTCGTTAGGAAAGTGACAAAGGGTCCCATACTTGGGATAACGTATGCCTTGAATGGTATGTATATAGTGACAAACAAGGAAATGGAAGCTTATAGACTTTGATAATATAAACTAATAAAAGAATAATACCTGAATGCATTTTATATTCACTATTCGTAGTTTATTTCATACCCCATTTCTCTACCTACTACTACGGATAATACTATAATAGTGACCCTTTTGAGTGATTCATTGTATAGAATCTATGGATACATTATTATACATAATCTTGAATAATGCTAGAACCAAAGGTTTGTTCGATCATTTGCATTATTCTTTCAGAAATTCTTTTGCCATTACCCAAAAACATACTACCATGGGATATTCCATAAATGTATATATGAGAACTTTTTGTCCTTCGTAACTTTACTGTTAGGTCCAGTTTAGCTCTTTATTACATTTTTTTTATCACATTATTTACATTGCTTGAATTTCTAAAATATGAACAGAACAGAATTTATCGGATCATTCAAACTTCAATTATGATAACTCGTCGTGATATACATATATCTATACCAATTAAAAGTGTTTTTTTCAAAACATATAACTATCTAGGCAAGTTCTCACGAAGAGAAGTTGCAAAAAAAAACTAGATAGAAACCTCATATATTAGTCAGACCTTTTTGGCTCTTGATCACTTATGTACATGTCAAAATTCAAATACTCAAATTTAAACTAGTACAACCATGTTGGGAAAGTTGGATTCTTAGGAGTGTTTTATAAAGTATTCGGGTTTTAGTGAGCTGCATTTCTGAAAATTAGGTTTTATGGATAAAATCTGAAACTAGTTAAAGGTTTATGGATAAAATCGGAGAACTATCGAGACCACCTCCGCTGGGCCACTACCACCAGAGCACATCTGCCGTGCACATGACTTGTGTTGTACCTTTAAAACTCAGTTACCACTCAACCACTAACCTTAAGATCAGGTGACGGACAAATAAAATTTAAGGAGCTAGGGAGTATCCTTGGTTTCAATCTCGATTGTGGTTTTGGTTCCGACAGTCCTCATACTTAAAGAGACAGAATACTCACTATATACCAACCGATCGACCGCGACTAGATTGTCGCTTTCCATGGAACTATATGTGACATTCATTGTACCTTTGAAACTTAGTAACCACTCAACCAAGAAGCTAAAGAGAAATAAAGTTCCAAGTGGAATCTATTGAAAAGTGGACTTGCCTTTCTCCTTTTCAGTTTTTTAATCTTTCAAGCTAGGTTTTCAGTTTATTTATTACATCATTTTGATAATTAAGTAAAACACTACACATTTCTACTGGGTAATTTTTATCATTTCATTTTTCAGTCCTATAGTTTGGGATTTATTGTCAGTCCTTCTGTTCCGTTTATAAGAATAATTAAACTTATTTATTTCAGCTATTTCCGAGTTATTTATTCAGTAGTTTAAAAAGAAACCAACCATTTCTAGTCAGACCATACTCTACTCATATTATTGCTTCCATAAGATCCAAAATTCACATGTGAAAAATGTTACTCCTATTATTGGTTATAAGGAACAAGCTACTATAAACTTTTGAGTAGGAAAAATGTTTCTTCAATTATTGGTTAAAAACTTTATTTTATTTTATTAGTATTATCTTCTTATAAGCAGAACATTTCGTGTTCCAAGTCTTTTGATTTCACAATCAATCTTTTGTGACTCGCCATATTTTGATACGACAGTTGGCATGCAGGTGTTACTCTCTTTTGTATAATAATTGTATGTGGTGGCCTCTAATTTATAGACTTTCCACTCCATTATTAAGATTTAAGAGTGGACAAGAATTTACATGTCTTAGCATAATGTGTTAGCATACAATAAATAAATATCAATAATTCTTCATATGTAAGCATTAAGTGACAAACGAATACGTGGTGCTAGACGCATGCTGCCTCGTGTTTTGGTTTGCTTGGATAGTAAATAAGTCGGAAGCAGTGTATCTGACTCTGAGTCAGGATTACTCTGCTTCCACATCCATTGGATATGTTATTAAATTTAAACTGTAGCAGATTCAATGGCTGTGGAAAGCAGAGTAACCCTGACTCAGAGTCATGTACTCTGCTTCCAAATAAGTCCTAAGTGTTATCTTATATTGTTTTTTGGTGTTATTTTGTACACTGAGGAGAATCTAGGTAGAAACCACCCGAACGACAATATTTTTGAAAATTAAGACTTTTTAACTATGTATTTTCACTAAAATATGCTAAAAACGATGATTTAATAATCCTTATTATTTCATTTTTTTATTAATTTACTAGTTTATATAAAATTTGGCATCCCTGCAGCTTTCACGCACTCCCTCACAGATATGGCTAACCGTAAATTCATAATCTACCAAAGGAGTATTTTTTTTACTGCAAAACAACTTGCTAATTATATATAGAAAAATAATTTGGTTAATGATGAACATTATTAAATTTGGCTAATGATGAACATTATTAAATTTGTGTGATGATGTTCATTATTAAAAAGTAATTGAAGATAATGATGAACATTATTAAATTTGGCTCAAGAGACGACTCTAATCAAGGGATCATTTCTGCTTTCTTAAATAATTGAAGTTCATGTAAAAAAGGTTACTCCAATTCTCACGGGAAAGGGACAGTGGTACGGTTTTATAATAACATTTTTTTTATTTTTTTTTGGTAAAGTACAATAACAACTTCATGTCTTATGTTTGTCAAATTTTAGCTGATTTAACCAATGGGCTCATAGTTTAAAAACGAAATCATTGGGCTCTGTTAAGAGCAATATAACTTACAATTAAAAGTTTTCCTAAGGGTAAGAATGAGTAGGTATTTATAAATCACAGACTCGATAATTATCTATCCGATGTGATATAATGCTCTAGCACTCTTTTTTGCTCGTAACATGACATTTTAATTATCCTACAAGCGGACATATTAAATGTGTGGAGATGAGCCCAATATCGCTAGCCCCACTCTGATATCATGTAGAATCCCGTCAATTTTCTACTAAAATGACTCGTAATGGTAAGGATGAGTAACTCTTTATAAACCACATGCTTTCGCTCGTGACCCGACATTTCAAGGTTTCTACGAACGGACATATTAAATGGGTGGAGTTGAGTCCAACATCGTTAGGGCGGTTCTGTTACCATGTTAAGCCTCATATAAATTACCATTAAAATGTCTCGTAATGGTAAGGATACGTAACTATTTATAAACTACATGCCATCAAAAGTATAGGCAAATTTATAAGTATGATGAGCCATCTCCACCCGATTTGTTGATTGCACTCGTTGGACTTCTTGAAAATTGATCAACTCACGAATGAGGGAGAGTGTTGTAATTGTCCAATTCACTTGATCATTATCAAAGACAAGTATTAATATACGCTCCTCTCCTTACTCACTATCATTATCAAAGCCAAGTATTAATATACGTCCCTATACTATTAATATACGCCGCTCTCCTTGCTCACTAAAAGGTCTCGTAATGGTAGGTATAAGTAACTGTTTATAAACTACAGGCTACGAGCAGACATATTAAATGGGTGGAGGTGAGCTCAACATCGATAGGCTCGCTCTGATAGCATGTTAAATCTCATATAATTTACCATTAAAAAAACCTTTGTATTGCTAAGGATGAATGACTATTTATAAAACACATAGTCGATCATTATGTAATGGCCTCACACAGAGAGTTGAGGTCTTTGATACCCACGAAACTTGTATGAGCTTCAAAAATTACTTGTCATAACTTTAGTACTAGAAAATTACTTGTATGAGCTTCAAAAATTACTTGTCATAATTTTAGTACTAGAAAATTAAGTGACTACGTGGTACACAGCCACCATTGTTAGCTTGACAGAAAATATAAGATTTTTTTAAGCTAGAATTCTCTCCACGTATATTAGAAATTGAAGAAAACGTTTTGATTTTTTAGAAAAAAATACGTTTAGTGTACTGTACTATCAGTAGTTAACGATTTAGGTACTAAACTATCAATTTTAACAATAGAGATACTAATCTACAAAATTTACCACAATCAGGAGACTTAACATCATAAATCGACGAAATTACAGTCGGTATATTTCACATTCAGATATATATTTTTGATGGATGTTGACAGAATAGCACTCACAATATGATAGGCAAAAGAACGGATGTGCAATTTTATCATTTTTTAACGATAGGTCCTCAATTATGATATATTTCGTAGATTAGTAGCTCAATTGTTAAAAGTAGTATTGTAATACCTAAATCATTAACCATGCAGTACGTTAAACATGTTTTTCCCTGATTTTTTAAATTTATATTATTATTTTTTTAGAAAGTTTGATGTTTTACAAATCTGAGTATCATCCTCAAATCAGTCATTCCGATTCCATAATTCTTTTTTCAATAAAAAAAAATAGTCGGTCCCGCCTACTAGTCCTATCATACTACTAAAGTTTAATGAAGCAAGTATTTTTCAAGATTGATCGGTAAGTGTTAACATGTGAAACTGCATAATTTTAACTAGAGTATACTGTGTTAGAAACTATACTCGGCTCGCCTTCTCATACCTATTAAGCGGAGTAACAAGTTTCCTTCACGATACTTGATGACCACTCATTATAAGAAAAAAGTTTATTTAAAATCATAAAACATCTTCGGTTATGTTGCTAAAATGGGCGTTGTTAAATTCTAACAACAGTTTAGCAACACAAAATTTGTGTTGCTAAAATGGATGTTGCTACAATTTAACCACAACTACGTACCATCATAACTAAAAAAGTTTTATAATGTTAAATGAACTTTTTATTTTTATTGTATTGACTTTGTTTCAAGTTCAAGAGATTTTCGTCTCTTTTTTCGTTTCTTAAAAGGCTCGTGGTTTATATACACTCTAAATCGATAGCCTCTTTCCAATTTTTGATATGATGTTAATTATCTTGAATAAGGTTTTAGTAGACAAATGAAAGCTTGTTATTCACATTTGGGTTACTACTAGTCTACTTATGTGCGATGATTATGGTTATGACTTAGGGAAAAGTGGTTGAAAGCCGTATCTTAAGACCTTGACCTCACCAACACCTAACATTTTCTAAGCCTTTATAGGTCACGTACTCATGCCACTTTTGTGGTAATCAATCTAGAAAATGGGAATTTAAACATACTTTGTAAATGTATTGCAAATTATCATTATGCAATTAATTTCGTCACTTAACTAACCACCATGAAATATCTGATTTTTCTATAGATTGACTCAGTGCTTGATAAACTTTTCTTTGGGTAAAAATAAGAGAGATGTAACTATCGATACGTAGGCAATAAAACATAGCACTTCTCTCCCGAAAACGTCTAATAAGATGAAGGAACGATCAATTTCGGAATCAATTAAATTAAAGCAGATGACATTTGTATCGGAAATATGACCCTAAACAGTGGCCGAGCTAGAGAGAAAAAAAAGAAGAAGAGGTAACATTGTTAGGACCAGATTTCTGGTCTAAATATTGTTTATTGTCTATTGGTTTTTCACTAAATAAATCATAACTGTTGTTAAGAACTAAGACAGTATTGACAGGTTTCAAGCAATGTTGTAACCTCAGTTACAACCTACTAAGATAGTAGTATTAGGTTTCAAGTACCAGTTACAACCTCAGTTACAACCTACTAAGTTAGTAGTATTAGGTTTCAAGTACTAGTTGCAACCTCAGTTACAACCTGTGTTGACAGGTTTCAAGTAAGTTGCAACCTTAGTTGCAACCACTAGTTCCAACCTGCTGTTAAGCAGAATTCTGTCTTGTTCTATAAATCCGCATAACTATTCTTTAATTATAATTATGTGTTTTAAAGTATGCAGGATATATTCTCATATAATCTTAACATGGTTAATATGCGTATATTGAGAATATCAAAGTGTTAAGGAAATATGTTTTATAAAAGAAATAAAGAGATTAGTTTATAAGGTTATGTTTCCTTTTAATATATATATCTCTATTCTTATGCTTGTCCTTATCACTTGTTTCAATCTTTTGATCCTTATAATATTCAGTAAAGATATGTTTAAAGATTGATTGATATGTGGAGTTAAATGTTTCATATGTTTATGAAAAGATATTATCTTTAAAAGATCATATCTTTATATGTTTCCTTTCAAAGGAAAAGATTAACTCCTACTTTCAAGTGTGTTACTAAACAGGTATTAATCAAAGATGATTAGAGTCAATCCATGCTGAAGAATCCCATGATACTTGGAGAGATTGAAGCTAATCAACCAAGTCAAAAGCAATCAAAAGATATTGAAGATAGAAGATTGTTTTTACTTGTTTATATACTTAGTAACTTAAGCTTGTAAAAGTGTGTGTTCTAAATTATAAAGAACTTATTTTCTAGAGAGAATACACGTGAGCTTCAAAAAGAAAACAATGGTGGGATGCCATTGATTTATATTTGATAGTTATAGAGTAGGAGCAATATAGTGATAGGCAGAAAAACCTAGAGGGAGTCTAAGTTTTTCATTAAGACTTGAGTCATATATTGTAAGCTTTTTATAATATCATAATCTGGGTAAGTGCCCCGGAGACGTAGCCTAGTTAGGTGAACTCCGTTGTTAAATGTGCGTGTGAATTATTTTCATGTACATTTAATTTTAAAACAGTTCTGTCCATTAATACACCTGGTTCCAACTGCAGTTCCAACCTCACTTGGAACCTTATACACTTGGTTCTAACTGCAGTTCCAACCTCACTTGGAACCTTAATGCAAAACTGCATCTAGAACAGCGGATAGGAATTTCAATTGGTATCAGAGCTTTACACTAGACCTTACTTAGTGTGGATCCTGTGTTCTAGAATAAATGGACTTAATGAGGGAAGGAAACGCTTTCAACAAACCTCCATTGCTTGAAGGAGGAGTAAACTATGGAGTATGGAAGATCAGAATGAGGTCTTTCATCAAACAGCAGAATGAACATGCATGGAAAACTGTGATGTATGGATGGGAGGCTCCAACTAGCATTGATAGTGAAGGAGAACTGGTTTTTATACCTGAAGACAGATGGTCTGCTGATGAAGACAGAAAATCAAGTGCCAACTCAACAGCCATAAACTTGATTTTTGCTGGTGTAACTCTCAGTGTATTCAGGTATATCTCTCACTGTGAAACTGCCAAAGAGGCATGGGATATTTTGCAAGTTACTTTTGAAGGAACTACCAAAGTAAAAGCTTTTAAACTTCAGCAGTTAACTACTCAATTTGAAAACCTTAGAATGGAGGAAGATGAAAACATTGAACAATTTAATGGTAGAATCTGCCACATTGCTCATCAAGCTGGAACCTTAGGTGAAAAATACAGTGATGCTAAACTTGTTAAGAAAACTCTTAGATCACTTCCAGAAAGGTTTGAAATAAAAGTTACTGCTATTGAAGAATCAACAGACTTAGATAATCTTAAACTTGAAGAACTTATAGGAAATCTAAGCACTCATGAGCTGAAATTTTTTAAACCAAAAAGACCAGAAAAGGGAATAGCATTTCAGGCTAAGAAATCTGAACCTAATGTCTGTGATAAAATAAGTGATGAAGAACAGCTAGCTTTCTTTGCTAAAAAGGTTTTCAAAAAATTTTACAAGAGAAAAGAGGATGATACTGGTTCTTCTAAAAACTTTCAGAAAAGGGATAACCAATTTAAGACAGAATCCAGGTTCAATAATAACTCTACTGGTAAGTGGAATTCTAAAGAGAAGGATAACAAAGATTATAAGCCTAAAGAGATTCAGTGTAGAGAATGTAGAGGCTTTGGTCATATTCAGGCTGAGTGTGCTAATACTTTAAAAAGGAACAAAAATGCCTATATATCCACTCATAGTGATAGTGATTCTGAGAGCAACAGTGATGAAGAGGATGAGTCTAATTTTGTTAACTTTATGGGAATAATCACTGAAAAAGAACCTACTTATGAAAGTGACTGTGAACATGTTTCAACTGAAGTTACAACCACTCTTAAAACCTACAGCAGTGATGAGGAAGAACCTTCTGATGAAGACATTTCCCAGCAATATCTTGTTCTTTATGAAAAGTATAAATGTCTGAGTAAACAAACCTTGATCATAAGCAAACTTAATGTTAATCTAAAAGATGAGGTTAAAAGTCTTACTGAGAAGATGAACTTACAACTGGCTGAACTTACTGAAACTAAAAAGAAAATAAAACTGATGAATGTTTCTGCTTCAGAAAAATTAGATGACATGCTGTCATATTCTAGAGGTTCTAAAGATATCAGTGGTCTAGGTTACTATGGTGGTAAAAGTACAGGAAAAACTACCTTTATTGAAGCTGTTGCTAGAGCTAAAACTCATAATTTTGACAATAAGGTTAGAAGTTCAGTTGCAACCAGATTTGCAACCAGGAACAAAACTCAAGTTTTTGTAGAGAAGGTTAGAAGCTCAGTTATAACCAAAGTTGCAACCATGAATAAACTGAATAGCTTTAGGTATAAAAATAACTTCAGGATGAAGATGTGTAATTTCTGTAAGAAACCTGGTCATTCTGAAATCCAGTGTTATTTAAAAAGAAACAGGAAGTATATTTCTCAGAAAACTTGGTTGGCTTCTGTCAATAAAAATCTGAACTGGGTTTGGAAAGTTAAAGAAAAAGCTACCTTAATTGCTAACAACAAAGCTGTCATTAACTCCT
The DNA here is from genome assembly GCA_963920805.1 of Primula vulgaris. Classification (NCBI taxonomy): domain Eukaryota; kingdom Viridiplantae; phylum Streptophyta; class Magnoliopsida; order Ericales; family Primulaceae; genus Primula; species Primula vulgaris. The sequence continues at coordinate 32,687,281 of OY987217.1, forward strand.
TGAATGCTGTTACCTCTAATGATTGGTATTTTGATAGTGGTTGCTCTAAGCACATGACAGGTACTGCAAGTCTCTTAAAAAATGTCACCATTCTCACTGGAAACACTGTTGTGTTTGGAGGTGGAGATACAGGTAAAATTGTTGGTAAAGGTACCTTAAACAAACCTGGAATGCCTGTTATTGAGGATGTTTTTCTTGTAGATGGTCTAAAAGCTAACCTTATTAGTATCAGTCAACTTTGTGATAATAAAATGATTGTTAAATTTGACAAAGAAAGGTGTCTTATTACTAATCTTAACAATGATTTAATCATGACTGGAGTTAGATCAACCAACAGCTGCTATGTGTTTGAAAAAGCTGAAAAAGAATTGCCTCAAAGTAGGTGTAATCAAGCCATTACTAATAATGTGGATATTTGGCATAAAAGGCTTGGGCATGTGAATTACAAAACTCTTGATAAGCTTGTTAAAAATGAATTGATAAGAGGAATTCCTAAACTTAGTGCTAAAACTCAAAGTGTCTGTGGTGACTGTGCTATAGGTAAACAAACCAAAAGTGTTCACAAAAGTATAAGTCAAATCTACACTAAGAGAGTCCTAGAACTTCTTCATATTGACTTGATGGGGCCTATGCAAACTGCTAGTATAGGTGGTAAGAAGTACATTCTGGTAGTTGTTGATGACTTCTCTAGATACTCTTGGGTAGTGTTCTTAAAAGATAAGACTGAAACTTTTGAACTGTTCAAAACTTTGTGCTTAAAACTTCAACTTGAAAAAGGTTCAACCAGTGGTAATATTGTTAGGGTTAGAAGTGATCATGGAACAGAATTTGAGAACAGTAAGTTTAAAGAATTCTGCAACTCCTTAGGTATTAGTCATGAGTTCTCTGCTCCTAAGACTCCACAGCAAAATGGCATAGTTGAAAGGAAAAATAGAACCATTCAGGAAATGGCTAGAGTCATGCTTAACTCTAAGAAACTTGCCAACAGATTTTGGGCTGAAGCTGTTAATACTGCCTGTCATATAGTTAATAGAGTTTATATTACTAAAGGCACTTCCATGACAGCTTATGAAATATGGAAAGGTAGAAAACCCAATGTTAAGTATTTTCAAGTCTTTGGGTGTGTCTGTTACATTCTCAGAGATAGAGAGCATCTTGGTAAATTTGACTCTAAAAGTGATAAAGGGATCTTTCTTGGTTATGCTCAAAATAGTAGAGCATTCAGAGTCTTCAATCAAAGAACCAACTGTGTTATGGAATCCTATAATGTGTTATTTGATGAGATTACAGATGATAATGAACAGCCTGAGATTGCAGAAAAAGACAAAGAAGAAACTCAACAAACTAGAAGGCCCATAGTGGTTGGAAGTCCAGTTGCAACTGAAGTTACAACTGAGGTTGGAACTGAGGTTGGAACTGAAGTTGAAACTCAGAATTCAACAGAATCAGAAGAAGATGGATCTGCTATGCCAACAACAAGCAAGCCACGCTATGTAAGGACACAGAAAAATCACTCTCTTGACAATGTCATAGGAGAAGTTGCTTCAGGTATGAAAACCAGAGGTAAAAGAAATAATGTTGTTCACTTTGCTTGTTATATTTCTCAGTTAGAACCTAAGAATATAAAAGAAGCTTTAGAAGATAGTGAATGGATTATAGCTATGCAAGATGAGTTGCATCAATTTGAGAGAAATGATGTATGGACTTTAGTACCCAGACCTTCTAATAAAAATGTTATAGGGACTAAATGGATTTTTAGAAATAAAAGTGATGATGATGGAGTTATTATCAGAAATAAAGCTAGGTTGGTAGCTCAGGGTTATACACAAATTGAGGGAATTGATTTTGATGAAACCTTTGCTCCAGTAGCTAGAATTGAATCCATTAGAATGCTACTGTCTCTTGCATGTCTGTATGATTTTAAACTGTTTCAACTTGACATAAAGAGTGCTTTTCTAAATGGTGTGATTAATGAAGAAGTTTATGTCTGTCAACCTAAGGGATTTGAGGATCCTAACTTTCCTGAACATGTCTATTTGTTGAAAAAGGCATTGTATGGCCTAAAACAAGCTCCTAGAGCTTGGTATGATAGATTAACCAAGTACTTGATTGAAAAAGGCTTTAACAGAGGAGGAGTTGATAAAACTTTGTTTACTAAGAAAACCACAAAGGACATAATAATTGCTCAAATCTATGTTGATGACATTGTCTTTGGCTCTACTTCTAATAAAAGGATAGAAGAATTCATTTCTGATATGAAGAATGAATTTGAAATGAGTGGTGGAGGTGAACTAACTTACTTTCTAGGATTGCAAGTTAAACAGAATGAGAAAGGCATTTTTCTGTGCCAAAGTAAGTATGCAGACAATCTTGTTAAAAAGTTTGGTCTGAGTGAGAGTAAAGAGAAGAGAACCCCTATGAGTACTACCCTTAAACTATCCAAAAATGATAAAGGTAAAAATGTCTGTCCAAGTCTTTATAGATCCATGATTGGAAGTTTGCTGTATTTAACTGCTAGTAGACCAGACCTTTGCCTAAGTGTAGGAGTTTGTGCCAGATATCAGGCAAATCCTTTAGAACCTCATCTTCTAGCTGTCAAAAGAATTCTAAGATATGTAAAAGGAACACTTCACCTAGGCCTATGGTATTCTAAAGATACAAACCATTTTCTAAGTGGCTACTGTGATGCAGATTGGGCAGGAAACATAGATGATAGAAAGAGTACTTCTGGTGGTTGTTTTTATTTTGGAAACAACCTTGTTTCTTGGTTCAGTAAAAAGCAAAATTGCATATCTTTATCTACTGCTGAGGCAGAATATGTTGCAGCTGGAAGTGGGTGCACTCAACTTATTTGGATGAAACAGATGTTAACTGATTATAATGTCAAACAAGAAATATTAACTTTGTTTTGTGATAACAAAAGTGCTATAGATTTAGCTAAAAATCCAGTTCAACATTCCAGAACCAAACACATTGATCTAAGGCATCATTTTATTAGAGAACTAGTTGAAGAAAAGAGCTTAATTTTAGAACATGTTTCAACTGAAAGACAATTAGCAGATATTTTCACAAAGCCCCTTGATACAAACAAGTTTGAATCATTAAGAAGTGACATAGGGGTATGTCATTATCAATCTAATTGAATACTTTTGCTAAATATGTCTGTGTTGAGTACCTTTAATAATTGTTATTTCTAAGGTTAAAGTCTTATTTTGAGCTATGATGTTTTTGTTTTGAAAAAGCCGCTTTTTGGTGACTCAAAAACAGATGTGAGGTAACTTGTCCTTAAAAACCTCTCTGGTAATAGAGTTGCAAGCACAAAGTGCTATATTTTTTTTTGGTTGCAAGTTCAGTTGCAACCTCAGTTGAAACCTCATACTCTCAACAACTGGTTAGAAGTTCAGTTACAACTCCAGTTGAAACCTCGTGTTAAAAATACTGGTTGTAAGCTCAGTTGCAACATAAGTTGAAACCATCAGTCTATTCTATAACTGCCAAGACAAAGTCTTGTTATTTTTTTTGACATCACTTATACTCTTTCCTTGCTGAGGTCATCAAACTAGTTTTTGTGTAGAAATAAAAACGGATTTGCTCAATTTAAGCTCCTAAAATTTAATCTTTATTAGAGTTATTCTTTGATAAACATATTTTCTTGAGTAAATTGCTAGGTTTCTTTTGTTCTCTTAAAAATTAGATATCTGTTTAAGTGTTCTTTATCTTGAATCAAGTCAAATTTCCTTAAAAGCTTCAACTCTTGTTTTTTTTCAAATTTGGATAAATCTGTTTAAAAAGGAATGTTTATCTGTGTTAACTGCTTTATTCGTGTTTTAAGGGTTATTTTTTTTTAAAAAAACTGTGTTGATAAGACGCTTCCTATTTTTTTGGCTAAAATTGTTTCATAATTGATTTGCATGTATCTCTTTCCAATTACAAAAAGATATGGACTTTATTATTCTTTTTATATATATTCTTTTTACTATCCCAAAATAATCTATTATCTCAATTACTCTCTCTCCCTATCTCAGTAAAATCGTAGGTCCTCTGTAAAACCCTAGTTTTTCAGTAAAACTCACTGCCAGGTTCTAAGTACGGTTGAAACCTCCCAGTTGAAACCATGTCTAAAAACCCCTATTCTGATGATGATATTACTCTAAAGGATTTCATGTCTAAATCTCCACCCAAGACAGGCTCAACAACTAAGGTAAGTGAACCTTCCTCCTCTAAGAAACAGAGGTCAAAGAAACGTGCTAGGAGAGATTATGATACTGATCCTATTCTTGCTAAGTTTGACTATACTCCTAAGTATAATGAAGTTGATCCCAGATTCTGGAGAAGAAGTATGTATAGGAGGTTTAGATCTTTTTCAGGTAGGGAAATACACAGTGAAAGAACTCTTAATTTAGTCAGTTATCCTCACATACAGGTATATGTTGAAAAATTGCTTTCTGCTGTTGGCTTAGGAAAAACTATTACCTATGCTGATTCTTATTTTCCTGCTGTAGTTAAAGAATTTTATGCTAATCTTAGTAGCATTGTGTTTGATGAAGAGAACCCTGCTTATGGGAGAATATTTTTGAGGGGTGTTACTTTAGATTTTACCCCAAAGCTTATTAATGACTACATGCAATCCCCAAATCCTTCTGTTGAAAATATTGATTATGACATGGAAGTCATTGGTCTGGTTCTAACTGGAAAGAACACCAGATTTGATGGCAATTCCATCAAGACATCCTCTCTCACCTTAAGTGCTGCTGTATTGCACAAAATTGCTAGGTTCAACTGGACTCCTACCAAACAACCTTCCAAAGTTAACAAAGAAATGGCCATCTTTATGTACAAAATCATGTCTTCCCTACCTATAAACTTTGGCCATCATGTCTTCAATCTAATAAGAGAGTTCAGTGATTCCAATTCTTCATCCATACTGTTACCATTCCCCTGTCTCATCACTGGTATTATTCTAGGCCAAGTCTCTTCTATGTCTAGAAATTCTCCAATAAGTACTCTTAATGAGCCTTCCACTGATTGTCCCTCTGCCCTGTATATCTCTGCAAAACTGTTGAAAGAAGGGCATGTAAATGATATTTCTGGGGAAAAGGGAAAAGAAAAGGAAGAAGAGACCTCTAAGGCTCCCTCAGACAAGAAGAAAGGAGTAAAGTGGTACTTACTCCAAAAGCTGGCTTATAACCAAGAAAGGAGAGCTGAATTGGATGCTGATGACTATCAAATCAATAAGCTGCTGGTGGATATCATTGAGAGTGAGGATGATGGTGATAGTGATGATTGTTTCTCTATAAGCAGTGAAGAAAAAGATGAAGAGGTGGTTAGAGACCATCCTCTCAGAGAGAAAGCTCCAAATTCTAGTATACCTCGTGACTGATTACAATGGTTGCTGACAAATAGGGGGAGTGAAGTTTATGTGAAGTTTATGTTGAAGTTTATGTTTTTTTTGTATTTCAATTTCAAGACTCAATGCTGCTGGTTTTAATTACCTTTTTAATTGCTGTACTAAGACATTGTTGTGCCATGTTTTTGGCCTTTAAATTTCTGCAATTTCCATTTTGATGTCTTTTAAATTGAATTTATGAATGTGCCTGCAATTCTAACATACAGGGGGAGCTTGAACAGATGACTCTTTAGTATTGTTAATATACTATTTAAAGACTGTGCTGATATTGAATTTGCAGGTGGTTGGGATGATTTATAAACTTAATTGATTTGTCAAAACCAATGACAAAGGGGGAGATTGTTAGGACCAGATTTCTGGTCTAAATATTGTTTATTGTCTATTGGTTTTTCACTAAATAAATCATAACTGTTGTTAAGAACTAAGACAGTATTGACAGGTTTCAAGCAATGTTGTAACCTCAGTTACAACCTACTAAGATAGTAGTATTAGGTTTCAAGTACCAGTTACAACCTCAGTTACAACCTACTAAGTTAGTAGTATTAGGTTTCAAGTACTAGTTGCAACCTCAGTTACAACCTGTGTTGACAGGTTTCAAGTAAGTTGCAACCTTAGTTGCAACCACTAGTTCCAACCTGCTGTTAAGCAGAATTCTGTCTTGTTCTATAAATCCGCATAACTATTCTTTAATTATAATTATGTGTTTTAAAGTATGCAGCATATATTCTCATATAATCTTAACATGGTTAATATGCGTATATTGAGAATATCAAAGTGTTAAGGAAATATGTTTTATAAAAGAAATAAAGAGATTAGTTTATAAGGTTATGTTTCCTTTTAATATATATATCTCTATTCTTATGCTTGTCCTTATCACTTGTTTCAATCTTTTGATCCTTATAATATTCAGTAAAGATATGTTTAAAGATTGATTGATATGTGGAGTTAAATGTTTCATATGTTTATGAAAAGATATTATCTTTAAGAGATCATATCTTTATATGTTTCCTTTCAAAGGAAAAGATTAACTCCTACTTTCAAGTGTGTTACTAAACAGGTATTAATCAAAGATGATTAGAGTCAATCCATGCTGAAGAATCCCATGATACTTGGAGAGATTGAAGCTAATCAACCAAGTCAAAAGCAATCAAAAGATATTGAAGATAGAAGATTGTTTTTACTTGTTTATATACTTAGTAACTTAAGCTTGTAAAAGTGTGTGTTCTAAATTATAAAGAACTTATTTTCTAGAGAGAATACACGTGAGCTTCAAAAAGAAAACAATGGTGGGATGCCATTGATTTATATTTGATAGTTATAGAGTAGGAGCAATATAGTGATAGGCAGAAAAACCTAGAGGGAGTCTAAGTTTTTCATTAAGACTTGAGTCATATATTGTAAGCTTTTTATAATATCATAATCTGGGTAAGTGCCCCGGAGACGTAGCCTAGTTAGGTGAACTCCGTTGTTAAATGTGCGTGTGAATTATTTTCATGTACATTTAATTTTAAAACAGTTCTGTCCATTAATACACCTGGTTCCAACTGCAGTTCCAACCTCACTTGGAACCTTATACACTTGGTTCTAACTGCAGTTCCAACCTCACTTGGAACCTTAATGCAAAACTGCATCTAGAACAGCAGATAGGAATTTCAAACATCATTTATAGTAAGTGTCAGTGATCATTTTGTTAATTAGATCTTCAAGTTATCATGATGAATATTCACTTAAATGTTTCTTAAGAAACTAATCCCGTTCACACTCACTGGTGAATTTTTAACACCCTTGTGATTTTCTCATCTTTTCTTAAAAAAATATATATATAATCTTGTCCTCCATGATTCATAGTCTTTCGAGTGCCTCTTTTGAACAGTCAACTTATTTGACTGTTTATAAAACAATCAGCTTAACCACCGTTAGATTAAAAAATGAATTGTTATATAGTGTTTTTCAATAACTAATTTATTTTTTCTATTTTCAACAAATTAGAATTTGATAAATTAAAAATAAATTGTACAACACACTAAAAACCTAAATAAAAATATATAACCCTAGGTAGGCCTAGCCTAAACTTAAATATTAATCAAAATTAATTTTTTTTATGCATTTGACACCTTTTTATGTTAACGGATTGTGAATCAGTCATATAGCCTGATTGTTGTCCAGTAATTCCCCAGTCTTCCACCTTAAGCTAGCTAGCTAAAGAAATTTATTAATTGGAAATACATATTGTTCTTGCAATTCTCTATACAACAAAATCACAGTTCAAACTTAAGGAGCATATTACATTTAATAATGAAAAGAGGAAAGGACACATAACAAAATATTCATATCCTCAATGAACTTAACCACTACAATGTTTTATTGAATGAAGGGCATTGTCCTTCACTTAATAACACATTTTGTTTTTTACAATACAAATTAAGATACATAAATAAATAAAAACTAAGATTGGATGCGAATAATATTGGTGTCGTCTTGTTGATTAGGTATTGGAAGGTGACCCTTCTCTTGCAGGCTCTTCACAGTTTCGTAAAGGGATTGCTTTGCCGGTGTGAACTCCAAACCCAAATCCTTAAGCTTTTGATTCGACATTTTGTATGGTTTAATTCTTGGCTTGTTATCATCCTTGCATCTGCATTTTTCATAGTATTATTTATCATCAATTTTTTTTTAAAAAGGGATACAAAATGTTGATCTTCAAACAAAATAACAATTCACAACCACACTTACCCCCCCAACAAAAAATCAGTGGCGGAACTTATATGTGATCAAAGGTTATGGCGGCAACCTCACAGTTTTTAATAATTTTTTTATAGAGTTTTACAGAGTAATTTATAAATTAAACATTTCAACAACCACTTAAATTTTATTTCCGGCAACCCATTTCAAAATTATAAATTGTTTACTAAAATATTTAAAAAGTAGGAGAAAATAAAATTGAAAAGCGATTTGTAGTGATTTTAATTGCATTAACAACTTACTATGAATGTATTACTCACTAATATTCCCACACACACTACTTTAACATGATTCCGGTTGATTATATCATTTTTATTGTAGCATGTTTTAAGCCCTGATATCTAATTAATCAAATTATTATTACAAAAATTATTAAAAAAAACTCTCAAAATTAAGATTAAATAATTTTTTATTTACTACAAAACATTTACTATATGTAAAGAAATCATGCAATTTTAAATTGATAGAAAAAAATAAAGTTATAAATCTAAAAATTCTATATTTTAATCAATATATTGTCCATAAATTATGAAATTTCTCAAGAATAAATTATAAATTTCATAAATATTTCTTCAAAAGTTTTAAAAAGGAAATAAAAACAATGTCATAAATTTATTTACTCGACATTTCGTTAAATTGAATATTAAAAAAAACATTTTGTTTTCTACTAAATTGCCATTTTAGGTAAGTTTTTTTATATTTAATTTAAGAAAAAACTTAAGTCCAATGTCTTTATCTAGCTAAAACAACCGGCTGACCTACCGAGTGACGTTCTGAAAATATTTTATTTTAAAAATATATATATATATAAGAGGGTGATTTTTTTTTTTGTAAAATTTTTTTCAGTCCACACTAAAATGAAAAACTTAGTGTCGGTATTTTTTTTTTTAGCAACCCAAAAATTAATGTTTTTACTCCGCACCTGAAAAAAACAATTCACAACCACGTACATTAAATTATAAGAAAGATATTGCTGGATTATATATAAACCAAAAAAATCTTAAATTGTATAACTCTAAGATTTGGTATGCACTACATCAAATTAAAGGGATTGTAAATCAAAAGTATGGTTGTATATATTGCGATGGTAGAACCCCAAACGAAACTACGACGTATAAATTGTCCCATTATTTAGTTCTAATTAATCTAGTTAACAAAAGCATCTTACAAGGGTAATCTACACCTTAATCCGCCCTAGTTTTGTCACAATACAATAATAATATGTATAATTTATTCTCTTTTTTTTTTGAAATAATGTATAGTTTTTATTTATTTATTTATTTATTTATTCGTACAGAAACTGTTGTAGCTAAGATTCCATGGTCTGGCTTCATGATGAAGCATGATAAACTAATAGGTCCAAAGTGAAGATAAGGACTTGGTGGTAGGTGAAAATGAACTTAGGTCCAAAAGTAATACCAAGAAATTTTATTTAAAGTCTTTTATCGAGTGCTTATAGTTCAAATGTCCATATCTTTAGTCATGTAACCTATATTAACATGACACTTGGTCATGACTCGTACACCAACTAGCCCACCATATGAAATCGAATAATTCTCTACATGCTCACCAAACAAGTATTGCACCCACCAAAAATGAATATTCTCCCCAAATGTGACATATATACAGCTTTTTAAATAGACTTTCAGCTTGGTTAAAGTATTTGTTTTCACCTACTGCTCCTTCAACTACTAGGGTCGTTTGAGGAATTTGAAATTTGAACATAGGATATGATCATATGACATATGAGGAGTATTATTAAAGGATAGCTTAAAGCTAACGTTGAGCACCTACCACAATTATTAATTGTTTGCACTACCAAATAAGCACAAAAGTGTATAAACAATAAGGGTAAATGAAAACATTCAACATTGTCACGAGTTTCATTAAGACATAGGCTTCTTGAGAAGGCTAGCCGGTCAGTATTCAACAACTTAAACTCCATACTAATTTGATTATAAAACGAATTAATAGTTCGCAAGGATGTAAACACTCCTCTTAAATGGATGTGACCCGTTCCAAATGAAAGACGCTTACCCTTGTCTAAACTTCGGGGTTTTGTTCGGTTGCAACTTTTAAGTAAATAAGTTCCTTAAACTTCGGGGTTTTGTTCGGGGGTTTGAGGTTGAGAAAAGGCGAGACTAATTAATCTATAGCTAGACAACCAGTTTTCCAATTTTTGTCATGTCAGGCCAGACAAGTTTTTAAAGTAATCAACCTAATGCAATAACATTTAAGCAATAATAACTAACCAAAAAGAACAAGGCTTAATTGCAATGCAAAACAAATTTAGAACTTGAGAATAATCAAGGAAAATGTAATAAGTAAACTTACTTCATGGGAATAGGGTATTCAGGGAAAAACTTGGCCAAAATCTCAACCACGTCACCACGATGGAGCACGCTCTCAGCACAGAGGTACCGTCCGGAAGCCGAGGGAGTTTCGTAAACCAAAATGTGAGCTAATGCCACATCCTTAACATGCACATAAGCTTGAACAGAATTGGCGTATGTCTTTGCAGAGCCATTTAAGTACTTGAGGATGTGAATTATGCTAGCGTTGAGAGTTGGTTGTAACAATGGACCTAAGACCAATACTGGGTTCACTACGACAAGGTCCACCCCTTTCTCTTTTGCCATATCACACGCGGCTCGCTCTGCCAGTGCCTTACCGTAGCAATACCAATTCTGCAATCACCGCATGTCAAAAATTAATTTTGAGAATGTTAACGCACTATAAATTTGCCTTTTTATGCGACTTATGTAAGTAATGTACCTTGGTGTTTTTGCAAAACTCGAGATCACTCCAGCAACTCTCGTCAACAACAGTATCAGGGCTCCTTTTAGGGTCCATTGTAACTGCACCGATAGATGAAGTGAACACAACGCGCCTAACTTTAGCTTCAGCTGCTGCATTTATCACATTCTCCGTTCCTTTAACAGCCGGTTCAACCATTTCTTCCTTCAAATACAACAGATAAACAACTGTCAAAACCATGTTGAGAAAAAAATAGAAGAGTAAACAAGATGATATCTATACAGGGTAATAATTGAACTCATTGTCTACACAATTTGTTACAGAAAAGCAATATCCTTATTTGGGTGGGTAAAAATATTTAGTACTTAGAACTAATGGTTATCTGAGACAGTGATCATCTCAGTCAAAAAAATTTATTTCCTACAACATATGTAACTTATTACTTGACCTCTAAGAGATTCTAAGTTTTTAAAGAGAAATAAGCCCCCCTTTCAAAAAAAAAAATAGAGAAATAAGCCCCTTTCATAACAGTGATGCAAAAAAAAATAAAAAATAGAGAAACCAAGATGATATAAAAGGTGAGGCATAAAGTCATGGGCGACCCAGGTGGCAGTACAGTAAGCGGAAAACTTGGGCAAGAAATCCTAAAAAAAATTTTAGGACAACCCGTAGACCCGAATATCTAATTATTAGAATATGAAAAAGTAATTCAATAAGCATTGTTGTAAATGTTAGTGGAGTGGTTAATAATACAATATTTAGTGTTTAATACTTAATGGTCATGGGTTCAATTCTTTTTGTCATGTATTTTTTTTATTTTTTATATAAAAATACATAATTTGGGACAACCGATTTTTTTTTAGGTTCGGACAACGTGTACTAGCGGGAGCACCTGCATAAAGTCATTGTGTACATATGTGGAACTGGTATAAGAAAGGCAATAACCACCTTTGATATAAAAAGCTTCACTAAGATTATAATTTTGATCTGACATTGTGATTCTTTTAGAACTAAACAAGTATTTTGTACAAAAAGTTTTTTCCTAAACACTTGCACCATATTGGCCCCTCTTTAAGTTTCTTTCATTTCTTCTTTGTAGGAAAAACATTACTATATTTTTAGTGGAAAAGTGATAAATGTTTTTGAAGGGGGACATTTAAAAAAATCCAAATAGCAGAACCATTCTTAATTTTGACAGAAATGAAGTAATAATTGTTGAACGATTATTGGATGTAAGGTACTGTTTGATTGAGACATGGGAAGCACTAACCAAAGTTGAATTTGCTTTTTAGTTGGTGTATGATCAAATATCAATATAAATCGCGTTAGATGCACATCAATCAAATATAAAGGCCAACAATTATAAATCAATTGGAAAGAGTATTATATCAATTTAGAGTTTTACTTAACGTATCATTTGCTTTGACAATCAAATGATCCTTTAAGTAAAACTCCAAAGGAGCTTATATATTATTTCAGCTGTCTATTGCGAGATACTGAAAATGGACGAAATATTAATTTTACCAAATAAACATAATTATTTGAAAAATGAAATTAATTACTGGATCATCCGTAACCGGGGACGCAGTATGGAAAACTCCATCACAGCCGTCAATGGCTTCGAGTAAGCTTTGATAATCCATAAGATCGGCTCTTCGTAGGCTCAGTCTCTCCTTTGCTCCTTCTAATTCCCTCAAATGCGAATTCTTCGGATCATCTGCAACATCCATACAACAATCTTAATTAATCTAAAATAAATCCAGATCCTTAAAGGGATTGTATTAGGAATTTACAAGGGATGAGCTAAAGTTTATAAATCTACTTTCAAGGGGGAAGACTAAAAACTATCAATGATCACATACAAACACAGAATTATAATCCTTACTTTAAATTTGCATTTACAGATATGAATGTTTACAGAAATCAATACAATAACTAATATTGAGAAAATCTCTGCTTGAAATTTTGGCCCCTACCCCCTATAGTCTTACTTGGAAAAGTATTGCTAAAGTGGTCAAACGTTTGCAAATTTCAACTATTCTATATCTAAATTACTCAATAATTTTCATCAATGAGAATAAATAAGGCAAGTGATATTCCATTCTTTCGATTAAAATTGCAAAAATCAAACATAGACTTTAGCGGCTCTATCGCTGATCAAGTGCTGTGACACTACACGATACAAAATAGTTAGAAACGCACACGGATATGGAGAATTTAAGGGAATATAAGAACACCGCGATTTTATTTTTTACCGTGACAATTGTAACCACTCAAACTGTAAAACTAGATATTCCAAAGTTATAAAAATGTCTATATTTTTTTACCGTGAGACTAATGACCGTTAAAAAAAATTGTTCACATTTCTCATACCTTACAGGAATACTAGGACCATCTACATAACAAAATATTACAGTGCAAAACTATAGTAATGACTAATGACCAACTAAATATTTGTTCATATTTCTCATATTTTACAAGAGTATATATATCATATATGTGTGTATATTCTTGCCTGGGTTCCTGAAGGTTCCTCTAACAGTGTACCCTTTCTCCAAGAGAAGTTTCACCATCCAAGAAGCTATGAACCCACCCGCACCGGTCACACATACCGTTTGTCCGGTGATCGACGGCATCTTGGCGACGGGTTTTGAAGGTGGTTTCTGACGTGGAACTTTTCAAGAAAAAGAAAAGACTTGATGGAATAAAGTTGCGCATGGTGGTCTATTTATAATGGGAAAAAGAATTAGTAAACTACGAAAGTTGGCCAACTCACCTACTACCAGTAAAAAAGTAAATTCTGGTACTCACTAAGTTTTACTTTGTGGTTTCACTTATTTAGACCAATGGTACACATAAATTTGACAGATTTTATTATGGTCTAGGGAAGCACCGGTATGGCGCTACAAGTACGGTACATGTATGGGCATACGTTAACGTACGACTAAATTTTGGAAAAGAAATATGAAACAGTAGAGAAGAAAGCTCATAACTCTCCTAATAATTTTGGAAAAGTTATTGTTTAATACATACTTTCGTATTCAGTTATAAAACCCCTAAGTTTATGATTTTTGTGTAAGATTTGGTACATTTATATCAACGTAGTATAATGAGCATCAAAGTTAAAAATAAAAAGTTGAAATAAGTAGTATCATTAAACATATGTATATAATTTAAGGGGGATTTTAACAATGACTTTTTAGTTATCAAATCTCATGTCTCACCGTGTTTAGTAATTTTTCTAATTATTTATTTTGATGCATGCCCTATAATTATTTACAGGCCATGGTGCAATTTAAAAGAGCTGACATAGTGGTCCATTTATGGACGGAAAGTCCTTTTCAGTGACGAACTAATTTACCATCGATATTTCATTTACGTGGTTGATTATGATCTAAACGGAGTTTATATTGGACGGGAACATACCACTAAGTCCGCCACTACCAATATAAACCATGAATGGGATCGGCATGAGTTTATGAACTTACTTATATCCTGCTCTATTATTATAAATGAATTAGATGAGCCTCACTTTACAACGTAAGTATTAAATTGGACGGTTCGAATACATATCTCACATGAAAAATGATGAAAAACTACATACATTTGGTACTTAATTAAAGAAAAACTACATATAAAACAGTTTTAAATACTAGTAAAATATAACAGTTTTACTGTTTGTTTTTGACTTTGATGCTAGCTGATATTATATTATATGTATCAAATCTTAAGTAAGAGTTCAAAATTCGGGTTATTAGATATTAAGTGATTTGTTATGTACCAATCAATGAATCTCCCTCAACATTTTAAGATAAAAATGGATTTAAAGAATTTTGTATAATTATCTGAATTCAAATCCAAAAGTAGTCGATTTTGTTGGAAAACATGGTTTTACATGGGTGTTTCAAAAGTGGTCAATGACCGACTTTTAAGACAAAATAATAAGTGATTATCACTAGATTTCACCCGGACAAATCAAAAAGGAAAATCGAATAAGATTTGGTTAAAATGGTGATAGTAAACAAGTTATAGTGCAAGGTAAAAACAAGCCCATTTTTATTCTAAAAATGGCTAGCCTAGCGGATCAGAACCCGGACTCTCAACTAAAAGGTGCTCGAAGTACGCAAAGGAATCCAGGTTATTTAGTTTCGTCTTAATTAGTTAGAGAGTATGTTACCTTGCAAGTTCTTAATTAATTTATTACGATTAAGTTGCAGACTTTAAAGCTGTACAATGATGTGGATTATGGAGTAGTACAATTCTGAATTCTCCCATTTTCATAGAGCTCATTATTGGAAAATCAATCTCTCTTGAAGGTTGACCTCGTTCTAGTCCAGCCAAATGAACAAGACTTGTCAATGAGCAGTACTTCCTTTTAAGTAATTTAGTGTTAAATCACTGTAACAAAATATTAAGATAGCAACAGTTTACTTTTTCAAAACTGATGGTAAATGAGTATCGTTAAATTTTAGCAACAATTTAGGAACAAAAACGGTTGCTAACCTGTTGCTAAATTTAGCGAAAATCATTTTACCATCAGTTTAGCCACAGACGGTCTGATGGTAAGCTGATATTTGTTTTTTAGTAAATCGGTTTTAGATTGTGATTTGAAGTTTCATTAGCGTATTGATTAATAAAATACTTATATAATGGGACAATTTATTTATTTTTGTAAACCAAACCATTTTTATTAAAGAGAATTCTCCATTCAACCTTGGGATAAAGCTCCCAATGATGGCTATAACAATGCTAGAACTATCAGGGCCGGGTCTATGGTCAGCCAAGTAAGCACCTGAGCTTAGATGCCGATCGATCGATGTGTGATTTTTTTTTTTTTTTTGAAAGTAGGACACAATTTGGTTGAACTTTAAGTTTGTATTAAGTTTAAAAACATTTTATGTAAATCATGACAATTATTACATTTTTATGTAATTTTTCTTTTGCGTATGTGTTTGATTATTTTTTTAATAAAGTAAAATAGGTGACGAAATTTTTACGGGGCTGAGGTGCGAAAATCTTAGGGACGGCCCTGAATTCAAACGGAACCAATAAAACAAGACTTTCTTTTAACTGCATTTTGAGGGTAAAAAGAAAAAAGCTAAAGCTTTCCAAAAAGGTCATTTTCCTGAGTAAAATAAGCTCAAAAACCCTCCGATTTTCCATGTATCCCCTAGCCTTATAGCTCCCCTTTTAACACCAAGATCAATGAGCACTGAACCAATATTTAGTTCGAAGTTTTAGATTTTTAATTTGTAAACATTCGTCGTTCTATAACTAATTGACAGTCATGCAAGAATATTGTGCAGGTGATGTACCAAAACTATAACGCCAAAGTGAATTAAAAATCATCTAGAACTATTTATGGTCCATCCATGGTTTAAAAATTCACTGTGACCTGGATTTTAAAGTCAAACATAATTGAAAATTTGAAGTACTACTATTGGTACTTTAAATAAAAAATACCCTCATTAGTCCTTACTTAGTATCTGACATTAATCTATCAAGCTTCGTGGATGCAACTATAGTCGAAAACATACTATAAAAATGAAAATTGAAACTAACTTTCATCCAACTAAATTAACGGTAGTACATGAATTATGAATATTATGATAGTTCAGTACGTCAATTATTAACTTTAATAGTCTAATAACTAAATCTAGAAAGAAAGAGAGAGACGACTAGGGTAAAAAACCCTAGCCGCCGATGTCTGTCTGAATCTTCACCGGTCAGAGATAAACCCACCATAATAAAACGTAATCCCCAATGTATGTCTCCGGATGCACCTCCTATGAAGTCCTTTGCAGCAATTGTAAGTATGCAGCCAAAGAAACCTAAAATAACATTAAAAGATGTAGGGTGTTATAAAGGAGAACCACTAATAAATTTCTCTATGGAAGACGTAAAACAGCTATCGGAACCTTTTAAGTATACTCTAGTAGGAAAGTTTACACATGGTAGACCGGAAGTGGAGGTGATAAGGAAATTATTTGGAAAGCTTGACTTAAAATCAACTTATAATTAATATAGGTGTTCTAGACCATAAACATATATTGATTCGATGCTTTCACGAAGAAGATTTTACGAGAATTTGGTTTAAAAAAATCTGGTATATAGAAAATTTTCCAATGCGTGTTTTTAAGTGGACCTATGATTTCGATCCAGAGTTTGAGACACCGGTAGCCCCTGTTTGGATTAATCTACCAAAACTGCCCATACATTTATATAATAATACCAGTATTTTTTCTATAGCTAGGGCTTTTGGAAATCCTTTAAGGGTAGATGAACCTACTTCAAAACTTACAAGGCCTAGCTTAGCAAGGATATGTGTTGAGGTTGATCTTAGTGTGGAGTTAGTTGAAAGAGTAAGAATTGGCTATGGTGATGATAATGATGTGGGGTTTTGGCAATATTGTGAATATGAAGATTTACCTACTTATTGCAGTTTTTGCTACAAACAAGGTCACACTATTAATGTATGCAAATTTAAGATTGCTAAAAAAGAAGACAAATTGATGAAGCAAATGTCATCAATGAGAAAAAAAGCAAAAAAATTGGTGTCAAATTGAACAACATGAGCTATAGAAAGAAGGAAAGTACCAAAGACTGGGTAGCAAGAGCATTTCAAAAAAGCAAAGTAGATCCAAAAGAAGCTAAAGGAGGTTTAAGCAATGCTCTGTCTTCCAAAACAGCAGTTCATACAAGAGAAGTTGTGTCTGTTAGTGAGAGAAACAATAAAGAAGAAACAATAGATGAAGAAATAATTTGTGATACACTGGAAAAAATTGTCATTTTTGAGGACAAAGAAGAAGAAAATCTCTACACCAATCAGTATGTAAAAGAGCTTTCTATGGTCTGTTTTTATAATGACAAGAGAACCCAACTGTTAAGTAAAATTATGGAAATCACTGAAATTGAAGAGTATGAAGAAGAAAGAGAAGAAATTCCTAGACCAACAAAAGAGAATGAAGAAACTGAAGGAAAATGGGAAGAAAATTTATCCAAAAGTCAGAAAAAGAAGCTAAACAAAAAAGAAGAAATTTCAAAAAAACAAGGAAAACAGATGGGTTTAAGATCATCCTCTAATGTGGGGGAAATAAAAAGGTATAATAAATGATTACATCATTAATATGGAATGTTAGAGGGTTAGGCAATGGAGCTACTTCAAGAAGAATTAAAAAACTATGTTTGGTAAATAAGATTAAGCTACTTATTTGTATAGAACCTATGGTGAGTTGTGATAAGTTGGAAAGGTACAGAATAAAGTTTGGTTTTGACAAAGCTTTGGGTCATGAGGAGAATAAAATTTGGTTATTTTTCAATGAAGAAACTGAGATGAAAATAGTGAGGCAAATAGATCAATGTTTGCATCTGGAAATTAAATGGCAAGACAGTTCTATTTTTCTATCTGTGGTGTATGCCAAGTGTACTATGGGAGAAAGGGTGGCTTTGTGGGACTTTCTGAAACAAAATTTCACTCTAAAGCCATGGTTTGTTACAGGGGATTTCAATACAGTTTCTAAAGAAGAAGATAAAGTAGGTGGTTTACCTATAAATATGAGAGCTGCTAATGATTATCTAAATTGTATAGATGGAATTGGGGTGTCAGAAATAAAAGCTAGGGGATCTAAATTTACTTGGTGGAACAAAAGAAGTGGAAATGGTACTATTTTTGAGAGAATTGATAAAGTATGCCTTAATATTGCTGGGGTTAATCTTTTTAGTACTGTTTCTTTGGAGCATTTGAGTAAAACAAATTCTGATCATAGCCCACTTCTTCTTACTATGAAATCAGAGATAGATATGAATCCTAGAAGGTATATTTTTCAAAAGTTCTGGACTAAACATCATGATTTTCTCAAGATAGTCAGAAATAATTGGAAAGTGTTTAATAAAGGGAATGTTTTATACTCTTTCGTCAATAATCTCAAGTTACTGAAAAAAGCACTTATTGATTGGAATAAAATTACCTTTGGGAATATTTTCCAAGAGGTGATAGAAGCTGAAGATGAGGCTTTAAGAGTGGAAAATATATTTGAAGATGATCCAAGCCCTGCAAATAGAGAGGTGTTAATGAAAGCTAAAGCACAGCTAAATTACAGGGTGAAAATTGAAGAAGATTTCTGGGCTCAAAAAGCCAATCTTAGATGGGCTAAAGAAGGAGATGCAAATACAAAAAAATTTCATGGAGTTGTCAAAAAAAGAAGATATAAAAGTATAATTACCTGCATTTCAAATTCTCAAGGTGCTTTATTGACAGAAAAAAATAAAATTCAAGATGAAGCAGTAAGTTTTTTCAAAAGCCTTCTTGCTGCAAATTATACACCTAAGAGTTTCAATTATAAAAGCTTAGAGTGTGTTACAAGGGTTATTACTGATGAAGACAATGATAATCTAACTAAAGATCCTACTTTTGATGAAGTAAAAAGTGCTATTTGGGAGTTAAACAAGAGTAGTGCTCCAGGTATTGATGGCTTTAATGGTCATTTCTTCACAGTTTGTTGGGATATTATTAGTAAAGATCTATTCCAAGCAGTATTACAATTTTTCTCAGGTGCAACTTTGCCTAAAGCTATGACTACCACAGTTATAGTCCTGATCCCAAAGACTATTAATCCTACTTCTTTTGCTGATTTCAGACCTATAAGTTTGTGTACCTTCTTCAACAAAGTTATTTCCAAAATTATGTGTACTAGACTTTCGAAAATTCTGCCTTTGATTATTTCAGAAAATCAAAGTGGGTTTGTGAATAAAAGGGATATAATAGATAATATTCTTTTATCTCAAGAACTTATTTGTAATTTGGATAATAAAAGCAGTGAAAGCAGTTTAGCTTTAAAGCTAGATATGAAACAAGCTTATGATAAGATTTCATGGCATTTCTTAATTTCTACTCTAAGAAAATGGGTTTCTCAGAAAGTTGGATAGATAGAGTATGGAGACTTATCTCAGAAAATGGTGTGACTGTTCTGGTAAATAGAGCAACAACAGGTTATTTTTCTCCATCAAATGGTCTGAGGCAAGGTGACCCTCTATCTTCAAGCCTCTTTATTATTTGTTCTGAAGTTCTGTCAAGAAATTTAAATGAGTTAGTACAAAATAGAAGGTGGAAGGGGTTTAAAGCTCCAGTTGGTAGCCCTATTATTACTCACTTAGCATTTGCAGATGATTTTATAATTTTTTCAGCTGCAAATACAAGTTCAGTCAAATGTGTGAAAAGTGTGCTGGACATGTATAATAATGACTCTGGCCAAGAAATTAGTATTGATAAGAGTTTTGTCTATATTTCTAAAGGTGTAAGTCAAGTTCAGAAAGAAACAGTGAGTAAGTTGTAAAGTATAAGGTGTAAAAAACCTCATTTTACTTATTTGGGTTGCAAAATTTATTCTGGAAGGAAAAAATGTATTAATTTTCATGAATTGATATTGAAAGTCAGAAAGAAGCTGTCTGGGTGGAAAGTTCAGTATCTAAATATGGGGGGAAAGTTGATTCTTATTAAGCATGTCCTAAATTCCATTCCTATATATACATTAGCAGCTATGGATCCTCCAAAACAGGTTATAAAGGAGATTGAAAAAATTATGGCAAACTTCCTATGGGGGGAAAAAGATGGAAAAAATAAGCATGACTGGGTAAAATGGAAAAATATATGCAGAAAAGAGGAAGAAGATGGATTGAGAATAAGAAGTATGAAAGATATTGCTGCTACTTATTCTATGAAGCTGTGGTGGAAACTTAGAACTTCTAACTCCTTGTGGGCTAAGTTTATGATAGCTAAATATTGTAAAAAAGTACATCCTGTTGAGGCAAAAGCTAGAAAAGGGAATAATTCATGGTCTAGAATGCTGCTAGTTAGAGAAAAGGTAGAAGAAAGTATGCAATGTATTGTGGGAGATGGAAATATTTCTGTAAATTTAGACAATTGGTTGGGCACTGGTAAAATAAATGATGAAAACATTCCAAATAGTCTACTGGTTAAAGATTTGATGCAAAATGGTATGTGGGATAGCCAAATTATAAATGAGTTAATTCCTTCTCATCTTAGACAGTTGTTTAAAGAAGATTTTAAAGCTAATATGTTTGGTAAATATGAAATTATATGGAACACAGAGGTTTTGGGGAAGTTTTCTTTCAAGATAGCTTGGGAAAATACCAGAGAAAAGTATGAAGAAGTCTGGTTTAATAAGTACAAATGGGACAAAGCTCTACCTTTGAAAATAACCTGTTTTGTGTGGAAAATGTTCAACAAATCTTTACCCCTAGACTCTACAGTTAGAAAATTTGGGATACAATTAGCTTCGAAGTGTGAGTGCTGTGGTAAAAAAGAAGAAAATAGTGAGCATCTATTCAGTTCAGGGAAGATAGCAAAAGAAGTGTGGTCCTATTTTGATGGCTTGTTGGGTATTATTAATACTAATATCAGTATTAAAGAAAGATTTTTAACATGGTGGTCTACATCTAGAAAAGTAAAAAATAGTATTGATTCTTTTATGCTTAAGGTTTTACCCTCTATTATTGTGTGGGAGATTTGAAAAGCTAGGTGCAACTACAAATTCAACAATATGGAGATGACAGTAAGTTCTATTTGTTCTCAAGCTACTGATATTTTAAACGTATGTTCCAAGAATAACAAGATTTTCCCAACTATTTGGAACATAAATGATATATTCACAACAGAGAAGGCTGTTAATCTAAAGAAAGCTACTATAGTAAAATGGTTAAATCCACCAGTGGGGTATGAAAAGATAAACACTGATGGGTGCTACAAAACTTCTTCGAATACTAGTGGTGTGGGTGGCTTAATAAGAGGATTTAAAGGTAATTTTGTATATGGGTTTCAAGCTATGGTGATTAGTAATTCAGCTATAGAAGCAGAAGCAAAAGCTATTCTATTCATGCTTCAATTAACAAATATAAGGTCTATTATCTTGGAAACCGACTCTCTACAAATGGTAAACATTTTAAATAATAAATTATCTGCCCCTTGGCATATTAAAGTGGTTACAGAGGAGATCAAAAATATATTAAAGGGAAGGAATTACCAAGTGGAGCACGTCGTTAGAGAGGCCAATGGTGCAGCAGATGCTCTAGCAAATGATGGATGTATAGAAGGTTTCAAGGAGTTCTACAAAAGGGTTGATTTGTCACAAAAATTGAATAACATTATTGATTTAGAAGCCAAAGGGCTCCCAAATATTAGGGTTTGATGGGAGAAATGGTGAGAAACAGAGATGAAGGAATGGCGAAAATGAGGAGTGTCTTTCTCCTCACTGTGACGGTTTAGTTTCGAAAGAAATGAATTGGGGATCTTCCTACACGTATTAACATAGTCTGTATATTTACACAGGCTAGGTTTAAATTGGTTCTTGAAGTTTTATTTAATTACATAGTAGTTTATCAAGTTGTAATGTTCATTTATTTTCTACTTTAAGTTTCATTTCTGTTAATTTTAGTATCAAGTTTGTAATGTTACTTGGGTTTTATATTAATAAAAACGTGGGTATTTTCCCACAACCTTATTTAAAAAAAAAAAGTCTAATAACTAAATCGTTAAAAACAGTGCACTAAATGCATTTTTTTTTCCCGTACAAAGAGCGAAGACCTGAGACTCATCAAACATATATTGACTGTGTACCCTAACTTGTAAATTTGTTCTTGTTACACCTACCATGTGTAAATTTGTTCTTGCTAGCATATTTCTTTGCACACCTACTGCAATATATGACGCGTCCAAATTATATTGGCCTTCTCTTGAAGAGAATCAACTTAATTCAGAATTGGTGTATTGAATTCAGCTGTGTGTCTTTTTCCTAATTTGGTTTAACAGTAAAAACTTTTCATGAACACCCTCAATTTAGCCTTTTTACTAACGTGTAAATGACTTCTTTCCGTTCACAATAATATAGACAAAAACAAAACGGAGTATAAGAACATTTTTAGAAAAGAAATTAGATAGGATAACAGTTTATTAAATGATACATTTTACTACTGAGGATGTAAGGAAGGAAAAGAAGACGCATTGATTTATCATGTTTTAGACACCTCTATTTAAAAAAAAAATGTAGTAGTTGATAGCACCTTTTTGTGGTGTGCCGTTTGGTTATGTAATTCTGTTTTTTACCGGAATTTGGCCGGTTTATGCCATCATGGGGGCATGGCCATGAATCCGACTTTGGTTTCTTTTGAATAAATCGTTTTAATTAAAAAAAAATTGATACCTATTCTCCACCAGCTTAAGATTGTTAAAACACGCATCAAATACATTTTTACTATAACTGTTTGAGAGACTATAAGTTCGGGAAAATGCACTGAAAACATGTGAAATCCAAGAAATATATAACTCAGAATTTTAATGTAGAAATGAAGTACATCTAAAATAATAAATGGTAGACTTAAAGTGAATGGACTTTTTGGAAGGAGCGCGTGCTTACGGGTATGCTTGTTTTTTGAACATTTTTCGATTATTTGAATGTCGGATAAGTAATATTAGGGTTTATGAGATTCCCTGATCTCACTGCTACTCAGACCTTTCATCTTAGATTTCTTCCAAGCTAGAGAAAGTCGTCAATGTTGAATACTAACTTTGATATTTTCATGTGTATATTTTGTGTAGTGTTTCATGTGTATATTTAGTCCTTAAAACTCCAACTTTTGGTATAAATGCAGATGAATTAGAAGTTATTTTTCTGAAGTCATTTACTGCGAGCCGATTCTCGCTGCATGTACAAAGCTATAAGTAATTTTGCTATAAGTTTTTGTTTTTATTCACATGTAGTAGTTGTTCGCATTATGTTTTCAAAATATTTCTCTAACACTATTTCCGATTCGCTTTGTATATACCACGAATGAGGTGCTTTCACACAATGTTTAATTGATGTTTTCTTTCACTAAAAAAAAAAAACTTTGATATTTTCACATAACTGATTCTGTTCATTTATCTCAACATCTTTTAAGGTTCTTCTTCTTGAAGATTATATGCCCTTTCAAATCACACTTAATAAATGTAGCTGAAAGAAAAACACTAATCAGATATATAAACATTAATCTTGTAGTTTTATGAACCTAAAATTCATAGATCAATTTTTAAATGAGGAGAGGTACATTAAGATAAGAGGACAGCGGCACGAAAAAAACACACTAATTTCGTCAACGAAGATTAGACGTACACCGTTTTGTTTGAATCAAAAACATTGGCATTGACCTATTGCCCTCACTAAGAGCAGCATTTTTCTGGTATTAACTTGATACTACACAAGATACATCCATATGTAAAAACTAAGATCGATCAGAAGGGAATAATATCAGTTTGATTAATCATGTCCATTGGGTATCGGAAGGTGACCTTTCTCTTGCATGCTCTTCACCGTCTCGTAGAGAGATTGCACTGTTGGTGTGAACTCCATCCCCAAATCCATAATCTTTTGTTTTGACATTTTGTATATTTGCTTTATTGGCTTATTATCATCCTTGCATCTGCATTTTTGGCATAGTATTTGTAACGACCCGGTCCTCCGACCAGACCGCCACCATCTGCTTCCTACCACCAATATTGTCCGCTTTGGCCCAATTTCGTCCTCGCTTCTTGGGCCGCACGGCTTTAAAAGGCCTTGGTGATAAGAAGGAGGATACTACTGCCTTATATACCATATAGGTACTACATATCTAGGCGATGTGGGATAGCTCACTTCTCTTTACCACGGTATTTTTCTACGAAAATCCGGGTTTTTACACTCTTCCCCCCTTCAGGCACGACGTCCTCGTCGGGCACGCCGTCCTTCCGGGGTTGCCAGTGCCCACATCGGCTAGATAGCGGCTCTGATACCAATTGTAACGACCCGGTCCTCCGACCAGACCGCCACCATCTGCTTCTTACCACCAATATTGTCCGTTTTGGCCCAATTTCGTCCTCGCTTCTTGGGCCGCACGGCTTTAAAAGGCCTTGGTGATAAGAAGGAGGATACTCCTACCTTATATACCATATAGGTACTACATATCTAGGCGATGTGGGATAGCTCACTTCTCTTTACCACGGTATTTTTCTACGAAAATCCGGGTTTTTACACTCTTCCCCCCTTCAGGCACGACGTCCTCGTCGGGCACGCCGTCCTTCCGGGGTTGCCAGTGCCCACATCGGATAGATAGCGGCTCTGATACCAATTGTAACGACCCGGTCCTCCGACCAGACCGCCACCATCTGCTTCCTACCACCAATATTGTCCGTTTTGGCCCAATTTCGTCCTCGCTTCTTGGGCCGCACGGCTTTAAAAGGCCTTGGTGATAAGAAGGAGGATACTACTGCCTTATATACCATATAGGTACTACATATCTAGGCGATGTGGGATAGCTCACTTCTCTTTACCACGGTATTTTTCTACGAAAATCCGGGTTTTTACACTTGTAACGACCCGGTCCTCCGACCAGACCGCCACCATCTGCTTCCTACCACCAATATTGTCCGCTTTGGCCCAATTTCGTCCTCGCTTCTTGGGCCGCACGGCTTTAAAAGGCCTTGGTGATAAGAAGGAGGATACTACTGCCTTATATACCATATAGGTACTACATATCTAGGCGATATGGGATAGCTCACTTCTCTTTACCACGGTATTTTTCTACGAAAATCCGGGTTTTTACAGTATTTCTCAACAAACAACTATACATTGAGTTTTGATTATGCTTCATATATTCCATTATGAACCGCCAAGGACAACAGCCGATAGCAATTGAGCGGGTTCATAAATAAATTTCTAATACATCGGTTGGGCGAATGATAAAATTTTCCCTCTCTAATCTCCAATTATTGACTAACATGTTACTCAATAAACAGGTTTTATATTTGATTTGCATTTACTTCAATAAATTAATTTTGGATATATGAATTATGAATAGTATACAATTGCACTGATTGAGAAACTTTTCCACATAACTTAATTGGATATAAATCCAAAATCTATCATTTTATGAGAATTGCCTTCTATAAAAATCTTAAAAACAAGTTTCAAGGAAGCTCAATAAGTAAACTTACTTCATAGGAACATCATATTCCGGGAAAAACTTTGCAAGGATTTCTACCACTTCGCCACGATGAAGCACGCGATCAGCACAGAGGTATCTACCCGAAGCTGAGGGTGTTTCATACACTAAAATATGTGCTAAAACCACATCCTTAACATGTACATAAGCCTGAACAGAGTTGGCAAAAGTCTTTACGGAGCCATCCAAGTACTTCAGAATATGAATTGTGCTAGCGTTGATTGTTGGTTGTAACAATGGCCCTATTACCAATACCGGAATTACCACCACTAGGTCGACCCCTCTATCTTTTGCGATATTACATGCAGCTTGCTCTGCTAGTATCTTCGCATAGCAATACCAATTCTACAATCGGCACATGTCAAATTGAGCTAAGTACATCATTTCTTAATTGTGATGATTCAAAATTTACAAAGTTGTTATATTAACATCAAGAAGGTTAATGCGATCATTATTTGTATCTTTTTAAGACATGCAATTTCTGTTCCTTATTTGGCACTGTGATGATAAACTTTCCCAATAAGGACCATATATACTTAACATTTCATAGATGTATGACCATTTGATATGCCTTTTCTTTTCAAGCTGACTTAAAATTTTACTGTTAATGCACCTTGGTGTTCTTGCAAAACTCGAGGTCGCTCCAAAAGCTCTCGTCAACCACTGTATTAGGGCTCCTTTTGGGGTCCATTGTCACCGTACCGATTGACGATGTGAACACAACACGCCTAACATTAGCTTCGGCAGCTGCATTTATCACATTCTCTGTTCCATTCACAGCTGGTTCAATCATTTTTTCCTTCAATCAGAACACATAAATGACTATAAGTACCTTGATGCACCAAAAGAAAACTACAAAACAAGACAATTTAAAGGATTATGTATTAAGTCATTATGTCCATAAGTATAGTAAATTATTATAAAAAAGGCAATAATTTTATTTGGGGTATAAATTTTTTTATTACAAGTGGTTCAGTGTCCTACTGTGATCAACCCACAAAATGACATTATTACTTTAAAAATTTATTCCCAAAACATACCCTTATTTTATATAACATATTTTTTTTAAGTTAATGAGCACCTTCAAAAGGGAGAATGGGGAACTTCTAGAAAAGGTGGAAAAACTCAATTTTACCCAAATACTCCATAGTTGATTCAATATGTGAGTTGCAAACTTGCAACAAGCACTAATAAATGTCTTTTGTTATGAATATGACAACTTCCTCCATGCATGTGATCAGTGTTATTATGAATATCATTGAACATGCATTTATCCCTCCTTTCTAAGTTTTTTCTTCTTCAAATTATTATCTTATCCGACTTCTCTTAATATTGAAACTATAGCACAAGAGTGAGTGAGGCCAATATTTATGAATTCTAAAAAGTGAAAAATTAGGCAGAGCCTGCACGGTAGGCCGAACCAAAAAACGAGGCAGTTATCAAACGGAATTTATGGAGATTAACTAGGATTAGACTAAAGCAGCTTATTTCCGTCTATAACCCGTCAAGCACCTTTTATATATATATATTAATGATGTTGCAACGGAATTAGGAGAATATCAGCACATGCCAGAAAATAACGATTGTCTAAAAAGTAATTCTGCACCAAGATATACTGGCTATTTTGAAGATCGTAAATTTACAAAATTTATCAAAAGAAACTTCTTACTGAAAAGATATAGGTCAACGTCATTTTAGGGGTTCTATTTTCCTTAAGGAAACCTTATTTGAAATGGTTCTATTTTCGTCTATATCTATGTGGAATAAAATGAAAATAAAAAATATACAAGTATAGGAAAACTGGAAATTACTCACAGGATCATCCGTAACCGGTGATGCGGTGTGGAAAACACCATCGCAGCCATCAATCGCTTCGAGTAAGCTCTGATAATCCATAATATCGGCCTTCCATAGGCTTAATCTCTCCTTCGCTCCTTCCAGCTCCCTCAAATGTGAATTTTTCGGATCATCTATAACCAGGGGAAAAACAATGATTCTTTAGTTTGTAGTGCTGAAATTGAATTAAAAGATAATACCAAGTAAAATAAACCATTATAACGACTTATACTCTAAATAGGGTATAAAATCGATTTTATTTTAAATATGAGGGATGCAATTGCCGCCTTGCCGTCACCGCCTACTTTTGTTCGTCACCGCCTACTTTTGTTTTTTAAGTAACGGATCCAAAATTTATTAAAGAAAAGTATAGGAAAACAGTGGGACAAAACCCCCACCATGGTCTGAACGAATAAAAACTGATACGATGAAACAAAAATCTTAACTCTCTTAAAGACAAAAAAGCCCTATTGTGCTGCAATTTGAGAAAAAACATTGCTAATAAAAGTTATACCTCAAATTAAAAGACTAAGAAAAAGAGTTCAAAAGATCTTCTTTCTCTTTATATCCTCTATCCTTATAATTCCACTTATAACTTCAAAATCAAAACGATATAAAGTGACCTATTTTGAAACCCAAAATCCCAAAATCCAGTTATTTCACAGCCTACTTTATCTACTCAACTCCGTTCTATATACAACATTGATACATTATCATGACATACAAAAATAAAACACCATATACAGATTTTTTGGGGTCTAAAGTTTGAACTTGGATTAAATCAGACAAGACGTACATTATAATTATTCTATACGCAATGACAAAAATAAAAATACGAAGTTGCATTTTCTTAGAGTTTATCATTATCTCATATATCGACTAAACAAAATTTTGGTTTATCTATATATAAGTTTATCTTCATCGTACTAATAATATGTATGCATTATGCATGTATTTAATTATAACTTGCCTGGGTTTCTAAGGGTTCCCCTAACAATGTAGCCTTTCTCGAGAAGTATTTTAACCAACCACGAAGCAATGAACCCACCGGCACCCGTGACACAAACTGTTTGAACTGCGATTGACGGCATATAGCCGAGAGGTTTGGTCGTAGTGTTTTGACGTGTGAACGGTTTTAGAAAAGGGTCTCTCACAAAATATAGTGGATTTTTAATGGACTATTTATAAGGGAAAAGATGTATATATAAACAAATTAAATCGGTCAAGTCATTTTCCACCGATAAAAGAAATTTAAAGAAAGATCAAGTGGAGATCATATACCAGGCTATATGTTTAAAGCTGGAATCAAACTTACTCCATTTAAAACCATCCATTTAATTAAATGGACAAATTAATATTAATTTTAATCGAACCAACACATACATTAATTTCATTTAATGACGAAGTACTAGTTTATTTATGCTATCTTTCTAGTTCTTAAACTGTACTTTGGACAAATTTGTAACCTATTTTAATGTGCTGACTCATTCTGGCTTCTATACTATCCTCAATTTAATTTGTTTTTACATGTAAGCATAAAGCTGGCTGATATGTTATTGCTTTATAGTGTGTTATGTATTACCCACAAAATAAAATTAACAAGTGACGCTATTTATTGCATTGTGAACACTGATGTGCTATAAAAAATAAAAAAAATGAAAGTTCAAATGATTAAAATGGTGACAAGAAACTGAAAACTTCGTTGCGATTTTTTTAATGTTTTAAGTAATATATATTAGCAAGTTGTGAAGTCATTTTTATACGTACATTAGACTTGGTCAAGATAATGGGTTATGGATTATGGATTATGGATTATGGTAAATATATTGGATAGTGGGAATATAAACCATAAATCTTATCAATTCGAAAAACTTATTTTATAAGAACTATAAGCAAGTGATGAACAAAAAGGTTAAACTTTAGTGCATTTATTTTAATAGAGTTGTTGTAGCCTTTTGAAAAATATGTAATTTGCATCTAGAAGGTCTCGTGTTCAAACACAACTGCTCTTTTTTTTACCTTTAAAGAGAAATTAAGAAAAAAACAAGTTAAGAGCGAGATTTAAACTCAACAACCGTGTGGTATTAAAAGAAATTTGCAAACTATAGCCTTGAATTAAGATACATTTGTTTTAAATTTTGCAAGCCTGCATTGTTTTTTTTGTTTTTTTTAATGTTCATGCCAAGGCCGATCCGGTTGCATTTATGTAGTACTGTCTGGACCAGGTCATGTCCTGTGGCCTCTCAAGCTATGGTGGGCTTAAACACACGGCGAGTTAGATCCGTCTTTAATTAACGTTGTTCGATATGGTGTTGTGGATTTAGGGTGACAGATTTCTAACGTGTGTTTATTCGGAAGGCGAATCTTTCTTTTGAGTAATTTTGGGGTAGCCAAACTGTGACGTTTATTGTACCCAGAGATGATGATCAGAACGATATGTCTATAGTTTTTGAGTTGTTCGCCTCTTTGAATATGTGTTCTCGGAAGTATCTGTTTATGTTGTTTCACTTAGAACTCTTATGATTGGACTTAAGCATGAATTCGAATGGATACAAAAGTTGCAGTATCATGGTCTTAGCTTGCCCGTCTCGAAGCTGCTTTTGAGGTATCATATTGGATCTTGTTCGTCGTTTCACATCAGATTCACTTTATTCGGTTGAAAGCTGGGACCAGGAGGAGGATATTTAGCAAGTGGATTCGTGATTTTTATTGGTTTGTTCTTTAGACTAGATCAATTTGTTTGGTCTAATTTAAAAAAAAAAACATTCGTAGCGTTACCTAGTTCAAACTATTGTGTCGTGACGTGCTTAGCGCGCGTTACCTAGGTCTTGGGCAAATTGTTGGCTAAGTTTGAGTATATGTGGTTCCTTTTTTTTCTTTTTTATTTTACGGGAAGATATATAGGGTCAGTCACGATGTTTATGTGCATTGTACATTCCGTACATTGTTACATGCATTTGATTATAATATCACGATTCTTTTCCAAACGAAAATATGCACATCTAATCGGAAATTAATTAGTAATGAGGTGTTTTTAGCCTAAATTTTAAGTTTACGAAAAGATGTTTTGTAATAAATATACGAAAATATGTACATCTAATCGGAAATTAATTAAGAATCAACTTGTCCATGAATATATGTAGCTCCACTTGTAATGGTAACAACTATATTAACAATATTTTTCAATTTACAAAGGTACCAAAGCTACTTAATTTGACAAACGGCTTTTATCAATGCATGGTATATTCTTATGGACATTTTTCAATTTAAAAAATAATTGTACACCTCAGTTGAAAAGACACTAGTTTTGACAAACGGCTTTTATCAATGCAAACATTTTCCAATTTAAAAAATAATTGTACACCTCAGTTGAAAAGACACTAGTTTTGACATGGTATATATTCTTATGGACATTTTTCAATTTAAAAAATAATTGTACACCTCAGTTTAAAAGACACTAATCTCTTTTTTGGATATGAACAGACCGACAAAAGGGTTGATCGGTTGTTCCTAAACCTTACATATTTACTTTGCAATTTAAAAGATATCAAATAGATTTAGTAGAAATCCACATAAATTGTCTGTATCTGTTAATTTTCCTTATTTTTTTTTAGTATTCAAGTAATGAATTCAGTGAAGTTCTAATTTTACTCCTTTGTTTTTTTAAATTCCACAGTTAATTTGTAATTAATTGACGTAAAATGTACAGTGAAATATCGAACTCAAAGTATATACTATATGGCAATATTCCTACTTGTACGTAAATTAGCTTTGTTCTTATGCCGATTACTCCAAAAATATCCTAAATCATTATTCACCAGTTATGGGGGGGAAAAAGGTTATGGAAAAATATGGGTAAACGTGACATTCTTGTCATATTCCACCATGCATGATTTTCATTAAAAGTATCATGGATACTGAATTTGAAAAGGGTTATGTTTTATGCAGAACGTCTGTGGTTAATATAAACGTTAATGGTACAAATCACGTCATGTATTAAAAACTAAACCTATTAAAAACTCAAATAAATATATATATTGGAATCCTAATTAAGTCTATCTTAAATTTAAATATTAATTAAAATATATATATATATATATATATATATATATATATATATATTTTGTATTTTTAATAGATTGAGTTTTTATTATATGCCGTGACTTATAGCCTTACTCACTAATACAGCCGCCGTCTGTATCAGTCACATACGGTCTGCATACCGCCACAAGCATTTAACAAATGGATTCTATCAATGACTATGCAATCATAGCGTTTTGTCCCATTCTTTCGGGTACCAATACATGGTCTATTTTTACGGACATTTTTCAATTTAAAAACCAAATACACCTTTGTTTTTTTTTGTTTTTTTTTTTTGTCAGAAGTAAATACACCTTCGTTAAAAAGACACCAAGTCTGTCTTTTAATTGGATATGTACAGACCGACAAAAAGGTTGATCGGATACTAAACCTTACATATATTATTTACATATATTTCA
The DNA here is from genome assembly GCA_963920805.1 of Primula vulgaris. Lineage (NCBI taxonomy): Eukaryota > Viridiplantae > Streptophyta > Magnoliopsida > Ericales > Primulaceae > Primula > Primula vulgaris. Next base: position 32,719,549 of record OY987217.1, read on the forward strand.
AAAAGTCTTAGTGGGCTTAGTTTGATTGTCTTACATCTTAGTCTTAATGCAATCATGAATGATGAGCTACGAGAAAAACTTCATTTACTATCAGTTTGTTTTTTGAAAACTGTTGTTAAATTGAGTGTCGTAAAATTTTAGCAACAGAATAGCAACTAATTGTGTTACTAAGCTATTACTGAAATTTATCGACACTCACTTTAACAACAGTTTTCAAAAAGTATACTGTTCGTAAATAAATTTTTTATTGTAACGTTTAACCATGTAAATTGACACTTTTGGTTTCTTTTGACGGTTAATTTAAAATTGTTTGACGTAAAATGTACAATGAAATATCGAACTTAAAGTATATATATGGCAATGTTCGACCTACATACGCGTGAAGCTTTATTCTTATGACGATATATATTCCTTAATCACTATCACTTAGGTCAATATTTTCCTATATGGCAATGAACAAATGTAGAAAATAGAAATAATGAATGACTATTTGTTTATTTCAAAAAAAGAAAAGAAAAAAGAATGACTATTTGTAGACTTCAAATAAATTATATACTTTTTGAAAAGGACCGGTTGTTTTCAAACACGTTCCGAAAATATATTTAACCGGGTCTATAAACTATTTGCCCAAACCTTCCCCAAGGACGTGTAATACTCCATTTAAAAACAGGTAGACTGCCGAACGGGCCTTATGGTCGGCCGACCGGAAGAGATTTGTGTACGAGGAACGCATGATTGTAAACCTTTCCTAGAATTAATAAGCACAAAAACAAGCAGTTCTTTTTGTAGAAACTAACTATGCTAGTAAATCCAAACTCATGGGGTGACCGTATAATCAAACAGAAATAAAATTCAGAAAGAAAGGATATTCCAGAATATGATGATAAACTGGAAGCAGAGTACCTGACTCTGAGTCAGGGTTACTCTGCTTCTCACAGCCATTGGATCTGCTACAGTATTAATAAAATAACAGATTCAATGGCTGTGGAAAGCAGAGTAACCCTGACTCAGAGTCAGGTACTCTTCTTCCTGATAAGCTAGATCTTTTTTCCAGATTACCACACATGATCTACAGCAACTGGTGATATTATTTCAGGAAAATGTCACATTCTTTGTCATATCCCACCATGCATGCTTTTTATTATAAAAACCGGTTTGATTAAGACGTCCCAACCTGCTTCCATCTTTTACACTTTTAACCCTTCTTCATTTTGGCACTATATAATTGGATATATTATAGAAATCTAAACTTATAACCAAAAGATAAAGCTTTTTTATTATACTTTAGATAGTAATTTTCCCATTACTACTCCCTAATCTCAACATCTGTCCTAATCACATACTCATAGCAGGTAATTGGTGTATATATGTTTTAATATGATTAGAATAGAAATTCATTAATAACATTTTTCATAACTTATAGTACAACATAATATTTGATTTAATGAGAGTCAAAAGCTGTCACAAACCTGTTACTAATTCAAAAAATTGTCACAAATCTGTCACAAATTGACTAAACTGTTATAAAACCGTCACAAAAACCGTAGTTAATAAGCTCGTAACAAAAAATACCGTCACTAATCCCGTAGCTATTTGAGTATTTTTTTATGTAGAACAATTGAAATGTTATTCAAAACTATTTCAATAACAGTTTGGCTAACAAGTGCTCTCGCGGCATCGTTTAATCATTAATATTACTTTCCTAATTCAAGTCACATTTAATATAAATATCATTATATATATACCATAACATAATTATAAAATCTAGTTCTCATTGACGGTCTTAGCTACTCGTTCTCTATGTATTATTTTTGTCAATCAAGGTATTCATTACTTTTAGATCACTGCTAGTCCAGCTCACTTTTTCGGGTTATTTTTCTTAGTTTTTGATTTTTTGTTAAAGGATCCGGTATCTTAATCATATTGGACCCCCCGACTTGGTCTGGATTCAAACCTAAGGTCTAAGGACATGGAGGTAAGACCACAAAGGTAATAGAGCTATCGTTACTAGTATTTTATCATATATGCATTTTCAAAACATGAATAGTTAAACCAACATAACCCGTGCCAGTTAGATACGTACTCACGTTGGTTCACGTCTATTTTTAACGACCTTGAATGCATCCGTACTCTACAAAAACCTTCAAGTTGATAACTATTTGTTCACTATGCTATGAATCGCCAATTTTAAACAAATCTGTTTAATGAGTAGATGAATCAATAATAAGCTAAGACGAGTTGGAGTCCCCGCAATGAAACTCTCGCAAACACGATTTGTTTGCGACACTTTTACTGTCTCTAAACGTAATGAACACGGTCAAAAAAAAACATACAATTATAGTTGGCTTAAAAAAGCACGTGACTCAATAAACAAATTGTAAAAAATGAGAGACCAAATTACAAATTATGAAATTCCCATTTATTTCTTCAAATTTGACCAAATGAATCAGAATTTTTTATTTCTCTCCAAATTCAAATGAAAATGAAAAATAGTACAATAAAAATTTCAAATTGCCTTCTCTTCTACATTTAGATTAAACTCAAAAATACTCTTAAATAAAATACTAAATACAAATATATTATTTAATCCCAAATCCCCAATTCCGCTTTTAGCCGCCTTAAATTTGCCCTAAAATGCTGAAACCCTAATTTCTCTTCAATCGATTCTCACTTTCTCTCTCTATATCATCACAAACTTTCTCAAATCTCTCCAATTGATTCAATAACTCATCTATTGGTAAGATTCAATTCATTTCTTGTATTTCTTTTATTTCTTGTATTTTAATTGATTAATTATTGACTCTTATATCAATTGATTAGGTTTTCTGAATCTTTTCTACGTTTTTGTAACCCATTTGCAGATCTGATTTGTGGGTTTTTCTGGGTTTTGTTCATTTATGTATAAAAAATGTCTCTTTTCTTGAAAGAAGATGAGATTCGTATCCGAGAGGTTTGGAACGAGAATTTAGATGAGGAATTTGCACTTATTAATGAAATAGTCGATGATTTTCCTTACGTAGCGATGGATACGGAGTTTCCAGGTATTGTTGTTCGTCCTTTAGGCCCTTTCAAGAACACGAACGATTGTCATTACGAGAGTTTGAGAGAAAATGTGAATATCTTGAAACTGATCCAAATGGGGTTAACTTTTTATGATAAAGATGGGAACTTGCCCAAGTGTGGGACCGATCGGTACTGTGTGTGGCAGTTCAATTTTCGCGAATTTGATGTTAACGATGATATGTACATGAGCGATTCGATTGAGATGTTGATGCGATGTGGCATCGATTTGGTCAAGAATAGGGAAAATGGTGTGGATGGTAAGCGTTTTGTTGAGCTTTTAATGGTGTCGGGAGTGATTTGCAATCCTGACGTGTCTTGGGTTACGTATCATAGTGGTTACGACTTTGGGTACTTGGTTAGGTTGCTTACCTGTCGAAACTTGCCCAAGAGTCAGTCGGAGTTTTTCGATATGATAAAGATATATTTCCCTGTGGTGTATGATATTAAGCATTTGATGAGGTTTTGTAACAATCTTTACGGGGGTTTGAACAAGGTGGCTGAGCTTTTGGGGGTGAAGAGAGTCGGTACTGCTCATCAAGCTGGGTCGGATAGTTTGGTAACTGCTTGTACCTTTTGGAAGTTGACAGAGAAGCACTTTACGGGATCCATGGATAAGTATTCAGGTGTATTGTTTGGTCTTGGTGTTGAAAGTGAACAAAGTGTTTGAGAAAATAGTTAAATAAAACAAAAAATGAAATGAATGGTAGTGTTTTATTGGTTTATAATGTGTGTTCTGTCTCATGTTCCTTGATCTAGCTTAGTCTTTTTTATGGTTTAGCTTTGGCTCATTGAAAGTATCTAGGTATGCTCATTGCAAATATGAACTTTGATTGAGAAATTTGTAGAGTTTTTATCCTACAAGCATATTGAATCTGTGTCACAGACTCAGAAAGCATGTCCTAATTGGCCTAGTTTGTTTACATATGAAGTTGCTAACTTCTTATAGTATAGCAATATTTATTGTCAAAATCGATTGGGTCTCAGGTTCTATGCTTGTATTAAGTTTGTTCTGGTTGCTAATATTCTGTACATTAAGGAAGTTGACAGTGAATCACTCTACTGGCTTGTTGGACAAGTAGTCCTGTGTATTTTCTTGGTCTTGGTGTCGGAAATGGACCAAGTTCTTGAGACAACTTAAATTAGTAACCAAGTGATTAAACTTAATTCGTTTACAATTACGATGCCTGTTCCGTCTATTGTTTCTTGATTTAGCTTTTTTTTTTCCTGATGGTTTTTAACTTCGTATCTTTAAAAGATTAAGGGTTTGCTAATGGCAAAAACAGGTTTGCTTTGATTAGTTGATATGGATAGGGGTTTAATCTATTGGCATCTGTTTTGCAAATTAGCTCTCTACAAATGTCATTAGGCTTAGTTTGTGTATATGTGAAGTCATTAAAGACTCACAGCAATAGCGATCTATATGTTTGTACATATCCGGTTATTAGGCTATGCGTTTGTTCTTAGCTTTGTTCAGATAGGTTCTAACATCTTGCATACTCGGAACTTGAAAGAGAATAATTATACAGGCTCGTTGAATAAATATGTGATTTCTATGGTCCTGGTGTAAAATCTAAATATGTGTTTCTAGTGTTTCTTGATCAAACTCTTCTTTTGTGGTAGATAAATTGTCTTTTTAAAAAGTTTGCTGTATAATATTGCAAATGTAAGGTTTTGGGTGGATATAGGTGTAATCTAGTAGAAGTCGCAAATGGCCTAGTTTTTCTCTATTTGAACATATGAAGTGGCTAATTACTTACGTAATGCAATCTCTGTAACGGGTATGATAGGGTATTGGATTAGACACCTGAACCAAGCTTTTCAAAGGGGTTGTTAATCTAGAAATAATTAAATGAGAAGATGAAACGGAAAGCTAGAGTTTATTGGTTTACAGTGTTTGTTCAGTCTCATGCATATTGATTAAGCATTCTACTTGTTATAGTTTAACTTTGTTTATATTTGGAAGGGTATGCGAGTTTCTGATTTGAAAGTTTATTAACATAGCTTTGATCTTATATATACTGTTTCAAAACTTAGGTGTGAACAAATTCCAGACCATGCTTGTTTACATAGGTGCGAACATTTTGTACATTCAGCAAGTTGTAGAAGTACCACGGTGTCTCCATTGTCTAAATTATTGTAATGGATAGGTTGGTTAACAGAAATTAAATAAAATCTGGATGAATGAATCCACTTGTTTTTCTTGGTTTATTTCTCTCTTTACAACCATGGAACATGTATTATGGGTTCCCTCCTCCCACTAGCAACTGTATGGGGATGAGTTTTCTTTAGATAATTTGCATTTGGCACCAGAGTCAAACAACGTCTCTCCATTATGTGTGTATGGAAAATGAGATCCTAAGATACTTTTTAATATTTGTCTAATGTTTTTTTATCAATCTTTCTTTCATGATTGTTGATCTTTTTTTTTCTTCTTATAATCCTGAGTTTGGTTCTTGTAAATATTTGTCTTGTTCTAATTTTAAATATGTGTTGAACTATTTCACAAGGTAGCTTCTTATATAATATTGCAATTTTTACAGTCAAGATCGACTGGGTCTCAGGTTCTACGGTCGTAATAAGTTTGTTCTGGTTGCTAATATTCTGTACATTAAGGAAGTTGACAGAGAATCAATTTACTGGCTCATTGGACAAGTAGTCCTGTGTTTTTTTTTGTCTTGGTGTCGGAAATGGACAAAGTTCTTGAGACAACATAATATAGTAACCAATTGATTAAGCGTTGTTTGTTTACAATGCCTGTTCCATCTCTTGTTTCTTGTTCTAGCTTTATTTTTCTGATGGTTTTTAAATTCGTATCTTTTAAAGATCAGGGGGTTGGCTAATAGCAAAATCAGGTTTGCTTTGATATGAATAGAGGTTTAATATATTGGCATCTGATTCACAAGTTAGCTCTCTACAAATGTCATTTGGCTTAGTTTGTCTATATGTGACGTCATTAAAGACTGTTTATTGATCAAGCATTCTACTTATTAAAGTTTAACTTTTTTTATTCTTGAAGGGTATGCAAGTTGCAGATTTGAAGTTTCTGATACGGAGTTTTACAGGTTTAGTATACCAAACTATCTGCTTTTAACGATTTGGGTACCCACCTTTCAAATTTTCCAATTTAGGTACCACACTATAATAACTTTTCAATTTAGGTACCACCGTCTAAATAAATCACGGAATCATGTCATGTGACATTTGACAAACATTAATTTGAGAGGCTAATTTGACAATTTTGCATAAAAATATGTCATCCTATAAAAATATTTTCCCCAATTTCACACATAACAAAAATTTGGATTATATGCTAAATTTTTTTATGTGTGAAATTGGGGGAAATTTTTTTCTAGGATAACATATTTTTGTGCAAAATTGTCAAATTAGCCTCTCAAATTAATGTTTGTCAAATGACACGTGACATGATTTCGTGATTTATTAAGACGGTGGTACCTAAATTGGAAATTTATTATAGTGTGGTACCTAAATTGGAAAATTTGAAAGGTGGGTACCCAAATCGTTAACCGCACTATAGTTTGGGGTAGTAAATGTATTTTTTCCCTTTCTGATATTGGCATAGTTTTGATTTATATTTTCTGTTTTACAACTTAGGTGCGAATAAATCGCAGACGATGTTTGTTTACATATGAAGTCGTAGTTGTTAACATATAAAATGGCCCACTGCTTGCACTTTGTGTTTTAGATGTGATAAAATAGCATCCATACAACATAAATTTTATTAGAAAAAAGCGTCCATATAACATGTATAAAGGCCGTCAGATAGTTTGCTAACATTTTTGTACATTCAGGAAGTTGTAGACGTACCAGTGTCTGCATTATTTAAATGGATAAGTTGGTTAACATAAATTAAATAAAATTTTAGATTAATGGATGCACAAGTTTTTGTTGCTTAATTTCTGTCTTTGTAACCATGGAGTGGTGAAACATCTGTCATGGGTTCCCTCCTCCGAATAGCAACTGTATGGGGATGAGTTTTCTTCAGATAATTTAGATTTGGAACCAGAGTCAAACACCGTCTCTCCATTATGTGTGTATGAAAAAGGAGATCCTAAGATACTTTCTTAATCTGTGTAATGTTTATTGATCAAGTTTTCCTTCATGATTGTTGATCCTCTTTTCTCTTTTTATAATCATGAGTCTGGTTCTTATAAATACTTGTTCTGATTTTGGTAATGTTATGAGCTCTTTCACAAGGTAGCTCTCGAGGTATATAAATAGATTGATTAGTTACTTGCAAAATAGTTGTGAAGAATGTCTTGTGCAACATCAGCTTTAGATCACACAACGATGTAAAATTGAAAGAGATTTTTTGGAGGCTCATCAGTTTATCATATTCCTGGGTATGTTCTACTTTCTTAGTGTCTGAAATAGACGGAGTGTTCGAGTTTTTAATAATTGAGTAAATGTAATGAAATGATAGAGTTTATTGGTTTAGGATGTGTGTTCTGTTTCGCTTGTATTATTCAGTTTTTCTTTTGATTATGGTTCAAATTGATTTGCAGATACTATTATTTTCTTAATATTGAAAGATGCTGATCTTATAAACATGAGACAAAAAGCTATAAGAGAAAGTAAACCGTGTCAAGTTTCTCTTTTTAAAATGGACAAGCTGGTTAACAAAAATTAGATAAGATAATGAGGTACTTAGATATTAGAGTTTTTCATGGTTTGCATTTGTGTACTATAACAATCACAGATCGATAATATAAACTATTGATGTGTTGTACATGTATCTTGGGCATCCTTACCCTGAATATCTCGCATTTGAGGGATAAAAATCCTAAGATGAGTTGGATGGATTATGAGATATACACCATCTCTGCAATTTGTGTACAAAGGGGGGGTTTTAATTCTCTCCATGCAGTATTTACTTGTTCAGGCTTTTTTTCTCATTTTAAAATTTCTGGTTTGATACCTGCAACTCTTAGTCTTGTTCTGATTTTGATATAAGCTTATTCACAGCTTAGCTTATAACGACCACCCAACTGATTTATTAAATTGATTAAATATGTAATTGTGTTACTTATAGTGAAGATTGGAGAAGATCTTGTATTTATTTTATATCAGCTTTAGGACACACAATTTTTATTCTATAGGATAATTCGTTGCTTTAGGCTTTTGCACGCCATATCGAGGCTAAGGACTTGTTATCTTTTAGTATTTCATTGTTTTTAGTGTAATAAATTTATTGCTGCTCAACTGTGTTGCCTTCTAGAGTTATCAGGTGAAAAAGTTCAAGCATTGGTTCTTTGTCATTCAGATACTTGGGGGCCTAATAGAAGGGAAATTCATTTCTCAGTTCTTTTGTTATCCATACCTAGAACGTGTTTCTGAGTGTCGGTTCTCCTGTGCTTGTCTCTGTTGTGTATAAATTGTTGTCCCCCCCAATATTTGGCAGTACATTTTGTATCTCTTGATGAAATTGGTCTCAAGTACATCTTTTTTGATTTTTTTTAACTGAGGTCATAATATCAGCCAATTTTATGATATTTGTTATATTTCATAAGTGCAGAAACTAGATATGTTGACAATAGGTGCTTTTGCTAGAATGATATCGTGTTTCATACAAGGTTAATTTACTCATTTTTTCTTCTCTCCTCACAAAAATGAATTTCACTGCTTTAGTTGTGATTGTTATTGTGACTTAAGCATTTGGAATTTATCGCAACCAGGTGAAAATGAGTTGATCGCCAACTTAGTTTTTCTGCACTTATGGTGAACTTAAATAAAGACTCGCTTCATGGCAATAGGAGATATAAGTGAAGTTGACCATTTTCTTGTACCTGGAAAATGGTTGTTTTGTAGCTATAAAGGCTTGTATGGCAGCACCTTTCTAGCATGTTAAGTTTCTCTAAGGATGAGATAAAGCTGCGTTATGATGCTAGGAATGTATAGCACTTCCGTAGCAGAAAAAAAGAATCTTGGCTTATAAGCAGGACAATCGTAGCTTATAAGCAGGACGTCATGTATCGAGGTCGGGGTCCTCATAGGATGAGAGACTTCCACTCATTTTTTTTCTTTAAATCGTCTCTTAAATTAGTTCCAATTCTTTCTGGGTGTTTTTGGTAACAACTTAAAAAATCTGAAAAAAAAAGATACAGGACTTCTTTGGTCGTGGGGCTTATAGTTCCGGGGCTATCGAGTCCGAAGGAGATTATGTCGGGATTACAAAAGACCCTTACTATCACAATCCATGTACTACAAATAACACTCTTACATGGCTTTTAAAATACATTCATTTTTGGTCATCTTTAGTCCGGGCTAGAGATGCATATAGTTCAAACACAGAATATACCTAAATACAGCTTTTGTGTGGTCTGCGGGTAATTCTATCTCGCAAAAGATGCAACCAAACAAGGCCGTAGGGCCTAACTGATTACACAAGGCAAGGAGAAACCCCAAGAGTTATTACATACTCGTATCTTTTATGTACAACACGTTAGAAATTTTTGTGTACTAATTAGGTATTTGTGACATATTTAACACATTGCCTTGTTTTTGAAAAGAGTACCATAAAATTATATTAAATCTGTTGAAGAACCCAGCTCAAAATTTAAGAAACCCTATAAAAGGAGTTTTATATAGTTATATATTACTGAAACATAATTGTCAGATCATTAATTATATTTTATTCCTGAATAGTATATACCCTCCGTTCTCATTTAATTGTCCATTACGAAACTACGTGCAAATTTAACCGGCTTATAACTTATATCAAAATTGTCGAAATGAATTTTTTTAAAATTTAATCATAAAATTTAACATTTGAACTATATGATCAACTTTTGAAAAATTTTATTCCGACAATTTTGATACAAGTTACTAGCCGATCAAAATTACACGTAGTTTCGTAATGAACAATCACAAGTGAAATGTCATTGAAAAGAGACGTTCACAGTTTATATTCATTGCACTCAGTGATTATATAGTTTGTCAATTCACAGATATGATAGACAAGTCGTTGTTTCGAAGATATGTTTAGGAAAATGCTTTTGTCAGATATTTACTTTAAGAAAATTCATGATCATATTACTAATTCTGAGCTTGTAATTTAGTGAGCTATCGTTGTGGCCATATACAACGACATTTATTTATCTTTTATTCGCCACTTGTCGAGTTTTTATTGCACAGTGAACTACATCTCCACTTGCCAATGACAAGTATTTATTGGAACGAGGTGAATAATCAGCGGCGAAATATTATAATCGTCAAATTTTCACTAAACTACATGAAAATTTTCGTTTTTTAGGAGCTGTTTTAACCCATTTTAGACCATACATAATTCCTGCAAGACCAAAACTTATCATGATTAACTAAGTCTTATTTTTGTTGTAGCTACTAAGTTGAATTATTCTACTTTATTTCATTTGAATGTTGGACTGCATGTGGTTTATAGCTTAAAACATGTATTGTTTTCTTGACCTTTTGTTTGAATAAGCTAAAAAGGTTAAGCTGGATTATGCCTGTTTTTTCATATTTTTTTTATTAAACTTGCTTATTAGCTACAGGAGAAAGTCAGAAAGCCTTTATAGTAAACCTGGCATATATCAAATTGGAAAGGAAACCTTGAAGCAATTTACTAATTTAGCTTACATGTTTTAGCTCTTAATTTAGCCTAAATATTATGGGAAACCAATACTTTTCATTGATCTAGCTAGTAATATAAATACAATGCAATTTGTCGGTAAACAAACAATAATGTGAATGAGAAGTTGCCCTCTACTTTTAACAAAGCAAAATTGTTGACATCTAAAGTTATATATATATATATATATATGCACGTCTAGTTTTATGAATTCTGCAAGTTTTTTTCCAGTAATTTGTAAGGGAATTAAGTGAATGAAAAAGATGAAAAGGTAATCAACTTGCATATATATATTTGTCACAATGAAAAGTCACAAACTAACTGGGTAAAGTTTTTGTCAAATCCGAATCAACATCAAATTGAGCAAAGAAAGAGATTTAACGTATTGAAAAATGTTTTTAATTATGATTATCCTTTCAAATTTTAGACTTTTGAAACCTTAGATTTTGTCATGTATCTCACTTGTAACTGTTGTTAAGAATTGAATTTGATGTGTGGTTGGCGTGACAGTTGTTGGTTGATACGCTAGAAAAATAATGTTTGATTTAGTTAGAGTTAAAAATTGTTATAAGCATGTCGTTAATTTAAAAAGTTGTCACAAATCTGTCGCAAATTGACTAAATTATCACAAAGCCGTCACAAAAACCGTCGCTAATAAGCTCGTAAAAAAATACCGTCACTAATCCCGTCGCTATTTGAGTATTTTTATTGTAGTGGTGGTCTTTTCGGATACTTTATATTGCTAGACATTATTTTCAATTTTGCATGCATATATAAGATATTATTTTATATTACTGAAACATTTGTGCAAAAGACTTGCTTTATGGTTCTAATAATCTAATGTTTATAAACATGGAACAACGCCACTAATAAATTTTGAGGTTCATAATTAAATAAGCACGTATATATATATATATCTTGCGTTTAAACTAGGTTATAATTTACTTTAACTTAATAGTGAAATATGAAATGTCAGAGACTTACAACATTATTTAATGTGTAATTATATATTTATTGTCGGCTGCCCCTAATATTAAAACCAAGGTCAATATTCTATGTCACTTTCCCAACTAAACAAGGCCCGAGTTCCTTGTCTAAATTTCTTACGCAAGTGTTTATTTTATTTCTTTTGGGAAATTGCAAGTGTTTAAATATGTTGCGATGCTCAGGGGCGGATTTAGGGGAATCAAGGGAGGCTGCCGTCACCATCAAAATTTTAAAAACGATTTTTAAAAAAAAAAAATTAGCTTATATGTATTAATAGACTCATATAAGATATATAATCATGCTTAGCTTATAAGGTTAATGCTATCTAAAATTAAATAAGATATCTTTGTTTCGATTTTTTACCATCACAGTTTATTTTTTTTTATTTCTTTCATGTTCATTTAGTTACATAAGTAACACTTCATTGCTCATTATTTTCAATAGCATCCGTATATATCTATCTTTCTTTTTAAAATCTACAAATACTATTCGAATACTTCATTTTGATGTTAGCAAAAAAAAAAATTTATTTTAAATTTACTTTGTTTTTTACAATTACCAACTCGTATTTTTAATCTTCGAAATATACTTTTAAACTCGGTTTTCAATTATTTTAAACGTTGTTTTTCTTAAAATTCTAGTTGATTTTTTTTTCTACGACTCCTAACGATATCATCCTAGTTTCGCGGCCGGAAGGCCGGTGATGCTTCATACAATTAAAATACTCGAATATCAATTTATATACATAAACTTCATCCAGTTTCATAATCTTGGCTAGGGCTTCACTTCTATATATTTGCGAAGTTCCACTTGGATTATGCATCTTTTACAATACCATATTATGTTTGCTTGAATAGTTAATTAATTTTCTATATATACAACACAAATTATAAAAAAAAAAATGAAAGAATAACCATGCTAATTTCATTTTGGGAAGGTTTATAATAAGAATATCGAAATCATAACCGACTGATCCCTGAGATGTACGCCAGGAACTCTTTTCTTTCACATCTCTTGAAAGCGAACCTTGTCGTTCGTTCTCTGATTCGCGTGGTACAAAACTTCACTGTGTGGAAATTGGAAACATTCCTAACATTGGCAAAACATAAATTTAATTACATGCCACCATCTCTCAATTAGATATCACTATATACACACTATACCCTTTTGTGAGGAAGAAGATGATAAAGGTACAATCATATCAATCTCGCTTTAAGAATGAGTTTTGATGGAACTGCTTTATATAGTATAAGTGCATTTTGGCACAAAGTGGTGAATAGAATAATATACGAATTGATGAATTGGATAATCAATATATGCGTATAAGAATATAAACCTGCATGCAATATACATAACTTTAAAGAATAATAAACAACAGGTACAAGCAACTATTACTTGAACAGAAGAAAAATATTGAAACTTCTGAAAGGTTTAAATAAGTGGCTCAAATTAAGTTAAGCATACTCTATTCTTTCCAAATTGTTTGGTACCACGAAACTATGTGTTGACTGGAAAAATACTCATATGTGTAAATTGTCGAAACGGTTTTTTTTTTTTAAATATTAAAATTTAAAGTCTTAAATTATGTAATTAACTTTAAAAAAAAATATTTCGGCAATTTAGAGACGACTTGTTTGTGATCAAAGTTGTAAATAGTCTCCTAATGAACAAACAATTTGATATGGAGATAGTATCATTTATAAAAGCAAAACACGCATTTAGATTACCATTATTTAATGTGTTTTAAAATATTTAATCATGTTATCATATCGGTAAAATATACTAATAAGTCTGTCTTCGTCACATAATTGGTAGAGAAATTCTTAGAATAATCGCTTTGGAAACAAACAAATCGGACAAAATATCTAAACTTTTAAGGGCCAAAACATAAGCAATCCGTTCTCGCCAGATAAGTATGTTTGAGAGGTGCTTAAAATGTAAAACTGGGAACATAAAACAATATTTCAATATTATAAGGAAGATGGTAGAGTAATTGATGCGGTAATTGTAATTAAATAACTTAAAAGATATGACTCGCACCTTAAACTTAGAGAAACCAATCGAGTAATTAATGCGGATGCCGTAAAGATAGACTTCAACATGTTTGATAACACAAACTGAGGGTTAATACTCTGAGGTAATTAATTGTTTGAATTGTTTCAATACTAATGCTAATTTCGTCACGTCTAAACATTCTTATATTATTGGCCTGACACATCATTCTTATATATCTAAGTCCCTATATAATTAATTAATCCTATCATTTATAAATTCCTAATGAGGATTATTCCACCCAGAAAGCAAATAAATCTTATCCTTGATCTTATAATAATCTTCGAGAAGACACAACCATTGAGTATTGCCCCTAAAAGACAACTATCACAAGACAAGAAATGTGAGAAGAAGTCAAATATAAGTAGTGTTAGTGTTCAATATAGGGTGAATATATGCCCTCAAAAGAGGTATATATGCACTCAATAGTCTCATCACAACCATTACAATAACTAGACCTTGTAACTCCAATTATATATCCTTAATTCCATATACACCAAGTACCATTAAATCTTTATAGGTATCTATAACCAAATGTTGAACATTCATTCAAATGAAACTTCAACCATCATTTCATCACTAATGGAGGGTCAAAGAGATGGTAAACAACAACAAGAATTTGAAGAAAAGGATCAAATAAGTGATCAACACAACCTTGAGTTGAATCTAACCTTGTCCAACAATCAACAGCTTAATCTCAATGATAACATAGAGACCACATCTCAAACCATCATAGAAGGTGAGCAAAGAGTTTTTTCATGTAACTATTGCCAACGAAAGTTCTATAGCTCACAAGCACTAGGTGGTCACCAAAATGCACACAAAAGAGAGAGAACATTAGCCAAGAGAGGACAAAGAATTGGTACTACTTTTGTTTACTCTAGCTTAGCCTCTCTACCCCTACATGGTTCGTTGAATAGGTCTCTTGGTATTCAAGTTCATGCTATGGTACAAAAACCATCTTTTTTGTATGGGCAAAATGTGCCTTTTCGAAAGACTATCGATCAACAAGTGGGTATTGGACGACATGTGTTGCCCCTCAGTTACCATGTGAGCGGATCGCCATCTGGTGGTGGTGCCGCTAGGTTTGGAGGTTTGAAAAGTGGAGATTATAGATGGGATGGTGGTGGGTTGCCTTTGAAGAGTAATAAAGAAGAATTGCAAAAACTAGACTTGTCTCTTAAGCTCTAAATTAAGTCAGTTTTCATCCTTTTCTTTCCTATACTGATTTCTCTTTGGTTGTTTACGCTTAATATAGTACTGGTACAGATCTAGCTATGCCGATTGCGTACTTCTTTTTAGATCGCTGATCAATATGAACGTAGACAGTTTTATTTTTGCTACATATGAAAGAAGAATATTTTTAATAGTTAAGGGGCTAATTCCCAGGAGCTAAATCAATACTTTTTTTATGCTCTTAGTTTATCATTAAAGTGTGGATTCATGGACTTACAGTAGTGCAGATTTGTTCAAAATTTAAATTCTAGATTCGAATATAACCAGAATGGCAAAAAATTGTTCGTACGTAGTTAATACTACTTAATACTATGACCTTAGGTTGGTCTTGAGCCAATTACCATTAAAGTTCTACCTTGAACTTTCATTCAAATTCACGTTATAAATTTCAAAATTTAGACTTACTCGTAAGTACTATTGAACTGATACGAGTTTCGTCTTTAATTATGTATAAAATCAAATTTTAGACGAGTAATGATATAATGAGAGAATTTTTGACATGCACTCTCACATATATTCAATGAGAGATTTTTGACATGCACTCTCGCAGATACTTAATGTGTATTATCAGATCATGTATATAAGAGTAAATCAATTATCCAAATTAAGTCTCTGCGAGAGTCTATGTCAAAAAATCTCTTCTTATATTATCACTCACTCATTTTAGAACCTTGCACTTGTGTCATATTGATGTACATGTATACACTTCAGCATGATTATTAACCATTTTAAAAAAATGATAATATAAGAAGAGATTTTTTTACTTATACTCTTCCAGATACTTAATATGGACCATCAGATCATGTATATGAGGGTTAATCAATTATGCATATTAAGTTTATGCGAGAGTATATGTCAAAAAGTATATTCTTATATCATTACTCTTTTAAAAATACTGATGCAACGATGCTGACACCATATGCTCATTAAATTAAGCTGTCCTTTTAATGTTTCAAAATCACCACCCTTTCAAAAAAGTAAAATCATAGAACTGACTTTGTAGATGTTCAGTTTGAACTTTGAAGGCTTATGTTTTATGCATACGTTTCTTAATTAATACATACGATAATGGTACAAATCATGTCACGTAATAAAAATTTAACCTACTAAAAAACCAAATAAATATATTGGAACTCTAGTTTGAGTCTACCCTAAATTTAAATATTAATTAATTTTTTATTATTTTTTTTTTAGTAGATTGAGTTTTTATTACGTGTCGTGATTTATACCTCACCCCACTAATACATCTGCCGTCTGCATCAAGCAGACAGCGTATGTATTTAGCAGATGTCAAACTTTGAAACCCAATTTGCGGTTGAAAAAATAGACCATGTACACATCGGTCCTGATCAAGTAGGTGAAGTCAAATGGGTGGTAAAGAGGGATCAAATAGTCTACAAAAGAACACATGAAATGACTTTCAGCTATGATATCACATCACTAATGCAATGCATATAAAACTTGGTGTTAAGTTTAAAATAAGTACTTAGATTACATTATTTGTTACGTAGGAGATCCAATTAGGACTCACGAAATAAGTTTCACCCAATTAGCATTTAGCACTCAAATCTAATTAATTAAATTAGGACCTAGTATAAAGTACCACATAACTGATAAACATGTGACGAGGATTGAAATAAATGCGAAGATAAAATCAACCTCATAACCTAATACCCGGCTCATTACTTTGAGTTGTTCGAGACTTAAAAAAAATTATTTATCCCAAATTTTATTTGTTTATATTAAAAAAATAAATTTGACATCAAATGAATTCGAACCATTAATTATTAAGTCAAAAAATTATTTTAGGTTGTATTATTAACCACTCCATCCCAAACAGTTATAACAATATTTATTGAGTTAATGATTAATATTCTAGTAATTAGATCTTTGTGCTACGAGTTTGTCCTTAAAAAAAATTAAAAAAAATAGGGTTTCATTACCCCGAGACTCCGGCCTTACTGGACTGTCTGGCGGTCCGCCCCGGTAATACTCATCTATACCTCTTCAAAGCATCAAGATCAGAACACACATTACTTGAAAAAAAGAGACATTGAGAACTGCTGTCCTTTTTCCTTCGTAAAAAAACGATGAAATAATTGTTAACTTGGCTCGCCACATCAGGAAATAATTATGGTGCAAAACATGAAATAGTTATGGCACAAAATAATTATAGATTATAAGTGAAACACATGCCACGATGAGAAAAGTAAGACGATCAACAACTCATGTAGTACATCGACCTTTAATTTTCATTGCACATATGGCTTGAACGTTAGAATTGGCTGGAAAATCTCTAATTTCAATTTTGTAAAACTGATTACATGTGTTTGCATGTTGTGAGTCTTGTGAGTAAACCACATAAATATAATTGAGATCACCATGCTTAATCTTACGTGTTCAAAGGGACTGAAGCCTACAAATGCCACAATATACATCGATCGGGACAGGAGGTTACTCAAATCCTGTCGATCGAAGTTATTTGATCACTATTTCGCTCAAAACTCGAGATGATGAATGTGAATATTATTCCAAAAAACCTCTCATTTTGTTGTTCCATCCGGAGAATCGGATTGGGAGATGGGATGTCCCGCATCATTATCGATACCATTTTTTTTTCCGTAAGTTTATTCATACCTTTTTTTTTATTCAATATCCGGTCCATTTTATTAATAAAATCATAAAAATATTATTTCATGAGTCACGCCCCCATGATAGCGTTTCTAATCAAAAAACATTAACGGAAAATGATGGCATTACGACCTACAATCAAAAAGCAACTAGTGCTAATGAACCTATTTTTTTAAGGACATGGTAAAAAATAACAAAATTAACACTTTTAATCTCCACTTTTCAAAGCAAAAAAAAAAATTCTACGATGACTTGCTATTTACTCCTTATGTCCCCTATCCTTATATCTCCTATACATCGCCGTGATCAAAGTGATCTAAACAACAAGTTCAAGAGCATTTTTTTTGCTTAAAAAAGAGATTAGCCATGTTAATTTAGTGCAAAAAACAAGTCCAAATTATGCAATATCAACTGAAATATCAATTGAAGAAAGATTTCATACTGCTACATCTTGAATTTTGTATGTACTTCCTCTAATACAAGAGGTTTTGCTCTGGTCCAAAACATATACAGCATGAGTGAGAGGTTTGTGAACTCCATGGGTGAGAAAAATGTCTTGTTGGAGTCGTGCGTGCGCTCCTTGTTTTGCTAAAGCATCTGCCACCTGATTCTGTTCCCTATATATATGACATAAATCATAACTCACAAGACCCATTAGTTCAACTAAATCCAACCATAAAGTATCAAATTTAGGCCCTGGTTTGGTGTCTTTTTTCCACCAATTGACAATAAATTCAGAGTCCGTTTCTATGCAAATATTACTAATATTTAACATGTAACATATAAGCAAATCATCTCTAATAGCCATGAATTCTGCATAAGTGTTATTTTGATTGCCAATATAACTACTAAATGCAAAGATTAAGCAAATATTTGTCATCTCTTAGAATACCCTCACAACCACTATTACCTGGGTTACCATATGCAGAACCGTCACAATTTAACTTTAATCTACCAGAAGGTGGACACTTCCAAGAAACGAATTTAGGCCTTTTCATCTTACACACTACTTGATTAATAATAAGAGATTGAAGAATATAAATCTGAAAGTGATGAGCAGGTAATTTAGGCTTAAGTAAAAAAATTGAGGTCTCTTAACCACCTATTCACTTTATGAACAATATCATTGACAGACATACCAACGTTCTCGAACCTAGCATTATTCTTGCTAATCCAAATTTCCCAGAACACAAGGAAATGAACAAGTGCCGCAAGTTGTCCTACTTGAGTTTGATCGCAATGGTTACACCAGATAGCGACATAACTTCTCCAATTGCCAGTAAACTCAGGAAAACCAAAAATAGAACTAAAATATTTCCATACACCAAATATAATATCACTGCCATTAAAAGATGATCAATAGAGTCTGTAGCATGATTCTTACAACAAGAGCATTTAGTAGCCATATTAATACCATATTTTTTTAAGTCCTCATCCAATTTAACAGCAGAAAACCAAACTTTTCAGAAGTAAATGCTGATTTTAGGGGGAAGGTTATGGTTCCAAATATACTTAGCAAGTTAAAAATTGGGTTTTTTATTTCTAAAGTAAGCAAAAACATTTTTAGTAGTATAGGTCCCATTAAAAGTATAAGGCCAAAACCTGATATTTTCACCCTTGCTTAAGAATAAATTAGCAGAAGAGAATTTAACAATAAGCTCATTACCTCCCATGATTGTCAATAAGCTGGTATCCCATCCATTAGAGCTATAAACCTGGTTAAGAAACACATGTGGAAAAACCACCGGGAAGGAATTGCAAAGAGGTCCATCTCGAGACCAATTCTCATACCAAAAGTTAATTGACCCCTCCTTTATATTACACTTGCTGTTATCAACCAATTTTTTGAAATAAAAACTGAAATTTTTCTAAGAGTCTATTAGCAAAATACTTTTGATACATAAAAGTGGTCCAGGGTGAATCTTTATCTAAGAGTCTCCAACTCATTTTACTATGTAACGCAACCATAGTGTCTTTTAAACTAACACTGCAACATCAAATGCCAGAGTTGTTAATTAAAAGGACTTGTTTGATTGCAGCTTTTCTGCAAAAAGTTGGCTTAATTTAAACTGAAAAGGTTGGCTTAATAAGAGATGAAAAGATATTCAAATAGCTTTGATATGTTGCGGTGCGCCATTGTAGATAGTACGAGCGGTTAAAGGTGACACTGCATGGGAATAAAATTGCATAATCTACTATATATCACCCACTTGCAGAGAGAAAAAATAACAAATAAATTAAGTGACAATTAACATAAACATACCATACGCCTATTATATTAATAAAAACATACATTCAAAAGTTAAATTATCAAAAATATAACTTCAATTAATAATTAATAAAAAATAAAAAATAAAAAAAATGATTCATCCCTCCCAATCTATTTATTCTCTCTCCTTCTTTCACTCTCCCCTTCTCTCACCGCCTCTCCAATCTCTCTCTCCTTCTTCTCTCTCCCTCCAATCTCTCTGCTGCTCCTTCTCACTCTTTCCGATCTCTCATACCTGCTCTCTCTTTCCGATCTCTCTCTCCATCCTTCCTTTATTTTTATTTTATCTTTTTCTTCTTTTCCATCTCTTTCCGATCTCTCTCTTCCGTGGAGATTGAGATGGACACATATATAGGAATGAGCGGCGAGGATATAGAGCGAGATCGAAAACTCGAGATTGATATCGACGGAGATGCGATGTCGAAGGAGAGGCTCACGACGACGACGTGGTAGTTCGAGATCGGAGAACGTGTAAGAGTTGTATTTGTTAAATAGTATATAATTAATGTTGAAAAATTAGTGTATAATGTTGAAAAATAAGTGTATGAATTACGTGAATTAAGAGTATGAAGTTGAAAATAATGTATATGAACTATATAAGTAAGGATCTGAATTATTTAAATTAGGGTATGAATTTTGAAAATAAGGGTAAACTCTACCAATAACGTTTGAAATAAGTGTATGAACTTTTGTAATAACGGTATGAAAAATACAAATTAGGGTATGAACTTTTGAAATAAGCTATGAAATATATAAATTAGGGTATGAACTTTTGAAATAAGTGTATGAACTTTTGGAATAAGGGTATGAAAGATACAAATTAGGGTATGAACTTTTGAAATAAGGGTATGAACTTTTGGAATAAGAGTATGAAAAATACAAATTAAGGTATGAACTTTTGGAATAAGGGTATGAACTATACAAATTATGGTATGAAATTTTAAAATAAATGTATAAACTTTTGAAATAAGAGTATGAAATATACAAATTAATGTATGAAATTTTAGGTATGTTTTTATTAATTAGAAATTTTTGGGTATCTTTTTGTTAATTTAGTTTCAAAAGTAGTATGTTTTGTTAATTTATCAGGTTACTCAATGCAAAAGAGTTTTAATTACAGTAATAAGATGGTTAACCTGCTTCTTTGGCCGTTCATATAACATGCGTGTTGTAAGGTGGAAGAGATTATGTTAAAGCAAGAGAATATTCAATATTCATATGATCAACACAGCAGGGCCGGTTGCCGGTTCTGAGATATTTGAGGCCCGGTGCAAAAATTGAAAAACGTCCATTTTCTAATATTTTAGCAAAATGAGTTATATTGTTCATCGTTTTGCATTTACCTGAATGCAAGGCAAAATATCAAAACCCCACATCCTAAAAAAGTGTCATCCCAATTAAAGATTACAAATTCAAAAATACCCCGTTTTATGTAAAGGGCGGTAGGTACTACTTTATATTAAGGAGAGATGAGCAGTCGCATCAGTTATCTTATATCACCAATTTACCTTAAACATGAAGAGATTGTTCTAAAATTTTACATGTATCGGTTTTCTTATACATTACCTTAAATTTAAGAGACGTTACCAAAGGCCTTCTAAGGCAGGAAACATAAAAAATGCTGTGCAATGAAGCTGCCATGTTGAACGAAACCCCCTTTGTGGATGGACATTAACTGAAATAAAGATGGGAAAAAAAAGGGAGAAAACTAAAACTTAATTACGGTATATGTAAGAGGTGGTTAGGGTTTGGAGTGAAGACGCGCATTTGACCACAAAGTGTCACGCGATGTGTACATTTTTTTTGGAAGGATTCTTCAACAACAGAACGAGCAGCTCCGATGCAACTGGGACAGAAACCACTCGCTGATTTATCAAATGGGCGAAGAGTGCCACAGCGATCATTAACTCATCCTGTCAAAACCAGAAAATTATTAATACTAAGACTCATTACAGTGTATGTGCAAATAGGTAGCGTCTTTATACAATCATGATAATCTGAATCCAGTCTGAGACTCGTACTTCTGAAGTACGAGTCGTAGTTCTGAAATACGAGGTTGATTTCAGAATTACGACTCGTACTTCTCAATTACGAGATTGATTTAGAAAAATCAACCGTTTAAAAAAAAAGTCAAGTCACTTCAGAACTACGACTCGTACTTCAGAACTACGACTCGTACTTAAAACTACGAGTCTCAGACTGTATTCAGATTATGCTGACTGTATAAAGACGCCACCTTGCAAATAAGGTTGATGCAAGCTCAATTACCTTGTTCTCTGATTGTATGTGCTTTTGTTAATAGAAATAGTATTGTTATATAATCACCTAGCACGCTGAATATAACCTAGCAAGCAAAGTGAATATAATTGTGCATTTTCAATTAAAAGTCATGGCTTTTTGTGCCTGCAAGGAAATGACTCAGCGATTTATAAGTTATCATATCTGACCATGTCTCGTAATTTTGCGCGTGAGGTGTATGTTGAAATATTGATATAAAGAGGGGAAATAAAGAAGCCACTTTTGTAAAAATAAAATAGAAAAATAGAGAGAAACAAATGTACGGTATCGGATTGGAGATCATGATGGATGAAGACCTCGCGGAAGTAGAAGATAATGTGGCGGGACAGTATACGAGCGGCCAATTGCAGGAATTCGGTGCTATTATAGCAGACGCCAAAGCTCAGGTGTATCACTTGATAGATGCAGAACGTTTACGCTCTTTTTAAATATCATCACCAACGTGGTCGTGCCGTTTTATTTTTTGCTTATGTGGCTGGGGAGAAAACCCCTTGCAGAGTGCCCTACTAGATAAACACACTATTCATGTGAAAGATGCTGTGTTTATATCTGTTTAGTGAGAAGGTCAGGTAATTGATATTTCCCAATTTTATAAAGAGGAGTCGCAAGCCCGGCTTCATATTTTAGTTTAGGGGACTTATATCGCACCTTGTATGTAGTTGTTTTCAATATAATGCTGGTTAACAAACAGAATCTCACTGGGATGCACCATTTTAGCTGCAGAGCTTTTCTCCATGTGCAATTTTTTTTTGGTTTTTTGGTAATCATGCTTCAGTATTTTTTTTTAGTGGAAATTAAAAACCCAAAAAAATAAAAATTTTTACGGCTTCATTTCTACAGGGATCCCCGGCTGTTAGCCCAGAGCTAGACCTTGTCAATGCCAAAGATAAATGCACCCACTCTACCTCTCTCTGTGATAGTGCGATGCATCCGTATTCTGAATTTGGTATTTTGCTCCTTATATGTGATTCTTTCTTTTAGTATCATTTACAAATCTTTTTGTTTCCTTTAATTTTGATCTTTAACCGTGCCTAGGCAGATACTTTTTCGAGCTCCTTCTTTAACCCCGGGGGAAGTATTAAAGGATAAGCATGGGATGCAAAGGGAAAATGCACTGCAAAGTCTGTATTATTCTGTGTGGGCTATAGACCTTTCTTCTGCTAAAAATTGTGTTTCAAGATACCAAGTTTCTGTTTGTTTTTTCTTGTTTTGGTGTGGAATTCTGTTTGTTTGGCCTGAAACAATTGAATTACTGGTTTTAGTGTGCCATGCAACGCGCTTAACTCCGGAACCATATTATGCTACTAAATTATCGAACCAACACCATATATGGTTTCCAATGTATGAAACTTTGTTTAATGTATAGCAGCCTTGTTTACACTGTTTTGTGTTTGTTTGGAGCTTTACCGCGAATCTGTTTCGTATCACACGTATCAAAGTCATCTATTATTAAAATTGATTGAAGAAACCCCATCGTTAATCTTGCTTTAGTGGATATCATGAGTTGATGAATGAGCTCTCGGGTGTTTTAGTGGGTGTTTATATTCTACATAACATAGTACGAATACTTTTATGGCTCCTTATAAGAACTGTTCATTTAAATTTTTGAACAACATTGTTTCCCGGACAGCGAATATGACAGAATAAGTAGAAGAAAATTGCAGATAATTTTAAATTAACGAGAGATACCATGTTACTATGTAGTTCACCAGTTTCCACTCTAGTCACACTAAACGTAACATTTCTATCTGCATTAATGGCGTAAGACCTTGAATTTAGAGTAGACAGTTTAAACAGAGTTCAATACCCATTAAGATTAACAACTTCAACCAGAAAATACAGAACTTCAGAACAAGCCTTCTATTTCTTTTCTATAAAAGACTTGACGGTGCCCATCCACCGAATGTGCTCAGTTTTATCTTTGTTCTTCATATATGCGTGTAAGAAAGCAGCAAGATCATCACTTATACCCCTCTCCTCCAAGTAATCATAGAGTGAAATTTGAAGATTATCGTCCAATTCCCTGAAATATGTATCCGAAGTTTAGAACAAAATAACACAAAACTAGATAAAGCAACTTAACTCCACACTCCACAGACTAAGGGTGAGAAAAGAGATCATATCTATTTACAAATTTCTAAAATACGAATAAGAGCAAAAAACAGGGAGCTAATCACTAAAAGTGGCTTCACATTTTTAGTAACCACGACTAGGGTAAGAAATGTCTATATTTGTATGCGTGAGAAACTGAGAATTAAAGACTTCCATCAGTGTTCAAAAGTTTAAAAATTGGAAACATAGAGAAAGCAAATATATGCATAGACCAAGGAACAAAAAAGCAGTTGGATAAACTGATCAAGTATGAAAACTTCATCCGGTGAGAACAAGAAAGACCGGAAGCAATTTAGAAGATAAATTAAGGGCTTGTTTGGCTGAGGCTTTTAAACAAATACTAGGATGAAACTTTTTGAGGTTTTGAAAAGAAAAAAAGTCACTTTATCCAGTTTGAAGCTATTTCAATTTCAGGTCAAATGAAATTGAAAGTTAAAAGGCTACAGCCAAACGAGGCCTAAAAATCACTCTTGGTGACTCTGCTTGTTGCTAAATTTCGAAATAGTGAATAATCACTACTAGGCAGCTAATCTCCCGCCATGAGTTAGATGTACTCACTACTGGAGGATACTGACAATTTAATTGCTTCATTTAAATAATAGAAATGTTTAGTCATTACTATGAAAGTAGAATTACTTGAACAATGGACCCGGGTAGAGTTGATCTGCAATCTGATCACACCTACGTGTGTAGACCTTTTGTATCTCTACACTATCAGGCCATACCGAGCACACAAACTCCATCACCTCACCACCATCCCCTTTAAATATATTAACAATAAGTGTCATATGAAGTTTTATATCTTCTTCAGTGGTTACACCTCCAGGTTTTGGAACAGGCACAGAAGCATCAAACATTGTTGCTTCAAGTCTTATTTCCTCATTATCGCCGAACTTTTTGGTCAATTTTATCCATTGCTCTCCAGGTCGATGATCAATAGAAAATGAATCGAAACTGGGAGGAGGCTGCAAAATCAACAATATCATGAACAAAAGTTATCAATGTGAAATTATTGACATTTCATGTAATCATGTACTACTACTCGGCCTTGTAGGGTGTTAGTTATACAACTCTTCAGCTAGTGCCAGAGGTAAAATACTTTTTATTATTATTTTATAGGTACATTTTGTCACTTTCAGAAAACCAACTCTGAGTTTTTACTGTTGAGTCTTTTTCTTTCAAGTTCTGTAATTATTATCTACCCAGCTAGAGAAACAAACAATATCCCCCAAAAACCAAAAAAGATAACTGCTTATGCACTGAAATCTTAGTTAAACAAATCTCATCATCTATTTGCTAACAGACTCCAAATTTGACTTTCTCTGATATCTATCTAACAAACTTTAAGGAACCTACATATGTAAATATTTCTGATTACATAAGGACCTGCAAAAGTTCAAACAATGTTCAAATTCTTTTGTTCTTATTATAAGAAAAACACAAAAACCCTTCATAGTTATGGAAAATTATATTAAATTTTCTGGAAGTTAATTTTCTTAAGGAATAGAACAATAGATAGTTTTCGAATTGAGTGTGCCAACTAATATAATATCCACATATAATACCCAAATAGAGCATAAATTAATGTACATAGGAAAAAAGAACTCCCATTTGAGCAAATAACATGTATGCAGAAATTCATGGAACCAACTACACATGAATTTTTTTGACATCTTTGCTTTTTTGACCAAGTTACGCCATTTTAAAGTTGGATGAAGATGTGATTACAAAAACAGATAGTACATATATACTAATTGCAAACCATGTATGATTAAGCCTGTGGTAAATCATGAAGACTGCCTCCAAAAGAGCCTACTTATCACAGTGCAAAAGTGTAAACTCTAAAATCACAGGTTTAATTACCCTTCCATATATAATTCCAGTCACTTTCCAGGTTTAATAGTGGTTACCCTGATTTAAAATAATAATTGCTAATAATGTAGAAAACACTTGGAAGACATTGGGAAAACTTCATGGGGCATTAACTGTCACCCAACAATTTACAAGATTCTACATTTTGATTTACATAGTTTACTAATGATCCCACAATAATAGCCTGCAAAACTGTATTCCTTTTTTCTCGAAACCAGTTTTGCACGAAACTGGTTTCCTTCGTGTATCAAAGTTATACGTTTATGCACCCCAACATGAAACAAAAACAAGCATGGCAAATCTTAAGTTCAAAGCCCCTCTTTCTTCTCCTCCCCCTCGCTGCCGTCTTCCACTCTCTCTCCTCCTCCCTCTCTCCCAGCTGAACTGCCGCCTCCAACCCCTGCTCCTGGTCTGACATCAAGTTAACCTTCTGGCCAAGTCACCACCATCTTCCTCCTTCCCTCTCTCTCCCCAGAACCCTCCCCCAATTTCCCTCCTCTAGCTCCAGTCTCAGCCACTATGCTCACAAGTCTCTCTCCAGCCCCGGAAAAAATACTATGTTAATTTCCATACGCTTAAATAGGGAAATAGTTTCTCTTATGCATCAAAATTATCTATTCCCGCCCTTCCAATTTTCATGATCACTATTCCATTTTGGATGTTTAAACAGATGAAATTTTCCTAAAATAGAAACATAACGCCTTAGACCTTCAATTTACATACCAAAAACATTAATTGTAAAAGAATAAAAGCTGTGATACTAATTCACGAAGCAGCTGGAAAAAAAAAATAGATTGGGAATGGGAAAACCTGAGAAGGGATAAAGCGCATTCACGAAGCAGCTGGAAAAAAAAAATAGATTGGGAATGGGAAAACCTGAGAAGGGATAACGCGTTCGATTGGGACGGAAAGAGTATATCATTTGAAAACTGAACTTACATACTCGATTTAAAATGCCATACACCCACATAGTATTAATTGCAAAAATAAAATAAAATTCATGATACCAATTCACAAAATAAGCTGAAAAAAAGGCAAGATTAGGGTTAAATTGGGAAAACTTATTCCC
This sequence comes from Primula vulgaris, assembly GCA_963920805.1. Lineage (NCBI taxonomy): Eukaryota > Viridiplantae > Streptophyta > Magnoliopsida > Ericales > Primulaceae > Primula > Primula vulgaris. The sequence continues at coordinate 32,746,744 of OY987217.1, forward strand.
CATAGCTAAGTAATCTACAACTTAATTAAACCCTTGATTAAAAAGCTCATATACCACATGGTATACGTAGTAAACAAACAGAACCCATTATACTAATTCACAAAATAAGTAGAAAATGGTATTAACTACAAACAAACAAAGCCCATTGTAATAAATCACAAAACAAGCGGAAAAAGGGTATAAAATAAGTAAAACCTGAGAATGGTTTGAGCTTTCGAGTTCGTAATCGATCTCATTACGAAGTTTCTATCGAAAGACGATTTTCGCATTCTGATACATAGTTTCTAGTTCAGACTGAGGTTGAGGTAATAGGTTGTGTTTGTGAAATGGAGCTAGGGTTTTGGTGAATGGTGAAGAAGAAAGAAGGGTTCTTTTAATTAAGAATTACCAAGAGTAGAACTTTCTAATTAAATCTTGTATATTTACAAGTCACTTATAAGTTGAAATAATTAAAAAAATGACTTATCAACAACATACACTGGGTTTTCTCATTGCTTTTTAAAAACAATGACCAACAAAGCCAATGCCAAACGCGTCCTTAATTAAACCATTGATTAAAAAGCTCACATATCCACATGGTATTAAGTGCAAACAAACAAAACCCATTATACTAATTCACAAAATAAGATGAAAGTAACAAACTTAATCCCGATAGCTAAGCAATTCTACAACTTAATTGAACTCTTGATTAAAAAGCTCATATACCCACATGGTATTAAGTAGCAAACAAACAAAACCCATTATACTAATTCACAAAACAAGATGAAAGTAACAAACTTAATCCCGATAGCTAAGCAATTCTACAACTTAATTGAACTCTTGATTAAAAAGCTCATATACCCACATGGTATTAAGTAGCAAACAAACAAAACCCATTATACTAATTCACAAAACAAGATGAAAGTAACAAACTTAATCCCGATAGCTAAGCAATTCTACAACTTAATTGAACTCTTGATTAAAAAGCTCATATACCCACATGGTATTAAGTAGCAAACAAACAAAACCCATTATACTAATTCACAAAATAAGCTGAAAGTAACAAACTTAATCCCGATAGCTAAGCAATTCCACAACTTAATTAAACCATTGATTAAAAATCTCATCTACCCAAATAGTATTAATAGGAAACAAACAAAACCCATTATACTAATTCACAAAATAAATGGAAAAAAAAGAAAAAACTAGGGTAAAGTAATGAAAACCTGAGAAGGGTTAGAGTGTTCGAGTTCGTAATCGATCTCGTTACGGAGAAGCCTAAGAATGTTGTTATCGAAAGCCGATTTTCGCATTTCTGATACATAGTTTCTGGTTTGGAGTGAGACTGAGATAATAGGGTTGTGTTTATGAAATGGAGTTAGGGTTTTGGTGAATAGTGATGGAGAGAGAAGGGTTTTTCTCAGTAGACGCTGCGCCATGGAGGAGAGAGAGAGAGAGAGAGAGAGAGAGAGAGGTTTAAGGAGGGTTTTGTTTGTGATTCAGGCTGCATTTTTCACTGCAATGTATATTACCCTAAATCCGAATTACGGTTTTTAATTTAAATTTACGGTTTTTGCGTTCAAAACATATATTTTACTATCGAAAAATCCAAGCTCTTTGTGATTAGAGGGTTTTTTTTAATTATTGGATGAGGCTGGATTTTTCGACTAGAACAAATATTTTTTCATTCAAAAACCGTAATTCAGAATTACGGTTTGTCTTTTTAAAAAAAAAAATTGTAAAAATAAAAAAGTAAATTTAGGCGTGAAAACATATTTTTTTCAGTCGAAAAATTCAGCCTCTTATTTGATATAGATGATGATATGAATCTATAATTAAATTGGTGAAATGATGATTAATGATAGTGATTTTGATGGAGATACGAGGGTTTTTGATGAAAATGGGTGAATATATAGAGTGATATGTATATATGAGTAGGGCTGTAAATGAGATGAGCTGTTCGTGAAATTGTTCGTGTTCGGCTCGGCTAATGCTCGGTTCATGTTCGTTCATTTATAAATGAACACGATAATGAACAAGAATATAGTGTTCGTCTATTAAGTGAACTGAACATGAACAACCCTCTGTTCGGTTCGTCTAAACTCGTGTTCGTGTAACTATATATAAAGTTTGATAAAATAAAATAAATAAATATATTAAATGATACGTTTGTATTACTTTGAACTTATTATGTTAATTTATATCATCATACTATAAATACAGTCACCGATTTTATCGTTAAGTATTCAACTCGTTAAAGTAATCATACGTATGTAAAAAAGGATTTATACAATATATAAACTTAAATTATATGTGAAGTGTTTATTCTAGTTAACAATATAGTAATATATGATAAAAGAAAAATATATTTTAAAAAGAAAGAAAAATATATTTTTTTTTCAATTATTAAATGTTTTGGAAGAAATTAGATGTTCACGAACAACTCGTGTTCGGCTCGTCAAATGTTCGGTTCATGTTCATCAAATGTTCGTTCGTATTTAAATGAACATGAACCGAACATGAACAAGAGTTTTAGTTCATGAACTGAACATGAACAGAGGGTTGTTCGGTTCGTTTCGTTTCATTTACAGTCCTATATATGAGTGTATGTATGTATGTTTGTAATTTCTCAGTCGATCGATCGGGGTTCACAACCGATCGATCGGATAAATACATTGTAAATGTGTTATAGTACTCAGCCGATCGATCGGGGTTCACAGCCGATCGATCGGCTGTGACCCCCGATCGATCGGAGAAATATATTGTAAATGTGTTACAGTACTCAGCCGATCGATCGGAGTTCAGAGCCGATCGATCGGCCAATCTGTCTGGAAAATCTGTTAATTTTCAACACATGGGCAATTTGGTAATTTTTCAGTCAAACCGTAAATCTGACTTACGGACCGTAAATTTGACTTACGGTTTGACTTGAGTCTATAACTGTAAGTCAAAATTACGGTTTGTAAGTCAGAATTACGGTCCGTTTTTTTTTTTTTACGGTTTGAGCGTAAAAAAAATGATAAAATGCATTCGAAAAATCCAACATCTTTTGTTTGTGATTAGATGTTTTTTTGATTATTTGATATAGATGATGATATGAATCTATAATTAAATGGGTGAAATGATGATTAATGATAGTAGTGGGTTCGGTTTTGTTAGGGGTTTTTAAATGTTTTGTTTACCAAACTCATCAAAAGTTTCGGTTTAGTACAACCCAGCCTACCATTTTTCTAAAACTATAAACCAGTATTGATTTTTATTGTTTTATGCATTTTTTGTCTAACTTGCCGAAAAATGATGACGCGGCTGGCCTTTGTCTAAATTGACGAAAAATGATGACGTGGCTGGCATTTTTCATACGAAGGGAAAATTGGTCATTTTGAAGTGATAGGTTGGGTTATTAAACCAAAACTTTTGGTAAGTTTGGCATACAAAACTGTTAAAGTAACAAAGTGTACTAAATAATCATTAAATTGAAATTTGGGGGTACAATATTCAAAAAGTGGTAGGCTGTGGTACTAAACCGAAACTTTTGGTAATTTTGATGCACAAAACTGTTAAAATCTTGTTTGGTAAGTGTTATAAAAGTCGAACCTAGCGGAATTGAAACACCTGAGTAAATTAGGTGAGATTAAACGATTTGGCAATGATTAAACGGTATTCGACGGAATTAGGCGTTAGACAAACTATTTATGACTATGCGCCTTTTAGAACTTAGAACGTTGCGTTTAATACATAACTTTTGAAAACTATGGTGATGATAGACCAAACTAGTTGGGCAATGACAATGAACACAAATATGCTAGTACATGATAAAAACGTATAGTTGTATGGTCCCATCTAGCACGAACACGGGTTCGTGTGTCCTATACGATACAACACACACACGACAAAACGATAAATTTTAAAAATTTAGCCTATGAATGATTAGGATAAGACAATTAAATAATAATAAATATATTATTTATATGGATTTATGTATAGCTTGTTTTAAAAAATATATATAATGTTTTTCAATTGGAACATACAAATCTTAGTAATAATTACATTTTTTATCTGAATATTTCTTAATTTTTGAAATAAAATTGTAAATTTTGAAAGTTTATAAATTTTTTATTACTAAAATTTATGTTCCTTCTGTATTTAAAGTGTAAATTACATTTTAGAAAAGTGTCTAATGAGTGTCCGTGAAAGTGTATGTCTGGTCAACATGTCAATACAGTCAGTACACGGAAGGTGAAGAATCCAACACGTAAAATGAATAGTCGGACGGGTGTCCGACACGGTGCGTGTATGTACGACACTCATACGTCGCCATTTTTTGGAATGTCTGTGCATCATAGGTTATAATTAATTATATTAAAATGGGTGTATGGGGTAGTGTAGCATGAGTGTGTAAATAATTATTCGAAATAGTTTAGCTAGCAAATTTTTGTACTATTTTTGAAAAAAAAAATCGGTATATCAAAGTTTCGGTTACGAAACTAGGCTGCTATAACGTGTGTCATCATAATTTACATTTTTATTTTCAGAGCATTGATATATGCACACCCAATTTAAATTTCGAGTTACACCACATCATGTAAATGGAAACTGCATTTTTCACACTTTAATCCATAAAATACGGTATGTAATTGTATTTTGGCCCCTATTTCAACCAATCACAATCTCACATATCATGGTGTGCATTTATTAAGTGTAACAATTATTTCTCTTATTCTTAAGTATTAAATATGTTATAATATGATAAGTAAATTATGTTTATGTATGTATCATCATAAATATTCATATAACATTATGTTTACTAAGAAATAAAATGTCACAACACATGTTAAAAGGAACAATAAATTTATAAAACCAAAGCAATAAATAATCAGTCAGGTTAGTTTAGTTCAGTTAAGTCAGTTTGCATAGAATGAGTGAAAGTACGTACACTTTAGTTTAACAGTTATAGTAAATTTATCTCGAAAATCAAGAAAATTCAAAACACCCTTAAAAAAAGGGAATGCCAGGTCACTTCTCCACTGTATCACTAACCTGAAACTCTAATCCCCATTTTTATCCCATAAAAAAAAAGGAATAAAACCAATGCCTTTATTTTATTTTCTCTGCTTCATTACACCATAAAAAGAATACCCTCTTATTTTCAAGAAACTTTAGAACATACATAAAAAACACACAACACATAAATAGTGATATAGTATATAGAAAAATATGTTGTGTAGGAAAAGCTCAATAAGAACATGGAGTGGATCTGTTCCTGTGTACTTGAATGTATATGATCTAACTTCTATAAATGAATATGCTTATTGGCTTGGTCTTGGTGTTTATCATTCTGGTGTTCAAGGTAACACTAGATAGATTTAATTCCTTTTCTTTTTCTTTTTTAACTAAATTTTTCACTTTTTCTTTTTCTTGTTATTGTTGTTGTTGAATGTTTTAGTCTAAGGATGTTCCACATAGTTGTTGTTTTTTTTACTTGCAAGGGTAGCGATTTATTTGTTGAAGTTTCGTATACGAGAACAGATTTGCTATAATCTTGGAATTTTGAAGAAATGCAAAAAAAACTAGATTTATTTTACAGAAAATGATTATGGAGCTATGTTCTGTTGTCAGGGGGCGGAACCTGGATGATTTTTTCAGGAGGCGTAAAAAAATATGTCGAATAGAAAAAAATAGGTTTTAATACAAAAATAATTTTTTTCTTATATTCAACGTGGCATAAAATAAATATGAAGTAAAAGACAAAAGACAAAAGACAATGAATAATAAAATAATTTTTTAGGTAACCTTGTTTGGGAAAATACAATAGGTATTTAGAAAATTTGGTAATTTCAAAGTAAAAAACATAAAATTTTAGAAAAAAAGAAGCTAACATGATTTTAACTCCTAACCTTCCACTGCCTTATGGTCCAATTTTACCATTACACCAGCAACTCTTTTGTTTAACTAGGAGGTGCCATCAATGTATAAAAAAAAATAAAAAATTGAAAATCGCCGCGGGGTGGTCACGGCCACCCCGAGCCCCCCATTGGGTCCGCCCCTGTCTGTTGTTACAACATAATTTTGAACTGGTGGTTGGATTGGATCTTGTCCTTGATATGATTGGTGAATTAAAAGAAAAACTTTTTTGTGAAATTCTATGAATTCTGATGAAATTTGAATTATTTTGTATGGAAGCACATGGCATTTAGTTCCTTTTTAATTTCATTCAAATTGTGTACTACTTCATTTGATAACAGAAAGCAATTTGTAAAGATTGTTGGTATTGTACTGAAAAATAAAATTCATACTTTCCAGGTGAAATTTGGAGGAACCACAGTGTGCCAGTGTTGCTTATTATTATAAACATGTTTATAAGTTCTAATGTGAGAATAGAAGAAAGTGTTGTTCGAAGAAACCTGATAAGTAATTACTACTAATTAGTAGTGGCTCTAAATGGACAAAATTCTAAACCGTCCAATATGCCAATGCTTCTTTGTACATCATTTTCGAACCAATCAAAATTAGCAGAATTCCGACCTTCTGACAACATGTCTAAATGTGAGCAATCAATTAATCTTCTAGACGTTTAAGCCGTTAAAGACAATTGAAAAATGCTAAAATCTGTTAAAAAGTAGATAAATATGATAATGCTGCGTAGTATCATTATTTAATACGATTAAAATATATCTAATTGGTTTTTGATTATACATCTAGTGTTCATCCTGCGATGATTTTCCCCTTTTTTATTGTTCATATCAGTTCATGGAGTGGAGTATGCGTTTGGAGCTCATGAGCATCCAACTACTGGTATATTCGAAGGGGAACCAAGACGATGTGATGGATTTACTTTTAGAAAATCTATTTTGATTGGATGGACGGCGCTGACTCCTACAGAAGTTAGAGAAGCGATGGAGAAAATGGCACAAGTTTATAAAGGAAATGCTTACAATCTCGTATCTAAAAATTGCAACCATTTTTGTAACGACGCTTGTATTAGGCTCACTGGAAATCCTATCCCAAGTTGGGTCAATCGGCTAGCAAGAATCGGTAATGCATCTTTTAACTTCAGCTTTTTTGCTTTTTTGATTAAAAGTTAGCCTATATATGGTAGACCTATTAGGAGGCTAGGAGCTCAGAGTTCCTGGATATTCGGACTGAAAAGGATAGAAAGTTTAAGCATTAGAACATAGCTTTTTTTCTGAACCCCAAAATATCCAGCTTATTTGCTTTTAAGCTGCAACCTCACGAGCCCTGAAAGACATTGTCTGAAAATGGCAACCGTGTTGTTTTATTTTCTATTGGTGAAATGGTGAATTTTTTTTGCTGAAAATGAGGTTTGTAAGTTGTAAAAATGCTGATGGTTTTTACTAATTCGCAACCTCAAAATGTCAAACACATGTCAAACACAGCTAGCTTTAATGGCCAAAAATTCAGAAAACTTGGCTTTTAAGCTGGTCAGACAAATAAATTCCAGTTTTGAAGACAAATTAACTGAGCTTCAATCTGCAACCAATCAAGGTCTAAGTTTCAGCATACTTAAGACTAGAAGGACCAAAACTTCTGGAAAGGATTACATAATCTATTGATTTTTATTTTTATTTTTGTAATCATCTGTTGATTGTTGTAACCAATGAGTGTAGCTTTGTATTAGTAAAAAAAGGCCATTACAAAGTATTTTGAGAGTTGTTCTAAATCCAATGTGCTAATATGTACTTTAATGTTTACGAATCAAAAACAAATAAAAGAAGTTCGTACACGCATGAACAAAAAGAGTTAGCGACGCTTTCCTTGCTTGGTATTCTCAAAACTTAAAAAAAAAAACTGATTGAGATTTAAGACACATTCTGCACTGTTTTAGGCATTGTTCAAGTAAATTTAACCTTTTAGCACTTTGGTAGATTGGATTTGATCACCAAGTTATTGATCTATAACTTGTGATCTGTAGGTTTTTTCTGCAACTGTCTTGTTCCTGGGAGCCTAAGCAACACGAAAATCCGTCATAATAGAATCGAAGACAAAATTTGCGAAGGTGACAAAAACAAACCAAGACGCAAATTAAATGAAAAAATATCATCATCGTCTTCTTGTTCATCGTCGTCTTCTTCTTCTCCAATTGTTCCATCTTCGAACAGAGGTAGCAGAAACCGAGGTTGTTCTGTAATTCTGTCCCCACCCTCGATTATCGACCCTAGCCGAGCTTAGAATTTTTCCCTAAGACTTGGCCATGAAAATGTGATTCCTTATTTCCTTTGTCTTTTCTTTTGTTTACTTCGTTTTTCTTATATTGGTTGTTTTTATTTCATAATGCTAACAGCTTGTTGGGAAGCCTAGCAACATTTCACTTCTAAATGGTTTGAAATCCCTTCGAATCCCTTTTGATTTAGTCAAGTCCTTGTTATTAAAAAGCTTTATGATGTAATCCGTTTTTGCGTAATGTCGGGTTTCTATTGCCATTACGTTTACTTTTTTTTTATTCTAACAATGGTCGAAAAGGTGTGAAAACTGTCGTAGATGCGTTTTCGATCAGCAGGTTGAGCTATTGATTTAATTATTTTGACCAAAACAATAAACGGACTATTGTTCACAGAGCCTCTAAGTCAATTTAATATGATATTGTATTATTCAGTGGAATTATTATATCTAGCCAGAGAATATAGTGATGATAATGTTAAACATTTGAAAGGGAAGGGCAATAAAAAATGTCTTGTTTTGCTGTTGAAACATGATAGTGTCACCATAGATTCTATGCTTTTTAAAAAGCTTTTAATTCTTGCAAAATGCTCTTTTTTCTTTTCTTTTCTTTTCTTTTCTTTTCTTTTCTTTTCTTTTCTTCCTTTACCAAACAACTGATTTGGTTTTCTTTTGCTTTTCCACAATATACTTTTGGACTTGGAAAGTCTCGATTGATACCAATAAAAGGACCCACTCACGTCATAATCAAATAACCAATTAATGTCATCACTTGAAAAGAATTTACCTGATTAGCAAGTATACTATGATTAATATTAGCAGGTAGCTTAGTGAGTAATGATGAAGCCAACTGAGTTTTGTGACAGCAAAAATCGATTTCAATCTCTTTTGGTGGTGCTAGTGAGTGGTACTATTAGTTACCAAAATTCGCCGGAATATTTTATTTTACAAAAGGTTAACCTCACTGTAGTACTCTAATTAGCTGTATCGTAAGTCGAACCCCCCTGAAAAATAGCAATATCGCTCGATAAAATAGGAAGAAACTCTTCCACGAAGTTAAGATATAAAACAAGACAACCAAATATATATTTGCATATAACATTTGATTAATTCGAATATCTAAGAGCAAATATTTGAAACATGACCTTTTAAGAGTCCAGCCAAATGAGAGAAAGTAACTCACTTAATACCAGAGAGAAAAAAAACTGCGACTTTAACGACAGACCTTGTAGTTTTCTCCTGTCTTTACAGAAAATAGACTTGCGCATAATTGTTAAAAAAAAAAAGAACCAACACGATGCGAAATAGGCTAAAGAACAAGACAACCACAAAATAATTCAAAAACTTTGGTTGGAACTTATAAGCTTTGTCTCAGAACAGGACAACCAGAGAGACCATACATATCACCAAACTTCTATGATTAGGAAGGTAAGCTACAAAGTTCCTTTCTTGTACACAAAAGTGCAGTAGACCAAGCATGCACTCTCACTAAAATAACATTGAAATATTAAAAATACAAGTAGCAAAATCTTTCTCGAAAAATTGGGAAAAATTTACGAAGCTGCTGCCTCGGCAAGATAGCATGTGAAGAAAGAAACTGCATCTTGTAAATGATGTGATCTAACATCTTCAGGGACCGGCGCAGTAAATACAGACTTGAAGCAGCTCAACTGAACATCTAGTGTAGAATTTTCACCACTATCCGATAGAAGTAAGTTGCTGATCTCTCGGGCCATCATTGAATATGCAATCCTAAAAGAAAAAATACCCAAAAAGGGCACAAAAATCAACATCTCCCTCCACAGAACCACAATGAAAGGGTGAAGTATAATAGTTTCCATACTTTAAATTCCTATATGATCCCCATAGTTCCAATTACAACACCACAGGACCACAATGAAGGGTGAAGTATAATAGTCTCCATACTTCAAATTCCTATATGATCCCCATAGTTCCAATTACAACACTGTTGGTCCGCATATTTTGGATAGAATTCAAATTTTGTTCACCCACAGTTTCAATTAAAACAATATCGGTTCGTGTAGTTTGACTAAGTTGTACTAATAAAACTCACACTTCAAATATGTAATGCAACCGGTCTTCATAAGTACCGTTATTGGTTTCTAAAGTAAGGTACCACCAATGTAATTTTCTAAATAAGTGAGGAGCAAAAAGTATTGAAGCTGAAACTATCGGCACCAAATCAAGATTCTCTTTCAGTATACATAGTTGTATTTCACTGGGAATAAACTTCCCGAGTTCGAGAAATGTAACTACTCAAATGATAAAAGATGGCACATTTCTGAAATGCATGTACTGAAAATTGTCACGACCTTATAAAAAATAAAATTGTAGATACCTTGCATCAACATGAAATCTGTCACCCCAAACATCCAAAGACTGGTTTAGCCGACCAAAGAAGTCTTTACAAGCATCATTTTTGCTCTCAAGGTTATCCTGCTTGAGATAATACATTTTCATCATGTCTAATTTCAAGAGTTGTGAAAGGGATAAAGGAAGCCAAAATGTACTCGAATACAAAACATATTCCAAACAGTATCAGGTGAAGTTGAATGGAAAACAGCATAGGCGAAGTAAATTATATAACAAGGCATACTAAATTCACGTTAAGTACAGTGCTGATAGAGAATCAGAGATAAATGACGGAAGAGGCAGGAGAGAGGGCGATAACAATTCAAAGTCATGGACCTCGATGATAATATCTTTTTCAATTTTTACCAATGTGAGCCTACTATAGTAAATAGCAGAACGTAAATTTTCTCATATCTTTGGCAGAAGGATGCATACCAGTTCATATGAGGTAATCTCCTTTTCCTGTAAAGAGGTCCTTAGCACATAAAAAGAAATATAAATTCCAGCTCCCAAGTCCCAATTTTCAATTTCTGATTTGTGATCTTCCATGGAAGTTGCAAGGTTATAAACCTCTGAGTTGGAGCCTGTTAAAAAAAACAGCAGTTGTAATATATTTTTTACAACAATGGCATTTACGACTTTAAGGCAACGCTATCCACGTAGGAAGAAGTGTTACTATTCTCATGAAGTTACCAGAGCCAAGAAAACGATCAGTGGCGTTTCCAGTGTTTTAGTGGCCTCAATCGAGCTTCACAATTGAGGCCTTTCAAAAAAATTATTATTTTTTTACTAAATCGAAATATGATTCAGACATCTAAATTATCATCCAATATATGAATCAAATTGAAAATAATAAACTTTAGTGTTATATATAGTACTATATATGAAATACATGCGCTAAATATATAAGGAAATGTTTTAACCATTATTTTGTGATTTTCTTGTATGCAAATTTTATTTTTGAGCTCGTTGATAAGTAATTAAGAACTCCTATATTTTTTGATTTGGTTAGTTTATCAATGTAAATCACAGTGGCTCCTAAAATTTACGTGCAGACCACTCATTATTTGATCAGTTTGGTAGATAATACATAATGGAGTACAATCATCAATTTTCTTAAATTTACAAGTTCTACAATGCAAATTCCCCAAACTGGTGGGCCCTACTAAGAGATGAGGCCCCACTTGCTTGCTTGGAGAATTAGGTCCTCCTTTTGTTCCTAAAAATGGTAAAATTCACAAATTAAAATTGGTTTTTTTAATTCTCTCATTGAGTTTTTGAAGTACGTAGACAAGTGACTGAATTCTACCACAATCCCTTTGAAACATCTAGATTTTATAGAAATTAATCTTGTTTGTCAAGTTCACGTATAAATGGTAATGATGCAGAAGTGTACGTGAATATAATCTTGACAAGTATATCTTGTGGCAATAACAGTTTTGTCATATAAAGTCATTTCTACTTGTGTGTTTTCTATTTAAGTACATTAAATGAGTGTCTGTGAACTAGAAAATAGAAGCAGAGGTTCAATATTCCAGCACACCCACTGTTTCATATAATAAATATAAATATGTGTGTGTGTGTGTGTGTGTGTGTGTGTGTAAATATGTAATAGATTTTGTAGCACGTCATAATACCAACCTTAAAGCAAATCTGTAGACTGTAGAGAACCCAACACACCCTAAGCCAACGATTTGATTTACATACATATGGAAAGACAAGAAGATGCAAACAAGGGTTTGAGGAATCAATTGTCAGAAATTGGAATCCTTAGGCGTTCAGTGTGAAGTATACATACTCAGGGATCTACTTTGCAAATTCCAAAAATCTAACTAGTTCAGAAGAAAGGCGTGAGAAAAACAATAGTAACTTTGTTTTAAGTAGCTTGGCAGAACGGCAGTAGAAGTAGCAGCCTGGATAAGTTTTCAAAATCATATCAATTATTTTGTAATCATCTAAAACTTTGAATATAAAAGAAAATTTCTCGCAAGGTTTACTGTTGATTATTTTATCACTATGTTGTGAGGTTGTTTGATATTTGATTCGGGCTCGTCTCAAATTATTAAAAAAAAAATAACCCATGAAGACCAAAGCTAACGCTCATCTATACATACATTTCTACAAAAGCGTATCTGGTTTCCAAATAGAAGCATCTTTCTATCAGAAAAAACAGAACAGGGTAACCGAGAGCGAATAATGGAGCAATTTATCAAAAGGAGTGTTACATATTCTTGATCCTAAAGGGATTAACGAGTAACATGCAGAGAATAGCTTTATTAGTGATACAGTTTAAATGGATAATATATTAGTCACAGCCAAGGAATTTTACCCGATAAAAATAGAGAATGAGCAACTGAAGTTATAAAAATGGTGTGTGCCTTTTGCCAGCTTCCACATTCAATGAAACTTTCAAGAGCCTTTGACAGATCACCAGAGTAATTGAAATAAACCGCCTGCACTTACAAGAAATAAGATTAACTTATGCCTCAACATATTAAAAAATAACACTAATAGCCATTAAGACAATGTAGTCATCTAATTATAGCATAACGACGGGTGGTTCGGTCAAGAAATAATGAAATATAGCACCAAAGCCAATATTAACTACAAGCGGGTTTGGTATATTACAAGCATTTTCGTTTTTAGTTTATGCCTCTTATTCGCACTTAATTGAACTGACATTACTACGACTTTAAAAGCATCATTGTTCTCATGTCAGGATGATTTCATAACAAATTAGATTGAGACCAGTGGAAATAACCTAAAAGAAATGCCTTAGTATCCCGAAAGTTTTACCCAACTATTTTGGATTAGTTTGGGGAGCAAAATCTCATTGCAGGTCTACATATTTATGATCCGATAGTACATTTCTATATAGTGTATGAGTAGAGTTTCCGGAAATGATTTCTGTCTGGTTGTACTTTGTAGTATTACTCATAACTTAGTTGGGTTTCTAAAGCTGCAGTTTTCCAGGATAATCCTCTAAATTCAGAAGATATAAAAATATGCAAAACCCCTGAAACACAACCTAGAACATCACGGACTTTGATTATTGGAGCACAGTACTAGCATGGCTTAATTTAAGAGAGGGAAAAAAAATATTACCATAGCTTCATGCAACCATGCCAAAGGAATACCCAACTCCTCAATAAACTGCCTCTGGTGTTCTTGTGTACTCCAAATCTCACAATATTGGGATAAAATTTCCCTTATTACGATACCATGAATATTTGGAAAATCATCACGATTTGGCATATGAAGTGCAACATATATAGCCCAGTGACAATGACCCATGCAAAGCAGCTGAGAAATTAGTCCCATATCAAGAGCATGAAGATCATTAGACCTAAACACATGAAGCGATTCTAATACTGTTTTTTGGTGCCAAATCATATGATAATCAAGCGGATCGTTTATAGAAGAATACGAAGTAAACATTGTTTTTAAATCGCCAAAATTGTCGCCATCCTCACTTGCGTGTAGCATCATAAGATAATACATCAGGTCAAAACGTTCTTTTACATTTTGATCCACAGCCTCGTCTACTGATTCGTCGATGTAAATAGGAACCGGACACGGGGCTTTTCCATCACAAACAAGCTGCTTATAAGTGTGAAAAATAACAGGTAACGGAGTTGTCGGTGGGAGATGGTACCACATTAACAAACCCAAAAACCTTTTCCAATCGATATTTACCCCTTCTAAAGCACCTTCGATATTGCCCGCAAGTAACTCATAAATTCTTATTCGCTCGGGCTCAATAAACTTAAAATCCATGCCATGTGTTTTCCATAAACAAAGCTGTTTCGCAATATCAGAACGATTTATTGTCGATCCACCAGCTTGGCTTATTAAACAAGCCAATCTCACATCACCTTTTGAAACTGCCAGCTCAGTAGCAGAGTTCAGTTGGCACCCGGTCAGCAGTAAGAAAATGTGGTTTAAATAGTTTGAATCATTTAAAGAACTCACGTCTTCTTGTACTCTATGGCACACATACTCCTGCAGCCACTTGCTAAAGTGTGCTCTTCTAATCAAAGGAAGTGCTTCTTTGTCAGGCTCTAGAGAATCATATTTATTATCATCCATTGTTTCTTCATCATTTAATTTCTCAGATTTTCTTTCAGAAAAAAGAACCCTTATTAATTCCCATACCATGGCTTGGTGAAACAAACCCAAACGAGAAGAAGTAGCTAATCCAGGGTTATCGAGCTTATGTTCGATGATATCAATATAACTCCGACAAATCTCAGATAACATCGTCCGATCAGATACAACCTCTAAAAGCTTTATTTTAAACGACCCAAAAGTCACTTCTTTTTCTATGTGATTTATTTCTTTATGGAAATTTAATGTTGATTCAAAACAAGTAATAAGTTCTTCACTTACTTTACCATTTTCATCTCTCACTGTATTATCAATCGCAACTTTCTCCAGATTGACAACGGACGATAATACCCCTGGAGAACCAGTGGACCCCACAGGTGCACCTGTATGAACAAGCGTACCGTTAGGACCCCACCCTACACGAAATGACCTACCCATAAACAAAGCCGCATCAACAATATTATTGGAGTGATTGTTCGAGATGGGTGTTACGTGTTTTAGTTCGAGTTTAAACCCCTCAACTCTTGTAGCCTTAACAGATAAACCCTTATTTTGTTGAGCCATTAAAATATTACCAGAAGAGCTTGAGTTAACATTGTTTGGTCTATACTCGAGCAAAGCTAAAGGGGTTTTTCGTTCCAATTGAATTGATTTTTTTGTAGAATTTAATAAAGGAGACCTTGCATTTTCGTTATTTTTTCTCTCAATTGAGTCTTGTCTCTCCTCTTCCTCAGCTGGAAACATCATCATTCGCATCTCTTTCATCCTAACAGGATCAAGCCCGAGATGAGCTGGGAGTGTATGCGATAGTAGAGAGGTATCTAATATTGTTGGTTCTTCATCGATATCAGAGATCTCACCAACATTCATATCTTCATTATCTTGCAATACTATATTCCCATCGCCCATTACTATATCCTCTTCCTCATCGTCAGATAAACCAAACCTGCTAAAATGTTGAACCAAGAATTTCCATTCACAGTTAATTGGATCAAATGAAATAAATTCGGCACCTTGTCTCTCTACTATCTCCTTCAACTTTTTCTCTATCTTTCTCAAACAGCCCACGTCATCATTCACTGATTTTATATTCACTATCAAAGTCACTTCGGCTGGCTTGTTAAGGCCTTGGCCAACCTGGGGCTTAATATGCTCATTATCATACACGATTATCTCATGTCTATTGAACTTGACGGTTTTATCCAAATCCAACCATCTAATATCTGTGTTGTCAATAAATCTCACATATCCATAACCAAGTCGACCCACTGTAAAATCTTTAACGCGAGTGCAATATCCGGGATCAATAAGCTCTCGAGTGGCTAATTCATTCAAGCTAGGTTCAATGAAATAGTCAGATGATTGCAATATGGGCAGTGACGCAAATATTTCGTTCAAAACTCGATATGATGAATATGTATCAACATTTTCCACAGTAACTCTCCTTTTCTTGTTCTGATACTGAGAATCAAGTTGGGAGATGGGAGGTCCCACATCAATATCCATACTTGTTTTGCAGCAGAGGGTTATAATTATTTCTTGAACCAACGATGCTACCTGATTATACAAAAGATAAATATTACACTACTCTGAAATATTAGGAATCCATACAAAAACTAATAAAAACAAAAAGCCTTTGGAGTGTTCCCCCTATAAACCTTACTACAATAAAAGAAGAGCATTTTATCAGAGCAACTAACATTGTGATGAAATGAAGCTTAAAAGTTGGAGCAAAAACTCATTAAAACATTTAAACTTATATTCTACCTATTTGTAGAAGTAAAACGGTCAATGCACTAGGACACGCTAAGACTATAAATCTAAAAATCAAGCAGTAGAATTCAAAACTTTGAGCCTTTGACCATAAAAAGATCAAAACCTCGTCTTAAATCTGAGCAGTCACAGCATCCCAGCTGATAAGCAAGTAAATTTTGAGCTTGAGAGCTCCAACCAATTAAACTCTCGTGAAAATCAGATTATAAATAAATTCTACAGAAACTAACGCTGTAACATCAAATGCCAGAGTAACCAAAGGGGCTTATTTAATTGCAGCTCTCCTGCAATTAAGTTGGCTTAATTGAAGCTGAAAATATGCATTTATACTATTCGGATTTAACCCATTACTAACTACTTAGGCTTTGTTTATTTGTAGCTATTAAGCTAAAAAGTGGAAACTTTTAACATGGTAAAGAAGACCCAACTCTTATTAATGCTTATAAAAAAGATAAGCTAGATTATCAGATAAATTAAAGTCCCCAATCAATTGAAAGCTAACTAAGACTTCGATTATAACCCTAACTGTATATTTTCAATATTAATCTAATTAGCCAGTTATAATCTAAATTACACAGAAATTGACACTATAACATCAAATGCCAAAGTAATTTATCTACTTTTTTATACTATTTCACTTTTAAGCTAAAATGATGGAATATTTTACCATGATAAATAAAACCCAAGTTTTTTTTTAATGCTTATAAACAAGATAAGCTGAATAAATAGATAAATTAAAATCCACAATCAATTGAAAGCTAACTCAGAATTGGAATATAACCCTAGTTATATTTTGTCAAATATAAATCTAATTACCCAATTAAAATCTAAATTTTACAGAAACAAACACTGTTAACATCAAATGCCAGAATATTTTATCAATTTTTTTATACTAATTTTAGCTTTTAAGCTAAAATGATGGAATATTTTAACAATGTAAAGAAAACCCAACTATTTTTTAATGCTTATTAACAAGATAATTAGATAAATTAAAGTTCACAATCAATTTGAAAGCTAAATCGGGATTGGAATATAACCCTAACTGTGTTTTTTTCAATACAAATTCAATTAGATAAGTTAAAATATAAATTGAGATTAAAAAAATAAAAATAAAATATACCTAAATAGATTAGTAGAGAGAGAAACGGAGATGGAGATTTAGTAGGCGGGATCTTCTAGTGAGAGATAGAAAGGGTTTATTTTTATTTGAGGGCTAAATCTGTCATTAATTGAAATAGTTACATTTACTATCAAAAAGCCCAACTGTTTTGTTTTTATCAGTTTAACCTCGCAGTTTCTATTTGTATCTCTTTAAAGTACGTATATTGTTTAATTCTCCAATTTGTATACTTTTTAAAGTACGTTTGAGATTTTAAGTTTTATTGGACTCGTCTGGTTGCAAGATTTTTAATATCAAGACTAACAATCCGGTCGGACTATGAACGGGATTTAATAATAAATTCAAACTAATAATTCTTTCGGGACTAGATATTATTTCAATACCACTACCATCAGGGGCGGAACATCATTATGAACAAGGGTTGACATCGCAACCCCACAATTTTTAGAAATTGATTTTTTTAGTAGTGTTTTTTAAAATAATTTACATATAATGTATTTTGGCAATCTCTTAAATATATTTTTTGGCAACTGCTTTCAAAATTATATATTGTTATTGTAATAGCATACTATGACTTTTTATGTGCCGTTAATGGTACTAATTAAAAAACAAGTAACAAACAATTGAATACACTATGACACCAACTTATATACCATATTGATACGTGACACACATTTTTAGAAAAATTAAACTATAATAATAACATATAGTGGTGGTGCAAATATTATTTAAAATAACTTTTAACAGTTTTGTATGCAAAGTAACTATAATGAAATTTTGTAACATATTTGATTGTTCGTTTATATATATACAAAGTGAGTGTATAAAAATATGAGTATTTAATAGAATAAGTTTGTCTTTTTCGGGGGTTTTAATAGTTTTATACATTTGTTTGTTCATATTTTTCCTTTTAATAACCCATTTTCTTAATTTTACTTTTCTATACATTCGTTTCTTTATACATTTTCTTTTCATACCAGTTTTTTCTTACTTTTTTATTTATTTTACTTTGATTTCTAATTTTTATTTTGCTTTTGGTCAATGTTCAAATGGTTAAACTTTCGACACATGACTGAACGTGGCTTTATTGAAACGGATTTTTTTTAAGAGTTTGAAAAATATGTTAAATTGACAAAAATGAAAGAAAGAAAAACGGATACATTTTTTTTATATAAGAAATCGGAGTAAAAAAAATTATAAAATCCCGATTTTCCGGTTTCTTTACAATTGGAAAAATATTATGTGTTTCTATTTTTACAACCCCAAACATTTAGTTCGGGTTCGGCCTCTGACCACCAGATGGTATTTTAGGATCATTTAATGTTCGGTCTAGGGTTTAATTGCATTGTCAAACACTATTTATAGGTTCCATCAGACTCACGGTACAATACTGAGTTGCAAATGATGTAGGCAAACAAGCCGATAGAGTTGCAGTGACACTATATTTTCTATAGGATAGTATGCAATAAGAGAGTCCCTAGCTGTGACTCTAAACTAACTACGTGATAGTTAAGTGTTGTGGGAATAAGGAGAACAAATTTAAGGGGGACAAATATCTGTATGTTAAAATGGACGTCCGAAAAGACCGAGAAGGACAATATTGGAATTGACTATATAGTACCGGGTTAGAGAAATTGAGGATAAGTTGAGAGAAAGTCGAGAGATGAATTTGATGATTTGAACATATTATGAAGGGATCCGGAGGGCACAATTAAGAAGATTGATATATATATCAGTAGAAGAAACCCAACAAAAATATAGAACGAGATCATAACAAACTTGAATCATTAAATTCTTGAAGATATATGTATACGAGAAATTGATAAAGAAGTATTATTCAAGGAAAATGAATGATGCATGAAAATATAGATTATTGAACAAATGTTTGAACAAATGTAGAGAAAGTATTGTCACATATCGTCTATATATGTGAGTATCTATATGATATAATCTAATAAAACTCTCATTACTATCACCAAAGCCTTTTAAAACCGTGCGACCCGAGAAGCGAGGACGAAATCGGGCCAAAACGGACAGTATTGATGGTAGTAAGCAGATGTTGGCGGTCTGGTCGGAGGACCGGTTCGTTACACACATACCCTGAGATTTTAATTAGTTTTCGACAATTTAGTTTATAGAATATATAAATTAAAGAAAACGATATGAAAATATTAAAAAAATATCACCATGGTGCAAATATTTTCATACCTAAATAATAAAAAAATTGATCTTTTTCAAAAAATCACACAATTAAATTGCTCAAGTATGTGAACGACTTTTGTAAATGATACTTCTAACAATGTAGATACCAAAACCGTCACTAAAAATGTATCAATTGAAGATGACCAAATCTGTTACAAATCTATCATTAAATTATCAAATCTGTCAGTAAACCAAAAATCTGACGCCATGCCGTCCCCGATTAGGGCGTTGGGAAGTAAAATCTGTCTCTATTTCCGTCTGTAATCTGACTTTTTTTTATAGTGCGTGCCCTATAATTTTTTTTTGATAATCCCAGAAAGGGTATACGGGCACGATGGATGTGGTTCCATCAAATTTGCTTTAGTATCACATTGTGATAATTTATGTATAGTTACCTCAATAATTTATGTATAAATACATGCCTGAATTGAATATTTGATAGGAGATATTGGTGTGCCAACTGTTGAGATTTGTATGACGAATTGCAACCTTTTTATCATCAAGTCATTGAGTAAATCTCAAGTAAGGAAACACTAAGTTAAAGTGATGAATCTAATATTGATTCTAAGCAAGCACGCGTAGAAACTCTATACCTTTTTCCACATTTGATTAAATCTCGAAAGATAACAATAGTAACAAATTTGATTGAAGCTATGCAACATGAGTCATGACTATACGTATGATCATCATCGTTAACTCGGTGCGGATCAGCTAGTCATGGAACCACAAGATTAGATTTCAGCGCGTACCTACGGGAGAACTACCAATTTTTATAGTTCATTAACATTCTAAATTCTCTTGTATACATTCACGTTTCCGAAAAGCTTAGTGCAGCTAGCTAGCGATCGAAGTAGTGTTTTCAGCTTCTTCAAACACCAATTCAACACGGGTATGAAGTAACATTTACACACTCTATACTTATTGTCGATGTAAGCTAGAATAGTAGATTTTAAAGTCATTCAAAGTGAAAAGGTCGGATTTATATTGGTTTGGAAATTGTAACTTCAATCTCCATTATTACTTGCAGTGCCCTATATATAATCAACATTGTTTTTTCTCCTTTTTGGAGTAAGTACCTTAATCTTTTTGGTTAAAAATATATTTCTTGTGTAGTGTAAAAATAGCATGTCATGTGCCAATGACCTAACAATGGAGTGATTGAAGGAAGCAAATGCATGTTATTTGATGTCAACACATTTGTTTTAAAACTTGGGATGACAAATTTATAAAAGCAAGTGAACTAAAAAACGGTCAAAAATAGTTGCTAAGCTACAAACAAAGCCATGAGAACAAAGGGGTAATGTGGGGTCTAGGCATGGGTTAAATAAATAGTAGATACATTGTTTCTATATATCTCATGTCTCAAATGGTATATATAGTATAATACAAATGTACGTTTATAGGATATGCATGTAGATTTCCAATGTTCGGTTAAAATATGATGTGAACCATTTATTCTTGTCCGTTATTGTACATTAAAAGCAAAAAACTATTTAATATTTATTGTATTCAATAAATTTCATGGATATAAGAAAATCTATAGGATGACTACATTACACTACAAGAAAAAGTTAAGATAACAATAATTTACTTTTTGAAAACTGTTGGTAAAGTGAGTGTCGCTAAATTTTAGTAACAATTTAGCAACAAAAACTGTTGGTAAACTGTTGCTAAATTTAACGACACTCAATTTACCATCAGAGGCTCTAATGGTAAGTTGACATTTTCTTGTACTGTGATATGTTTGGAAGCAGGGGGCCTGACTCTGAGTCAGGGTGACTCAGAGTCCAAAATTGTCTTTAAAACGATTAATTTTATTTTAATTGTCTTTGATTTTTAAAGTCAAAATTATGTAAAACTTACAAATATGAAAATAAACAACAAGCAACACTTTGTATCTATATATTATTATATTTGCATATACATATTTATAATATGTATGTATACTACATATATAATATTCAAAATTTTCAAATAATAGTTATAACTTGATTTCATTGAATTATGTAAGTTTTACATAATTTTGACTTTAAAAATCAAAGATAATTAAAATAAAATTGAGCGTTTTAAAGACAATTTTGGACTCTGAGTCAGGCCTCCTGCTTTCGATATGTTTACCAATTTGAATCAGCATTAATCATGTACAACTTTGTGTAGCTATTTTGGTATAGGAAAAACTGATGTTGAGGATAGTAGCTAATCATGTGTAAATTATAACTAATACAGTACATGATAACGTAATTAATAACCTTAAACTAGCATATGATCCATCATATAAGGTAGAAGTATTTAATTTGTACACAATGAAACTGTCTTAGCTAGTCAAAGGTTACAAGTACAAAACTTATGAAATTATCAATGCTTTAATAATGGTCACTCATTATCACAATGGAGACTTTAATCGCTAATTTAGATTATCAATACCAATGTTTAATTAAGTATTTCATCAATACCACATCTACCAGACATATATAATATTACATACTCCTAATCGAAATATTTTTTTTGCTGGAAATATTTTTTTTTATCAGGAAAGTAACGTGTTTATCATTAATTAAAATAACAAGCTTATACACGGATCACTGTCGGTGAAACAAGCTCCAAAAGGCTAAGAAAAACGAAAATGCAAAACAAGACCCTTTTCAAATCCTTCCATCCAGGTATTCAGAAGAAAAAAAAACCCAGAAAAACACAAATTACAAACACAAAAAGTCTCAGCTATCAAAATAAAAGCACAAAAATCAATAAAATATTGTCAAGCATGCCAATCGAGTTTTCGAAAGTGGAAAACGTTTAAAGGTGTCGTGTCAACCAAAAGCGAATTGAAGGGTTCTAACACAGATTAATCCAAGAAAAACACTATCGAGGCGCCAACACACAAATAACCCGATCTAATCATACCAATCACAAGAAAGGGCCCATAGGAGCAACCCCATATGCAAAAGATTTTTACAAGATCACGAAGATATCAATCAGACAAAATACACCATACGATTGTGATCTAGACAAGCCCCGTCAATACTCATAATATACAACCGAGACAAAATCGTATCATAAAATACGCCTAAAAGATGTCAAAAGACTTGCTCAGATAAACCATATCTAAAACTAGAGCCGCGGGGATAAAAATATCAACATACCAAACCACATGTCAAGGGAGGGCCGAATGGTACCAGATCAACCATCTCCTAATACTAATACTAACTAAAGAGTCGGTTTGATCACTATTATGTCCTTAATTTTCTGTATACTGTAATTATACTTGCATTTTTTCTACTTACATGATACTTTTGATTAATATTTTTTGTCTAGCTAGGTAACAGGGTCTCTTAAAATTTTACCTTTCCCATTATTACAAGTGCTAAGAAGGGGAAAGAAGAAAAATAAATAAAAAAAATATTGACTATAGGGGACCCTTTATTTTATTAAGACCTATAGGGGACCCTTTATTTTTGTAAGACTATAGGGGACCCGTTTATATAGAATTTATGTTATAAAAGTTGAGATTTCACATACAAAAAGGACCCCCACGCTACTCATCTTTCACTCAACACACTTATAAATCTCTTTATCTCTAAGTCTCAACTATAGTTCACTTGAGAATTTCCCAAAATACTCTCTTTTTTAAGCTTTTTTTTCTAAATACAAAATTATCATTTTCATCACACATCATGACTAGACCTCAACAGCGGTATCGCGGTGTTCGTCAAAGGCACTGGGGCTCTTGGGTCTCCGAAATCCGCCACCCAATCCTGTATATATTTCTAACCTTCCTAGAAAACACTGTTCGTTAATTATTATTTTTTTAATTAAACTCCTCTCCTACATTATAAAGACCATAAAATTTATCTTGTTTGTCAAGTTCACGTGTAAATGTTAATGATGCAAAAGTGTACGTGAATATAATGTAGAGAATTATATGTTGTGGCAAAAACAGTTTTGTCATAGTATAAAGTTATTTTACTTGTGTGTTTTCTATTCAAGTACGTTAAATGAGTATTTGTGAACAAGGTCATGTACATTCATAACTTCATAAGTCATAAGTATTTTTTAATTTGTCACGTTTGTGCCAAGTATTTTTACAATTTCCATGCTTAATTATGTATAGGAAGACCAGAATTTGGCTAGGCACATTCGAGACGGCAGAGGATGCAGCACGGGCATACGACGAGGCAGCGAGGCTAATGTGTGGGCCCAGGGCACGTTTTAATTTCCCCAACGAGACTAACGTGCAGTCAACAAACCTACTCTCGGCTACTTTAACAGCCAAATTACAAAAATGCCACATGACATCTCTTCAAATGACCAAGAAATTACCACCAAACAAGCATACCCTTGAACCCCAAATTTCTCCTCATTTCGACGTTAATAAAGAAAATGGCAGTGAAATAGGGAACGGGTTTTCGGTTGATGAGAGAGTGGGGTGTAGTTATGCACAAGAGTATTTTGAGCCTCTTGAGGAAAGCCATATAGAGCAAATGATAGAGGAGTTGCTTGACTATGGGTCTATTGAAGTTTGTTCTAACATGCCAAACTGATCTCATGTATTTACATTGTTGTGCCATTTTTACAGCATTTCATTAATGTGCACCCTTTTTATTTGTTGCTCATTGTATGTTAAATGTTCATGAAGTCAATTTGTAATATTTATGTAGTCGCTATTGATCCTTATATAATGACGTCCAGTTGAATTTAAATCATAATAATGTTGGTTTCTTGCATGGAATGAACCAAGAAAAAACTTGTCCTTTGATGCTAAAAATTGCAACCTATATACTACATCCAAATGATGGTAACTAATTAGGGAATTTTTTTATCAGTGAACACGATTCAGCATAATGCAAACTACTTTTGGTGCATAGATGATAGAGCTGAACCAAGAAAAAATCCTCATTGAGAAATAATGAAATATATCATATGTATATACAAATCGTTGTTTTAAAAAACTCGCAACGTTGCGTAACGTTGTGCGATATAGTGGCTTTTGAAAGAAAAACGCAACGCTAAAACGTTATTTGGATGGAAAAACGCTAAATTCGTGCTATAGGAACGCTATTTACGCTATAGCGGACGTTATTTACGCTATAGCGGGTGCAGTCCAAAAAAAATAAATATATATTTTATTTTATTTGGTCAAAATTTTAATGAAATTATTGCAGATTAACGAGAATCAAACCCCAAAACTCTTGCAAACAAAGTAAATACTCTGGCATCTCAAGTATAATCATTTTTTGATTATTAGTTACAATTTTTTATATATATTTAGTTAATTTTTATTAGATGTTTTGAATTTAATGCTATATTTATATGTATTTAGGCAAAAAAAAAAAATACACCGCAAAGTGCTATGTAGCAACGCTATTTGCGATTTTAGCGTTTCTCTCGAAAAAACGACACGGTAGCGATAACCTTGTTTAAAACATCAATACAAATTAAGTTAAGCAATAAACCGCCGTCCCATTTTAGAAATTAAAGGATGTGTGGTTAATCAGCTGATTTGTTTCCCCAAAATGTGGAAAATTCATTTAATTTTTCCAAAAAAGAAAAACCAAAAGTGGAAGGTGTCATACAGCTTGTTTGTTTGCAACTATAAAGCAAATAACTATAAAGGCATAAAGCAAATTATCTGGTTTGCTTTGGGAAAAAAAAACTCGAAGGTTTCAAAGTTTCTAGCATGTGTTCAAACTGGCTAGAATTTAGAAAAAATTCAGGCTGTTTAAGTTTTTTTTTATTTTATCCCTCATTTGGAGGTAAACCTACCTGCAAAACTTCACAGGCGACAGTGTTCGAACCCTGACGATGAGCATAGTATACTCGGTTAACAAATACATGGCTACCAACCACTTGCTCTTATGGATTCAAGTTGGTCACCAGAAACAACACAACTTATAAGGAAAAAAAGATAAAATGAGCTAAAATTAAAAGCAAACATACTAGGCATGTTCTTTTATCCTGAAATGGGTCCCCAATAACTTGGCCTTTTTTAGGCTTTTTGTTGCTTCCAAATGCAAATGTAGAATCCTTGGTTACAATGCCAATGACTTTTTAAATAAGCAGATAGCAAAAAGTTACTCTTTTATAGATTTCATTCATACAAGAGAAAGATATAATACTACTATACACCTAACTCAAAATTTTGTTTCCATCCAACTTAAATTTGTAATGCTTAGTCTATCTAAATTTGTGATCACTCACTTAACAAACGATTTAAACTAACTAAACCACTTTTTGGCATGTTCTACAGATTATCAGCACTTGAAGCTCTTGTTGTTTTTCTAACTATAAATTTAAGTGATTCTCCTAATTAA
This sequence comes from Primula vulgaris, assembly GCA_963920805.1. Lineage (NCBI taxonomy): Eukaryota > Viridiplantae > Streptophyta > Magnoliopsida > Ericales > Primulaceae > Primula > Primula vulgaris. Next base: position 32,772,781 of record OY987217.1, read on the forward strand.
AATATAAGAAATGATATTTCTACCAAAAACCTTACCCGCTGATATGGCGGTTTAAGTGTACCAATCATTTTTGTTTCGATATTGAAATCATATTTTCATTTAATATATAATTGGTTCAGTTATTCTGTCACGTCAGCAGATAAAGGTTTTGGGTGGCTATAGCATTACTCTTAAAATATATGTAGAAGTGTGAACATGAATAAGAACTTGGAGTAGAATATCACGGGCATCTTCAAGCTAGTAATATCTATTCTATCTATACATTTTGTCCTTTTCCATTGTTCAAGACTCACACTGACTTTTGACCTAACAGCATTTTACTTTTTCCAAAAATGTTAACAGTATGCATATAAAATCTAGAATGTTGTACAACTTGAGATGTCTGTTTTGTAATTAGTTTGAATTTTTATTTTTATTTGCAATGTAAGGCATTTAATGAATTTTATTTTTATAGATAAGTTGTCATTGTTTGAAAGCAAATTATGAGTTGCAACATATGTACATGTATATAAATAGGTTTAGCAAAAAGAATTTGGACCTACAAACTATAGGTTACAGTGAGTTAGTGATGATGGAGACTCAGTGAAAATGAAATACTTATTAAGAATGTTTTATTATATATGCAATAGATTATTGTCCAATGATTTATCTTATATATAAAAGGACGTGGTAATTTTATACGTGATTGCAGCTAGTAAAGTTTTTAGGGGGTAATGATTTTGTGTCGCAATATCAACGTTTTAGTAAGTGCTTAACAGAAACTTTGTCCTTGTAATCCTATAGTTTACCTTCACCTTTTTAGGCCTTTTTACAAGTTAATCGCTCCGTTCTAACATGTGAGTCCATTATATTTTTATTTTTTTGTTTCACAATATAAGTCCATTTTACTAAAATAGAAAAAAAATCTTACATAAAATTACGTGTTTGCTCATACTTCTAATAGAATGTGTATTAATAAAAATGAGAATAAAAGTGAAAAGATGGTGTAAAAAAATTTAATGATTGTGTTTTATTAATAAGTTGGATTTTACGTGGTGAACTTATATTATGGGACGGAGTAAATAGAAAAGAATCTTGCGTAAAATTATATGTTTGTATGTATTTTTAACTTTCTAGTAAAATGTGCATTAGTAAAAATGGGAATAAAAGTGAAGTGTAAAAAAATATAATGATTGTGTTTTCTTAACAAGTTGGGATTTACGTAATTAACTTATATTATGGGACGGATGAAGTACCGACAGGATACCTCAAAACGAAAGAAGAAAATGTAGGAGAAGAGAGCATACAAACAGACCAAAGAAAATAAATACTCCAAGCTACTATTTCACTACAACAATGTTGATGCATATAGTCATGTTTCGTGTTATTATCCACATCAGATAAATTCACAATGTTGTTATAGACATCGAAATATATGATCCAAAAATCTTAACCGTTGATTTAGTGGATTAGATGTACCAATCATATATTAAGTGAAAATTATTTTTTAAAATCACAAATAAAAGAATTGATTCATCTCATCCACCACACCAACGGGTAAGATTTTTTGTTTGAAATTTTGATGATAAAAATCATTTTACTTCTATATGCCACAACATTTGTTCTGTTTGTCATCAAAGTAAAGGAGCAGCTTTAACCCTATAAAATAGGTCGTTGATTCCTTCATTTTCATGATTAACTAGGTATTTGGAAATATAATTCGGTCTCCCACTTAATTATTAACAGCAAAATATAGTTTCTCAATCCTCATCATTTTGTTTATTGCAATCAAGAAGTTACATGATTATGTTAACCTTTCCTTTGAGCAAATGCTAGTGAGTAGTGAGACTACTAAAATTTGAGTCTTTTACTTTATGCCTTTTTCCCCTAGCTCAAGAGGTTTGATCAATATTCACGATAACCGTTGATAACGATGTATTGAATTTGGAGAGAAATAAATATTTAAGGGTGTATGAAGGGACTTATTCGAGTCCCGGAACTGTTTTCAAATTAATCGAATTTTACATTATCAATTGTATAAATAAATTTGGTAAATTTTCTAATTCGTGGAAAGATATGTTCCTTGTTAGTATGTGACGATTAAGGCTCAAATTTATGGATGACTAATCGATTTTTGTAGCCTGTTATAGACGTTTGTATGTTTCTTGCCCACTTAGGTTGGGGTTTTGCGTCTTATTAATATATTTGATCGGTTTAATCTTAAAAAACAATATATATAATCAGGATAACGAAATTGTGGTTGCATAGAAACCGGCATGTGCAAGTTAAACATAATGCATCAAGACCTAGTCAACGAGTTATTTAGTGTTGAAATATTTCACAATTCAGTGAAAGGGCTACTTTTTATATATCCTGTTAAAAATTATACCAAATCTATTAACTTTTAACGATCTGTTATCTAACCTAACACTTTTTCTAATTCGGTACTCAACCTATACGTTTCGCTCTAGCTTGGTACCTAAACCTAATATTTTTTCTAATTTGTTACTCAACCTATACATATACACTCCAATTAATAGACTCAATTTATCTTCAATCATTGATTTTTAACGCATATATGTTGGGTACCAAATTAGAAAAAAATGTTAGGTTGGATACCAAATTAGAGCGAAACGTATAGGTTAGGTACCGAATTAGAAAAAGTGTTAGGTTGGGTATCAGATCGTTAAAAGTTAATAGGTTGGATACTTTTTTTAACAATTTTCCATTTATATATCCTGATGTAAAAATTATATTTGTCACAATGTTTTTTTTTTGTGTGGACTATAGCATGTGAAGATAATTAGGGATTATGTGTAGAATATTTGTGTGTTTTCACTATCGTAGTGCAGTCTATTCCCATGCCTTAGACATGTGCAACCATGTTACAAATAAATGGGGCACATGGTTTTAAGCTACAAAGCTACTAATACTCTTCGTTATTAAGTAGGTAGGGGTGACATTTTTTTTCAAAATAGTATTTGCACGTTTGCATGCACATGGATGGTATTTTTGCTATTTTGTTCTTGTGAAGAAGTGGACAAAATATGAAGTAAAGAAATTTGGAAACAAGAAATTAACTAGACACATTTGAGGCGACCGACCCTCACTGTGACTTTGTAGTATTCATTGTTCTCTTATCGACAATTGAAGGAGAACTTTTGTTTGTTTACAAATTTAGATCACTGTTTTAAACAGCGCGCTATGTAGCGTAACGTTGTTTTAAATAGCGCGCTACGTAGCGTAACGTTATGCAAATAGCACTTAGCGGAAAAAAAATCGTCTACGTAACAACGCTATTTTAGAGGTATAGCGGAAAAGGCGAAAAAAAACGCAAATAGCGTGAGTAGAAGCCTAAAAAGCGAGCTTTTTTTTTTGTTTTTGTGGAGAAGTGGACAAAATATGAAGTAAAGAAATTTGGAAACAAGAAATTAACTAAAGAGACATTTGAGGCGACCGACCCTCACTGTGACTTTGTAGTATTCATTGTTCTCTTATCGACAATTGAAGGAGAACTTTTGTTTGTTTACAAATTTAGATCACTGTTTTAAACAGTGCGCTACGTAGCGTAACGTTGTTTTAAATAGCGCGTTACGTAGCGTAACGTTGTGCAAATAGCACTTAGCGGAAAAAAATCGCCTACGTAACCATGCTATTTTAGAGGTATAGCGGAAAAGGCGAAAAAAAACGCAAATAGCGTGAGTAGAAGCGTAAAAAGCGAGTTTTTTTTTTTTTTATTAAACTTTTTTATTAGGAAAATGGATAAAACTACGTCGTTTTTTGTCACAACTTATTTCTTTACATAAATAAGAGTTATAATATTGTAATTTAGGATTAAGTTTTTAAGGATGTTAACATAATAATCATCTGGATTATATAATTATATAGGTAAAAAAAACACACCTAAAAGCGCTTCGTGGCTACGCTATTTACGCTTTTAGCATAGATTTCAAAAAAACACTGTATTAACGATAACGCTATTTAAAACATTGCTTTAGATACGCAATGAATTTTGATAGAACCTTAATTACTATTAAGTATGTGACGGAGACATAGCATAAACTCTAAATGAGAGGGCATGATATTCTATATGATTTTTCATATTTTTCGTAACATGAAAAAAAAATGATAATTTTGTAACTTTTAATCAAGATATATTGGAGGGGAAAAAAACATCAGTTTTTTTTTTTTTATCAAAATGAGAGCTTGTAGCCCAAATTGTCACCAGCTAGTTACTCTCATGTTTGTTTTTCTTAAATCTTATCAATTATAGTAGTATGATCAAAGAAAATCACACTTAAGTGCGGGTTCGAGCCTACACAGAAACAATCTAAGAAAATTTCTCTCATTCTCATGATCCGACTCGGACTCGAAACTACCAGACTTGCACATAAGGGTCTAAGGTAGGGGCCGTAGGGTCCATCAAAGCTAGCCTAGACTCGATAAAACTTGTTCCGACCCGTACCTGAACTTTTGGGACGGGTTAGTAAATGGTCAGCCCTGTTTTGTTTTCTTCGGTCATCCTTGAACTATAATACATGGGCTTGATATATATGATTTCAAATTGCATTGCTGATGTAAAATCTGTCACTGCCAAAATTATCACAGACAACCTTTTCCCGTGGCCCAAATCAAGAAAACATTAGAGAATAGAACAACCATAGCCCAAGAAATTGAAACGAATTGAAAGTGCATAAAGATGAATTAGCAACATGAGTAATTTATATTATATAAGCATAGACCTATGTACAAAATTTCAAGGGAAAAACAAAGATGAAACATTGATTGCTGCAAAATACATTAGTGACTGAGAAGGTTAATTTTTGGAGAAGTATAGTAAAGACTAAAGATCACTATTCACTTGATGAATCACTTATCTAAAACCTGATTAATATCAAGTAGAATTGGAAAGCTACTAGACCCCCATATAAAAGAGCTTATCGCAACAAGTAAAGAGCTTTTCATAGCCCACGGTTTGATCAGTATAGCTTCATTTGGGACCAACAATAACTCTAACATTACGACATTGCATGTATTAGTTACTATTACTAGTTTCAACTGGTACTGAAATTCTTAAAGATCCACCAAGCTCATGTGGCACGAGAGGAATAAACGAATGAAGAACGTCTGTTATCAAAGGCCTGTAACTTGGTTCTGGTTGTACACAGAGCACAGCTATAGCAGCCACCTATAATAAGTAAATTGTAATTGGTCAGATTTAATTGATCAAATGAAGATTATCAAGTAAATTGACAAAACGAAAAACAAGTAGAAGTTCTGTCTGGCTTACTTGATATAAGTGTTTTAAGTCCATTGTGTCTCTAATTGTAGGATCTATAATGCTCGGGAGCTTCAATCTGTCCGAAAGATGAGGCATGGCCTGTTTACAAAAAAAGGTTTGAAATCAGATATGAGAAAATGGGAAATTTAACTTAAACCGGTTTATATTGATTTGAAAACTAACCCAAGTAACAATTGATTGCTGCTGAGTTGAACTTGTTTTCTCGAAAGCTTTTCTCCCGGTCAAAAGCTCAAGAAGAATAACACCAAATGCATAAACGTCACTTTTATCTGTCAGTTTGCCTGGAAAAAAAAAAGTAACTAGCTCATTGGCGTAATGGCATTGCTTACCTTTTCTCCAACATATCACAAAAAAAGGTAGAGGTTTAAAAGCAAGATATGGTCCCGTTATTCGCATTTTATTAGTAGTTTTTTTAAAATTTTGCTTAAGAAAAACTAGCGGTGTTTGATTCATAAGATTTTTAAGATGTTACCAAACACTCCGAACTTCGTAAGCAAGCTCTAATGTCAGTTCTTTATTTAAGCAGCCATTTGAACAAAAAAAACTTATCCATACCATCCGAAAGGTACTCAGGCGCTACGTATCCCATAGTTAAAGAGAGCTTTAAATTCTCTTTGGTTCGACTTCCACTAGCTATAGCTTGGCCAAAAGCAGAAAGCTAAAATCAAGTATAAAAACGATTATAGTTAGAAAGATAACAAGAATATTGACTATTGTCATAATAAATGTACTATTTTATTTTCAATTTAACAAACATTTACCTTTGCATTGAATTTATAATCTAGAAGAATATTCGATGACGTGAGATCCCTATGAATCACAGGAGGGTTGCATCGTTCATGGAGAAATTCTAGCCCTCTAGCAATCATTTATACATGCTCAATATTATGGCTTTTTTAAAATATCAAAACTCATAAAACAAGCTTAACTGGTGCATTATATTTTTACCTTGCTATGTCGAGAGCAATTTTCATGCGTAGATGCCAAGTTAAGTTTGAACCATGAGATGGGCCTAACACATTAAACACAAGAAATAAAAGATGAAAGGGAAGTACTTGGTATCTGGGATAAACGAAATAAAATAATTAATTCAGTACTGTCATTCTCAAAAAAAAACTTCTTACCATGGAGATGCGATTCCAAAGGCCCATTATGCACCATCTCATAAACCAGAAACTTAAAATCGCTTCGAAAGCAGTAACCCAATAGAGAAACTATATTTTGATGGGATAGTTTGCTTAACCAATCCACTTCATTCTGACATGAAAAACAGTATTATTTTAGAAAAAACTGACCAAGAATTAGAACAATGGAAACTAAACACAACATGATGTATTCATAGCATTCATTTACTGTTATTAACCTGAAATTCTTTTTCAGCATCAAGGGTTCCGCTTTCGATTCTTTTTACAGCTGCTAGCACATTACTCTTGAACTGCGCTTTATATAGAAACCCAAATTCGCCTTCACCCAAAATGTTATCTTTCCCAAAACCATTGGTTGCAGCCACTAAAAACTGATACTCGATTGAAGCAACAGAGCCGTTTTTGCTAAATTTACCCACAATTGGACCTAAAGGAAGTCCTTTGATTGAATCTTCAAATCGGCATTTGAAAAGGGAAAAAAAGTTAGACATCTATAACATTACTTCCAGAAGTCATGTCATAACACGAAGCAAACAAATTAAAAGTTGCGTTTTTCATTTAATAGCTTGAATAACTAGAAGTTTTAAGGTGAATGAAAATAGCATTTTTCCCAAGTCTCAGTTAAGCCGGTATATAGCTTATAAGTGACAGTCAAACGAGCAATGATATACCTTGAACTGGTTTGCTTTTCGAGTTGGAGTTCTTCATGTTTGTCTTTCTAAAGAGATGAAACAACAATAGAGATAACAAAATTAGAGCAACTAGACTCGATGCGATAATAAGCGTCACTAGAATTGTTTTGCTTATCTCTTGGTGATGAGCTACTCTACCATCAGCTACTCCTGAGAAAAAGATAATAAACTCAGACAATGTACCACTACAACATTTATCTCTTCAATAATAAGAAATTAGTTAGCTTATGAAGGAAATAGTCCGTTCCGATTTTTCAAGCACATTCTGGTTGCATATTATAAGCTCATTTTGTCTGTCTTTTCGCTTATAAACTGTAGAATTTTAGTTGATTTAAGAACTGGACTTCTTTTGGTTTTCCAATCTAAAAACGCTTGAAACGTTTAAGCTGAATGAACTTAGTTGTTTCACTAAGCCTCAAGCAAGCGAACTTATTTAGAAGCTAAAGTTCCTACGACAAGAGAAGACACTTATAATTCTTCAAACTACAAAAAACATTCCTCAAAACATACTGAATTTTTTTTATTCAATACCTAAACATATTTAGTTATTTACGCATCTACATTACTTCTACACTACATGTACAAAGGGTAGCATTTTCCAGATAGAAATTACCGGAAGATTGAGGTGCCATTTGGGAAGGAATTAAAGAAATCGGCGGTTCAGTCTCAGTCGGAATAACCGGGTCCGAGTCGATAGAGACAAAAGGATTCACTCTAGCATCACTTGAATAAGCTAAAAACCAAAAGGAGCTCAATACCCAAATGGATAACAACATGAACACAAAACCAAGTGTGTTCATTACAAAACTATGCAAAAAAGAAATTGAATATCTTCTTTGTTGTTTTCCAACTATTCTTAAACCCTCAAGTTTGAATGTCTTTTCTCTTTCTCTCTATTTCTTGTTAGTAAAACTTTCTCTTTCAAACGAGAGAAGGGGACAGTTGGCAGAGGAAAATTGAAAAAAAAAAGTGCTTTTTTAAACTTTTTATCCATAAAAAAAGCTAAAGAAATGGAGACCAATCATGTGGTAGTTATCAAAAGATGAAAAGAAGATGGCCCACGGATTAACTGGATTCACGTACATTATCAACCTTTTTGTGCTTGTAGGGAAAATACGAGGCTTTTCTGTAACTAGGTCCACTTCATTAATTCAAATCACCTGATTTTCCCCTCTTTTTTCCCAACTAAAAAATCTACACTGAACCTAATAATTCTCCACAAGTTAATATAATCGTAATGCTGTTACCTTTATTGCATTACCAGCAATACTAAATCCTGAAAAGAGACTTACCAGTCTCTTTGCTTTTCCCCCTTCTCATACCAGACGAAATATATACAGTATGGTGTATGGAAAAAAAAAAACTCATACCGAGCACATCAAATGAAGAGCTAGGCTAAATTCAAGGAATAATCCAACATAGGACGTCCGTTTTAAAAGACCTGGACCGATAGATTGAAATTGTCGCGACTGTCAATCTGAACTACTAAATAGCAGTCCGTTTTGTTGACTGCAGATTATCCAAGCTCAATTCCTCATAAGGTGAATATGACAAAAAAATCTATACCCACAATAACATAATTACTCTTCTTATTAATAGAAAACTTGCAAAAATGATCAGCATCATCGAAAACAATAGAGTAAGCATACAGATAACCTCAAAGCAGACAACGCCTGAAGGGAACAAAAATGAAATATTAAGTTCTATGGTCCACAAGTGACACAAGTGAGGTGGTAAGCAAATAAGCTTTGATTATCTCATCTAACTTTCAGAAGATAACAAGGTTCATCCAGCTTAAACTCCTATCTTTTTAAGGCTACATTTCCAGAAAACCACGCCTTTTTTGCTGGTCAACCAAATGCAGTCCACTTCATGCAAAAAACAAAAGTCTGAGGCTTGCCATCAAACAAGGGCATGGTACAACAATACGAATTTATCTAGTTCTTATAATCGGGCTTGTCTTTCAAGTTAAATTTGGAGAGAACGAGAGTGTAGGAGTCCCAGTCAGTTCTTCTTAGATACTTCAACAATTTTTTCCGTTGTTCGATCATTCCTTTGAGGCCTTTTCGTGAGTGCTTGTCCTGTAGGAAAAAGTATTACAAAATAAGCAAATTTACTCAACACAAATAACCCACAAGGAAAAAGATATGGTAGCATAATTCAAATACGAATAGAGAATATTAAATATAGACAGCATATTATATTGAGGATCTTAGCGACAGGATTAGGAGTCAAAACACATGGATGAATCGTTGTTATGCAGAAGCTGAAGGTAAGGATGTTAACAGGCATACTAATGGTGATAAATAATTAAATATGACAATAACATTTTTAACAAAAAAAGAATAAGGGTGGATAAAAACACGTAACTAAGGATTACAGTTCAGGTACAAATCTATGATGAAAAGTAGTCTTCACTGATCAAGACACCATAATCAAATACTAAAATTGTTGTGGAATGTATGCATATGTAATATATCTTATTTTTAACATTGAAATGGTTCAAATATATATCGTACTATGCTTATCATCAGCATACTCGTCCTTGTAGGTCACATGGAAAGACGTGTCTCAGAACAGTTTAGAGCTAATAGCCAAACACTCTACATTGACTGTCCACTAGGACACAATTCTTGTAAACTTCAATATGATAATAGTGGGTAGTTTTTTTTATGACACGGCTGTAAATTTAACATGGTACTTATTCATGACAAATCGAATGTTATTATTCTTCAGAAATTTGGGTTTCAAAAGAATATCATGAAGTTTACAACTAAGATGCAAACAATCATTTTGTTTTTCTTTCCAACTGATTTCTGTGTCCTTGCCTTTAAAAATTTTGCAGGTCAAAACCAATATTTCTTAAGCAACAATTCCCTTAATGTTACCCCCTTAAACCACTCCAAAATGGAAAGGATTAGTCAACATAATCACCTTTGGGTGTAATGCAGTGGCGAGATGCTTGATCTTTGTTGTTAGTTGTGCCACTGCAAAAAAAAAAAAAAAAAAAATTAATTTGTATGAAACAGCAAAAGAAGAAAAGCAACTACTAGCCCCAATAGCTTCAAAAAAATAGTAGCTCCAGAAATACCCAGAGAAAAAGAAACACTACCTCGTTACCTTCCACCAAAAGAGATTCTACCACAAGATATTTATCAAATGTAACCACTTAATTTCTACATAATGGGACTGTAACCAAGAATCAAACAGTGTTCTGTTTTCTGTTCTTGGGTTTTCCAAAATTAAGTTCCAACATTAATAAAAAGGTTATGTCGAAAACAGACATGGAGTTCTTTACAGGTGAAGAAACCCTGGTTTGCAAGGATAAAAACAAGAAAACTTTGATATGCAAAGGAAAAGCACCAAAGAAAAGGATAAGTCTAGTGCAACTATATAACAAAGCAACTCAGACAACTTTAAAAAAACTGATGCAAAAAAATGGCATTAACCTCAAGAGATTTTTATATATCGGAAAACCATCGGTAAATGAAACTAATACTACGGTTTACAAATAACAGGGCCTGAACCTCAAGTTATTTATTAATTGGAAAGCCATAGGTAAATGGTAGTACTATAGTGATATACCTTGAACACGAGCAGAGCCGCAATCTGATTCTGACATTTTAAACTCATCTCTGACTTTTTGAAGCTCAATTTTCAGTTTCTCAGCTGATGACATGTTATCTGGATGGAAGTACTGTGCAAAACAAAAGGATTATATTATTAAGACTTACACTAAGGGTAGTAGCATAGAAGACAAACTAGAGACGTTTTAAAAATGGTATGACAGCAGCCATAAGAGCAAAATACTGTATGTTCGCATCAAGGAAACCCTACAATTAAGGACAACAAAAAGATATGGATAAAGCTACCATGAAAAAGTGGGCGTACAAAAAATGGTGAATACGAATCCAAGGTACTTTTTCTTTTAATCTACATAAACTGCTCAGAATATACTTGATTCGACACTGACTCTTGCCTTAGCTCTGAACTTAAAGATACAAATCCATAAAAAAGAACCTTAACTTCCGACAGCAGTGGGCCAAACAGTTACATTACCCAATTTAATTATTGTACGTAATAAATGTGCGTTTATATATGATGCTGGAAAGTACCAACTTGTGAATAAGCTGATAGAGGGAACAAATATTATGCAAAATACACCGGGGTATTTCATAAAAAAAAATGGAGAGAGGGACCACCAAATATATAGATCGTGAGCTAATGAGGTTGAATGAGTTTTTAAACTAGATATCAATTGAAGAAGTGAAAAAGAATCATCGCAAAGAACAAATGAAAGAAAATGACTTGCCTTTTCAACTAAGTGCTCCTTTGGTGGATCCAGCATAAGAGTTGAAGTTTGGCCAAAATTGTTGAGAAAATCAATTCGCTTCACTGCAATAATGAAAATGCTCAATAAACCAAAATGTTTTCACATAGATTATTTTGGTTCACTCTAAAAGAATCATCACAGGCTAGAAAGAACTAAGTGCTACAATTTATCATAATACTAATTACTGACAAGCATAATCCACCCCAGATAATATTCAGATCGGAACGGAATATTCTCAAACTCGCCATTGTCGTGGAATCTTTAAATTCACAAAAAAAAGCATGTGAAGCATGGACGACATGGCATGGTTTTTAAAATAAAGGGAAACGAAAAAAATTCTTTTAAAAAAGCACCATGCTACAAGACTTTCAAAGTTCCAGACTTCCAGTGATAGCCTGATAATATATTGAGCTGGATGTAGCGTGAAGATACAAAACATATCAGAAAAAGCACTTCAATTGATATGATTGTGCATTATAAGACAAACAGTAACTAACTTTTATATAAAGGATTAAACCCATTTTCGGGGATAGCATTTCAGAGTTAAATTACAGTATAAAACGAGGCGAATTTGACTAAAAGTACAAACAACGCTAAATTCCATTTATTTATTAACATAACAGCTAACTGAACACACTTACTAGTCTTCTTGTTATCCGAAATCTTCATCTTGACAAGGCTTGCCCTCAAGTCCCTGAAAGCCTCATTCCCTATCTTTGAATCTCTCTCTCTCTCCTCCATCTCTCTCAACTTAACCAGCCTCTCGTTCAACTCCTCCAGCGAAAACCCACCTCCCGATTTCCCCTCCGGCCTCAACTTCCTTAGCTTCTCTCCCAATTCTTTATAACTATACATTTTCACAAACGCCGTCTTCATAGCGAGCGAGGTATCCTCTTCCTCGTTCTGTATCATATTTTTTGAGAACTCGGATCCCGGAATCTTCTGTGGAGAACCAATCACAAGCCCGGGGTTTCTCGGGTCAGGACGGGAAGCGAAGGTATCTTTTAAACTCGAGAGAGAAAATCCACCCTCCTTTGGTTTTGGAGTGTTGCCCCTGAGCTGGCGTAGACTATCACGGATCGCACTGAAAGACTGCGTAAAGTCCTTGTTCGTCTCGTGGTCCGGGTTTGTTTCCTTTGACGCCACGTGACGTTTGTAAAGCTCCTGAATGAGAAGACACGGCATTTGTTTTCAGGCCATTTAGGTATTATTAAACAAACTGGGTGTTCCCATGAGAAAGAAAAGACGAACAGAACAATTTGCATATCAGCTTCTACAAGAATTGATTCCAAACTCCAAAGAGTGATAGGAAAACATGGAAATGGGGCAAACTGTTGGGTAAGCTGGGTTCAACCCAAAATTTAGTGCACCAAACCAATAGCCATTTTTTGTTTCATTTTTCTTTAAATATTAGGCTGGGCTTCACAAGAATTCCCCAATTATGTGTCGGGGTTGTATTGGGTGGGCATACTAAAATATAGTGCACCGGGTTCACACAGAACTTACTTTCAAAAATGATATCAACCCAAAAAACTGTTTTGCTTCTTGAAAAGACCGGAAACAGTAATTTGTCTTCTTGAAAAGACTGGAAACCATGATTTGTGATTCGGATCAATCTGCTTCAGTGGATATTTGGAAATAACAACACTTAAGAGCATCATGCAGATAAAGAGAAGGCAAACATAACAAGTAAAGTTGTAAAGTCAACAATAAGTCCAACATTGTCCAGGGGGAAAAAGGACAATTTGACATGCTTAATATCAGAAACTCATCCCATTTCAAGGAAAGAATATGATTCGTTAAATAGCCAAAAAAACGTGCTGTCATAGTCGCATCATCAATCAATCAAGAAACCGCATAGGCGTCATAACGACAATTACATCACTGGAAGTTGAGAACCCTTCTAAAAACCACTGTATTATTGTTCTTTGAGCATGACACTATCTTATTATGATTCCATCTCGTACTGGACTGCGTACAAACCCTAACTAAATTGACAAAGATTTTACTGCTCAATACACAAAATCGATATAGCTAAGCTGACTTCTATTGAGCAAAATTAAATGCACGTTTTAAAGTACATCGATCCTTCATAAACCCCATAATTCAAAACAAAAAAAATGAACATTTCTGTATTCTCATTGGCAAATCCAAAATTACGTCACCCCATTTAAGTGTATTCAAACTCAATAAACCCTAATCGCCATGGCCACCATTACATACAAACATACATTCATAAATAAATTTGACATTTCCAAATACTAGCTTGCAAAACTAAACTTACAGTCTTAAATAACTGAACTGAAAGTCAGCGAACCCTAATCGCCAAATCGTTGCATACATACACATGAATTCATTCAGTCCCTAAATTTGACAATTTCTTTTATTTCCACTTTCAGCACCTGAAAAGAGACAGGCATACATACACACATACAATTTCAGCACCAACATTACATAAGTTTAATTCACTGTATTGAAACTCAATTAATCTCAATTGCCAAGTTATTACACACCTACATACACAAATATATAAATGTAACACTTTCCACTTTCTTTTAAATCCAAATTCAGTACCTGAAATGAGACGGGCTAACACACATACATAATACAATTTCAGCGCCAAAATTACACATCAAAAATCCTAATTACCACTTCATTACATACATACACATACATACATAGATACAAACATAAAGTTAATATTTTCTATTAAATCCAAATTCAGTACCTGAAAAGAGACGGGCTTACACACATACATACACAATTTATGTAATCCTAAGCAAGTTGTATCGAAAACCCTAGTTGCCATGTCACTACATACATACACACATATATATACATACATAAATTTAACATTTTCTATTAATCCAAATCCATTACCTGATTACACATACATAAATACAATTTCAGTACCAAAATTACATAATCATAAGCAAGTGTATCGAAAACCTTAATTGCCACGTCATTCATAAATTTAACATTTTCTATTAAATCCAAATTCGGTAACAGAAGAGACGGGCTTACACACATACATACACAATTTCAGTATCAAAATTAAACAATCCTAAGAAGTGCATCAACCCCCCCCCCCCAATTTGCCATGTCATTACATACACACACTGACACACACATACATGCGTACAATTTCAGTACCAAAATTACATAATCTTAGGCAAGTGGATCGAAAACTCCCATTTCCCATGTCAACACATACGTACATACGTACATACCTAAAGTTAACTTTTTCTATCAAATCCAAAATCACTACCTGAAAAGAGACGGGCTTATGTAAAATCATACATACATACGATTTCAATACCAAAATTATGTAATCCTATGAAAGTGTATAGAAAACCCCATTTGTCACGTCATTACATACATACAAAAAAAATGCATACATATACATACAAACATGAATTTGAAATTTTCTATTAAATCCAAATCCAGCACGTGAGAAAAGACGGTCTTACACACATTCATATATAAACAGCATTTCAGTATCAAAATTAATAAACTTATGTAATCCTAAGCAAGTGTATCAAAAACCCTAATTGCCACGTCATTACATACATACCTAATTACAATTTCAGTACCAAAGATATGTAATCATAAGCAAATGTTTTAAAAACCATAACTGCCATGTCATTACACACATACATACCCAATTTCAGTACCAAAACTAAGTAATCCTAAGCAAGAGTATCGAAAAACCCTAATTATCACACCATTACATACATACACAAATTTAACATTCTCGATTAAATCCAAATTCAGTACCTGAAAAGAGACCGTCTTACACACATACGTACACAATTTCAGCACCAAATTTATGTAATCCTAAGCAAGTGTATCGAAAACCCCATTTCCCACGTCATTACATACATAAGTACATACGTACATATACAAATACATAAACTTAACATTTTCTGTTAAATGATTTAAATCCTAATTCAGTACCTGAAAAGAGACCAGTATGCACATACATACATACAATTTCAGTACCGAAATTACATAATCCTAAGCAAGTGCACCGAAAACCCCAATTGCCACTTCATTACACACACATACATTTATACCAAAATTACATAATCCTAAACGACTACATCGAAAACCTTAATTCCCATGTCATTCATAAATTTTACATTTTCTATCAAATTCAAATTTCCTACCTGAAAAGAAACCGGTTTACATACATACATACGCAGTTTCAGTACCAGACATACATAATCCTAAGCAAGTGTATCAAAAACCCTAATAGCCACGTCATTACATACACAAACACACATACATACATAAATTTAACATTTTCTAAGAAACCCACATCCAGTACCTGAAACGAGACGGGCTTAAATACATGCATACATACATACATACACAATTTCAGTACCAAAATTACATAATCCTAATAAAGTGTATAAAAAACCCTAACTGACACATCATTACACACACACATACATACACAAATGCATAAATTTTCCATTTCCTATTAAATCCAAATAAAGTACCTGAAAATAAACGAGCTAACACACATACACGAAAACAAAATTTCAGCACCAAAATTACATAATCCGAAGCAAATGTATCAAAAACCCTAATTGCCACGTCATTACATACATACCCA
Source organism: Primula vulgaris (assembly GCA_963920805.1). Lineage (NCBI taxonomy): Eukaryota > Viridiplantae > Streptophyta > Magnoliopsida > Ericales > Primulaceae > Primula > Primula vulgaris. The sequence goes on from OY987217.1 coordinate 32,788,853, forward strand.
ATTTCCATTTCAGTACCAAAAATATGTATTAAGACACACAAATACACAAATAAATACATAAAACAAAATTAAATATTCTAATAAAATAAACCAGAATGGATTACCTGAAAAGAGACGGGGTTAACGGGAGGAGCGGCGGAACGTAGCCTAAACTCTCCCAAATCCCTCTTTATCCGATCCACCGACACCTGCTGACGTGGCATCTCCTGTCTCCCAAACTGCTGACGTGGCATCTCCTGCCGCCCAAACTGCTGACGTGGCGGCGGAGGTTGCTGTAAACTCGCCTTAACGTCGGCGAACATGGATTCAGAATTCTCCGGCGAGTTTTGGGTTTCGAAATTAGGGTTTGGTGAGGATGATGATGACGAAAAGTGACGTAGAAAAGCGGGGTTTATGGCGATGGGTCTTAGTTTTAGTGACGTGGCGGTTCTCGCCATTGTTGTGTTTATTAGGTTTTATGGATAAATATTTTTGGAAATTATGAAATTGGTCTCTATATTTGTTTTCTGAAATATTCACTCTGGTTAATCACTAAATGAAACCAAACGGTTTTAAAACTTTCATGTTCAGTTTATATTTATTTAAATACAAACGAATATTCGACGAACATGAACCGGACATTTGACGAGACGAACACGAGTTGTTCGTGAACATCTAATTTCTTTAAAAACATTCAATAATTGAAAAAACAAAAAAACAAAAAAACTTTCTTTTTAAAATATATTTTAATTTTATCATATATTACTATATTGTTAACTATGATAAACTGGTTGACAGATAACTTTACGTTTATATATTGTATAGATTATTTTTTACATACGTATGATTACTTTAACGATTTGAACATTTAACGATAAAATCGGTGACTGCATTTATAGTATGATAATATAAATTACCATAATAAGTTCGAAATAATACAAACATATTATTTATAGTATGATAATATAAATAACTTTATTAATTGTGTAATGATATTAGCTTTCATTACATCATTAATAGATTTAGTTTTTTTATTTTACCAAACTTTCTATATATAGTTACACGAACACGAGATTAGACGAACCGAACATATGCATGTTCATGTTCATGTTCAGTTCACTTAATAGATGAACACTGTATTCTTGTTTATTATCGTGTTCGTTTATAAATGATCGAACATGAACCGAATATTAGTCGAGCCGAACACGAACATCTCATCTCATTTACAGCCCTACCTACCAACAAATAAATTTGATTTCACATTATTTATGTTACAACTAAATAAAAGTGGTACGAATATATTAATAAATTTGAGAGAAGTTGAGGTTTAAAAAAAAATAAAAAAAAATAGGAGACAGTATAGTAATTTGTAAACAAATAATGTCGTCACAATGTGAAATTTGTGATCAATAGCAGTTTTACCCAACTTATGAGTTTGGTTATTATAATAGATGGATAAGTAATCATTAACTCTAATATTGTTAAAATAGTAGTATATTTTTAGATTTTAACATGTGTTTTAAGGGTGATATGACCAAGGAATTAATGGGAGAAAGTCGGAATCTACGACCCATTTTGATGAAGAACGATGAAAATATTAAAAAATAAAACAAGTAGATGAATTGCATTCTCACAACGTATGTACTCGTAAAATGTATATCAACTAATTCAGGATGCTCGTTTTACATTGTACTTAAGTATGAATTTTTTGAAATGCATATTAAAATACATATAAACGGATATGCTGATATACGATTTGGCAAGAGTATAGCTGCAAATATGTACTTTCCGAGGTGCATTTCAGATTACTTGAGGGTATACCATCAAATATACACTTTCCTGATACCGTCATTTATGAATTGCATACCAACTGGTATGAGTGCATAAGCATCGGTTTAGAGTCTCGTCGGGTCTCGAGTAAGCATCTCAGAGCTCTCATCGAAGCCTGGTGGAGTGCCGATAAGCATTGACAATTTCCTCGTTGGTGAAGGTGGTGTTGGGGTGGAGTTCATAGTTATTTCTTAGTTCATTGTATATTTTGGTAAGGCAAATTTGAAGATGGTAAATTTGATAATAAGGCTTTGACACAATATAGTTTTTAGTCATTTACCTTTAATTTAGTTTTAATGCATTGCCCACTCAAGAACAATTGCAAGTTGTCATCTTTTCATTTATGATGCGGCTTTTGTAAATGTAACTAAATGATACACACATTATTGGTACCTAATTGCTACAATGCTTATGCAAATAATTAAGTACAAAAACTCAAAAATAGTTCCATTGAATGTCTACATGCACCATAAGAATGTTACTAAATTAAAAACGAAAGAAGTATAAAACCATAAAACCAAAATTAGCTCATCCGAAACTTCAACTTTGAAATAAAAATGTGACTATAACTTTACAACTTTAAAATGCATATTCATGTTTTGGTTGCTCTATTTCGAAACAAGAGCGTCACCTACCAATTTACCCTTTTAATGATAACCACGACAGTTTACAACTATATCCAGCCATTTAAGTCTTTCATGGATATCATGATATAGTTGCCAATGAGGGAATAAAATCCAAAAACTAAATAACAAAACAACTAGAATCGGATATACATAGTACAAAATGGATCATTTTTGCTGGTTCAAAAATTAAAGTCAGTCTGTCTTGAATTTTTCAGGCAGCAAAATATGTTTTTTTTTTTTTTTGAAATAATGTAATTTTGTATGTTAAATTTTTGTTTTAATGTTTTGGAATCAGTATCGAACGATTAACACTACCGTGAATCTAGTCCATTATTATTTAGGGTGTGCCAACCAATAATATTTTTTAGTTTTAATTTTAAATTAATTTTAGGGTAGATATTTTTTGGTTCATTAACATGTGTTAGGTTTTTAGTATTTTTTAGTTTTAATTTTGAATTAATTTTATGACAGATATTTTTTGATTTATTAATATGTGTTACAGTTTACTTTTTTTTTTTTTAAATAAAATAAAAGGCTAAACCGTAAATCAGAATTACGGTTTGTAATTAGTATTTCCGGTTTAGACGTGAAAACATATTTTTTGCAATCGAAAAATTGAGAGTCTTTCTCTTTCTAATTAATTTGAAGTAGATGGGTTTAAACTTTAAACTACAACTATTTATACAATTATACGTATACTTTATATCATGTGTTGTTACAATATTTTAAAAAAAACTTGTTTACAATTTAACAAATATTCGTTCATTCTGTATAAAAGAATTTCTATATTCATGAGAATTTAATTCACTTGTCTAGTCTTCAACTAAACTTTCGCGTGTGTTTAAGAAAACTTGAATATAAACCCATACATTTTCTCCAACACAAAAGAACTTAATTGATGAAACACAAAAGAACTAAATTAATATATAACAAAAATACAAGGATCATATAAAATAAATGACGCCTCTGAATTTTAAAACATGCCTCCTTAAAAATTGGATATATTTTTCATGTCTATAGTTGGAATAAATTCCAAAAATTAAATAACAAAGAAACTACAATTAAATATACAAAATGAGCATGTCATCACCTGATAAACAGTTTCAAAAAGGGGAATTAAAATGTGCATCGTTACAAATCGGAAATTTAATTTTCAAAACAGTAAACTAGTACTTACTGTTGAGGGCAGGTCGAAAACCCGAAAAACTCGAACCGAACCGAAAAAAACCGAAAAACAAAAACTTTTTCGGGTCGGTTTCGGTTTACAATAAAATAAAACCGAAAAAGACCGAAAAACCAAAAATAAAACCGAAAAATAATCGAAAACCCCCCCAAAAAAACCCGAAATCAGACCGAAACAAAGTTGTTCGGTTCGGTTCAAACAATAAGAAGACTGAAAATAAATAAAAAACCGAAACGAAAAATCTGCTCGGTTTCGGTTTACAATAAAATAAAACCGAAAAAGACCGAAAAACCAAAAATAAAATCGAAAAATAATCGAAACCCCCCCAAAAAAACCCGAAATCAGACCGAAACAAATCTGTTCAGTTCGGTTCGGTTCAAAAAATAAAAAAGACCGAAAATAAATAAAAAACCGAAACGAAAAATCTGCTCCACGTAGGTCCCAAAAACCGAAACGAAGTGGACCGAACTCACCGTTACCGTAACTAAGTATATTTTTTGTTACAAAAACCCAGGAAAAAAAAAGTGTAGAGGGTCAGCGCCACGTAGGTCCCAAACCGGGAGAAATAGAAAAAAAAGGTAAAACGAAGAAGATACATACAATGATACAGATACATATAGATATAGAGAAAGAAATCCCAATCCATACACAATTAAACAACACACTACAATAACAGTAACACTAACACTAACAAACAAAGGCATGTAATTTAGCCCCCTTTTCTCTCTCTCTCTCTACATATACATATACATATACACAATTATACATATACATATACATATATATATATACATATTTATAGATATATAATGACGGATGACGATTGGACGACGGCGGCGATGAGCGACGGCGCACTGGTAGCGGACCTGCTAGTGCATATCCGTCACACTCTCTCTCCTCCGCCGGAGAAGAAGATGAAGAATCGCATCTCTCTCTCTCCTCCACCGCCGTTGCTGACGTGGCGGGTGAGGCAGCCTCGGTCTAGACCGGTTCAAACTCAGGCCGGATGTAGACCGGCCGCGAGTCCGACTACTCCGTTGTCGTGGAGCGGTGCCACGTCAGCTAGCTACGGCGGCGGAGTCGAAGACGCCGCCAACAAGGTCCGTCTTCGATTTATTTATTTTTATTTTTATTTATCGCCGGAGACTGTATAACGGTGGTGGTGGCGCGTGTGAGATTTGCTTACGTGACATCACGCTTTTTGTTAACTCGAGTTTTGTGTGACTTTGTTTCTATTTTACTTAAATTTATTTATATTTTGTTGTTATTTTTATTTGTTTTTTGCCGGAGATTGTTTAACGGTGGTGGTGGCGCGTGTGAGATTTGCTTACGTGGCATCACGCTTTTTGTGTGACTTTGTTTCTATTTTACTTTAAATTTATTTTTTGACGGAGATTGTATAACGGTGGTGGCGCGTGTGTGTTTGCTTACGTGGCATCATCATGCTTTAATTAAACTCGAGTTTGGTGTGACTGCACTTTTATTTTAATTTATTTAAATGCTCTTTGGTAACTGTTTTGTTTTTAATTTGAATTAAATGTTGAGTATTATTAATTATATATTTATTTATATCTATATTTGTCTTTTTATGAACTCGAGTTTGGTGTGACTTTTACTTGTTTTTATTGTACTTAAAATACCCTTAATAACTGTCTATTTTTTTTTTTAATATTGAGAACATAAAGGGTGTCTGATTATTAAGGTCGTGTTTGGTATCGTTTTTTTGGGTCAATTTGAGAAAAGCTTTTTATGTTTTATTACTTATTTTTATAAGTAACAAACCGAACACATCTGTCTTAAGCATAAAGTTTCTAAAAAAAAAACTAAGAAAAAAGACTTTTTCAAACAGACGCTAGATTTATTTTAAATTTTCTGATATTAAATATTTAGTTTTGAATTTTAAATGTCATGATTTTAAACACACGCTATATTTAGCTAATTACCCTCCCGTTGACTAATTATTGACAATTTGGTCTCCAGCTGTGTTTTTTTTATAATACTTCCTCATGATCAATTAATTATAGGAATAGTCCTGAAGTTTTAGTTGTAAACTTATTCGGTACCGTACCTTCAATCTTTTCTAAGATAGTGTATATGCGGCGATCAGTGTCGGCCCGATATATCGGAATGCGTAAGGCTTAAGTTTTTTTTGTTGCTCGATAAAAACAAATTAAAAAATTAAATTAAATTGTAACTAAAGATGTTTGAATCCAATGATCTCCTATGTAAACTACTAAACTTCTCTACGATTTGATATTTTTATTTTAACTATTAGTTATATTAAAAATATAGTCGGTGTTGTCCGTAATTTTTTTCCCGAGTCATTTCCCAAGGCCTAAGGCTTACTCGACTTGGGCTTGAGACGCCATTGTATGCAATAGCAACCGTTACTAGTTAAGTACATCTTTTGGAAATTTGACAAGTTTGGATTGTATCCAAATAACATTTTATTTTTTTGGTGTGTCAAAGTAAGTTAATTTACATCACAAGTAATAATTAGTGTAAAATATTGAAATTAGTAAATTACAAGGGCTTAAGGTGGTTTATGTAAAAACTAAAGGGACAATTGTTTTAATTTAATTTTCCTTGTATAACTAATATTGGTGGTTGTTAAAAGTGATAATGTGAACGTGGCATGCTTTTTATGTAACAAAGACCAAAACATCCTAACAATGGAATTATATCACGTGATTACGCATTGGTCCACTAAAGCAGTTCCCCACTAGTACGTGTTTTCCATAAAGGACCATTAAATCCCCAATTTTAGAGTCAAAACACATGCCTTTTTTTTTGGTTAATAAACTCTGGTACAACTAGTACAAGGGTATTTTAGTCATAGTTAATTTAAAGAGTTTTTATTATTGTTTAAACGGTTGCGTGTACATAGATAGGCCTGCGTTTGGTGTGGTGTAGTTATTAGTGGTTTTTGTGGGGAGAAAAGTTAATAATATCCACTGATCAAATTGTACACCTGCACTATCTTAACTGTATATATTAAGTAGTAGTAGTAGTATATACTATTATTATGTACCCTTTCACTTTGTTTGTACTTATTAGCCCTTTTCATGCCAGCTGAACACAATGTTTTAATATTTTGATACACCCCTTAAATGTAGGTATATGTAATAGTAGTCAATCCGTTGCCAATTAATTGTCCATTACGAAACTGCGTGCAATTTTGACCGGCCAATAACTTGTATGAAAATTGTCGGAATGAAAATTTTCAAAAGTTAATCGTATAGTTCAAACATTAAATTATATGATTTAGTTTGAAAAAAATTATTTTGATAATTTTGATACATGTTATAAGCCGGTCAAAATTGCACGTAATTTCGTAGAGGACAGTTAATTGGGAACGGAGGGAGTATTATGTACACCTATTATAGTTTTTTTTACACTCCCTCCGTGCCTACGTCCCTACATAAACGTCAGTTACGAAACTACGTGCAATTTTGAGTTCCGAAAATCTCGTACTTAATTGTTAGAATGGAAAATTTCAAATTTAAGTCGCATAGTTTAGCAATTAAACAAAGGGAAAAGCTAACGGTTAAGGATGTATGGTTTATCATCATATCATATTATATCATACTATATAAGCCAACCCAAGAAAAAATGCCCTCACTCTTATTTACTAATTACTCATTTACATTTATTCAATTCAAAATATAAAAAACACAAAAATCATAATCTTTTCAAAATAATTATAATCTTATGCCAAACAAAATCGTTTTACGTGTATTTTGTATAACAAAAACATTATATTACCCATGATTTATAATTTAATATATTCATTCAATCAATATACTTTTTAAAAATTTATGTACCCGGATCATATATATATACCACGTGTCCCACACGCAACGTGTGTGTAATGATTACTAGTATTTTAATATGTTTACTATAGTAATTCATTAATAACATTTCCTTTATTTAACTAAATTATATACATAGTTTTGGTAATGCTATAAATATATGGTAATATATAACATTTAGATCTTATATACAACTTTTGCATTAAATGGAATTTGATTCTGGAAGAATACTAAATGTTTAAATGATGCTCCGGGAGCACTCGTTAGCAAAACCGATTAAACTATATGATCACATTTGTAAAGTAATTATTTCGGAAATACAGATACAAGACTTTTGTTCGGTTGCAGATTCAATTGTTTAGGAACTGAGGGAGTAATTATTATCATCACTGCTTAGATGATTGCAGATTCAAGTTTGGACTTTCTATCATTTTGCTCGGTTGAGAGCGACTTTTTTGGGGTGCCAGAAACCTAGACTAATCTTATACGGTCGTCTAAATACATGTTACACATTACTTTTATGTTAGTTACATAAAGAAAAATAGTACTAGTGTTTTTGTGATCTGTGTTGTTGCAATGGCAATCCTTTGCCTACTATATAGCTCCGTGTTTTTTCCCCCATTACTTGTACTGAATGTAGTCAGTCTGCTTAGAATTGAATATTCTGTTGTTTCATAAATGGCTGCCTAAAAGTATGATGCTTAAAGCTGGACTGGCTTTAGAATTTTTATCAGGCTCACATTAATTGCAGCTTGGAGCCTTGGAGTGTACAACTGTTTTCTTCAATTTTCTGTCCACTTCTGAGAAAAAAATGGAATTTAGACATATTATACAGTCATATTAAGCTTAAATTTAGAGAAATTTCGGACTCAGTCAAAACTCAAAAGTGGGGTTATCTACGAAATTTGGCTCGATTGAACAAGTGAACAATCTGTTTGTCTATTAGGTGACACCGTGACAACCAGTTTCTCTAGCTTTTAAATGAAGGTTTTGTTTTGGATGTAAGAAGAAACCATGTTTTGGTTGTTTGTGTAGGTAACGTTTCTGTTTGAGCAGTATTGTCTTTGGTGACTGTGCTATTTATAAAGAAGGGGCAATTAACAAAAACATACCCTACCTCTATTATATTACCAAAAACATACCCCCAAAACTTAAATTACAAAAAACATACCTATATATACTTATTATTTCTCTAATTCTAATCAAACCATAATCCAACCTCTCTCTCTAATCGTAACTCTCTCTCTAACACACGATAATCGTATCTCTTTCTAACACATGCTAATCACCAATCTCTCTCTCTCAAAATGACTAAAAACTCATAAAATATTCATATGTTAATTATAAAATGTCATACCCTAATTTTAAAATGCCATACCCCAAATGTTCTGAATCACAATCAAATATCTAAAAAATAGTTCATACCCTAATTTTAAAACTTCATACCCTAATTTCAAAATTTCATACCCTAATTTTGAAACTTAATACGCTAATTTCAAAACGTCATAACCTAATTTTAAAACTTCATACCCTACATATGAATTTCTCTCAATACTATACATATGGATTCTCCTCCTTCAACTTGAAACCCACAAGTTTTACAATAGTCTCAAATCTCAATAAATAGAAAACAATTTCACCAATTTCATATATTTTTTATATATTACGGGATAGAAAACAATCTCACCAATTTCATATATTTTTCATATATTACGGGGTATCAACCAGTGTAATATTTGTGTATTACGTATGTATATATATGTATTTATATGTATATGGATGTTTATATAATTTAGATAGTGTTCGGTAGTTAGTGGCGGGTTTTCGTGGTGGGCGAGGGGAGAGAGATAGAGTGTGATATAAAAGAAAGATACAAATAACAATGGAGGAGAGAGAGACTAAAATCAGAGAGAGATGTAGAGAAAAATTGGTGAGAGAGATAATAAGGGAGGAGAGTGAGAGTAAATGAGAGATACAACAAAAAGGGAATAAACAGCATTAAATTTGTTTGGTATGTTTTTGATAGTTAAAGTTGTAAGGGTATGTTTTTGGTAATTTAGTTTAAAAAGTAGTATGTTTTGTTAATTTATCCTTTAAAGAAATGTTGAAAAAGTGGGAAAACATAATTTAAACTCGTATCGTGTTATCATCTCAATCACTTTCTGCCTTATTAACAACGAAAAACAAATTCATAGCGACTACAAATCCCTATATCATAGTACAACAACACTAGGTTCAGTTTTGCGCTTTAAAAAAGATATTTAACTATTTAAGTGATTAAACTGCTTGTTTGGGTTTGAAACTGTGAGAATCGTCTTTGAACTTCAGGTTCTTCCTCTTGCCCCACGTAAAATCATGCCAGAGTCGAGAACTTAGCTTATTGGGGAATTTTGTGAAAATTCAATGGTGATTTTACTGTATCAGAATGTGTAAAACTTTGTAAATTCCTAAAGGGATGCTTAGATCGATACTAAAGACCTAAATGGACAAGATTTTTGGAGTGGTTTTGTCACAAACTTTAAATGGCAATAAATTAGCTTGTGCAAAGTTAGTGGTGCTACCTGTTGGATTTATTCTTAACTTTTCTTTACCAAAATTCATTTTATGATCTTATATACTCCGTCTATTTTCTACCTTTCCATCTAAAGTTCTCTTAACTGCTACTAGTTGAAATAGTAATTTAGCTTATTTAAATCTGATAATTTTTTGATATGCAGGTTATTGATCCTAGTGAGAATACAACAAGCAAGAAGTCAAGAAAGAAGAAGGTAATCCATAATTTTTGGAGTGAAAATTAAACAAAAACGCCACTGTCCCCAACAGGTGAAAATGTGGATTTCTAACTTCGTGTAGATTGTGGAAACGATAATTGTAGGAGATACAGAGCCATAAGACAGTTTTTGTCCAGTTTTTTAGCTCTCTTTTTTTCTAATTTCATGATTAAGGTGAACACTGTTGTCATTTTATGTCTATTTCAGACATTGGCTGAAGTTAAAGACGATGAAGCCCTGGTTTTGAAGGAAAGAGAAGATCTCAAGAAGGTAACGTGTAATTAACGACTTATATCACAAACTCATTTAAGCAAATATGTCCGCATGCCACTATTTTAACTTTAAGGATGCATTCTTGTTTTTTATACTGCCAGAAATTGGTCTCGCTGCGTGTTGCTGTAGAGATAGAAAGAGCTACAAATGATAGATTGAAGAGATTGAAGGTACAGTTTACCAAAGGATCTTGTTCTTGTATTTTAGTGTTTTTTTGGGGCCAATTTTTTTGTCTGATCTGCATTTGGTCTTTGATCAGAAAGCATGGCTCTAGCAAAAGGCCAATATCTTTTGTTTATTAATCACACTTATGTCCCATTTTGATCCTTGGAGTGCACCATAAACTGGCTAGTAGATCGGTTTGGTGCTTCGATCACAGTTCATTGTTAAATGCTTTCTTTTACTGTATCTTGTTAATTTTTTGACTAAGCTGGTAATATCTTTCATCAACTGATGAACCTAATTGGAATCACCTAAAGTCCTGACAAATTAACCACTCTTAAGAATTCTAAGGTCATCAATGCAAATGTGATAAGTAATAATTTATGGGAGACGAGTGTATAATTCTGCTCAAATCTCTAGTCTGTAGCCAAACAGCACTGTAGGTGAAGAATGATCCCATGGCAGCCTTTACACCCTTCAGAAAGTTTTGTTGTTGTTGTCTACTTTGTAATATAACAAACTGAAAACATTTGATGTTATGAAAATAGACATCATTAAGGTCACTTAAACAGAGAGCAGATTTAAGCATAGTATCAACGTCTTAATCTATTTCTTTTGGCATATAAGGCTAACAGAATTGGTTTCATTGGAATAAAATATCGGTCAGTACGATTGATATTTCTCTTGAGTCTTGATATGAATTATTTGCATATAGACATAAAACTGTGCTTGATAGACTGTTGACTGTTGAATCGTATATTTTCCCCCCTGTATTAAGTTAGTCTTTTGTTTGTGTGGTCGATCGGATTCTAAACTTTTCCTACTAAAATTGCAGCTTCATTATGTATCTTGCTCGGCAAAGACTGTGACGCTACATGTACCTGTGGAACAAGACCTGAAAATGGCTTCTTATAACCCTTTTTCCGAAGATTTGAGAACTAATGGCAGTAAAATTGTAGAACATTCTAGTATCAAAAATTGTCCAAAGTCACACGAAGAGGTAGCGAACCGGGAAAGTAAATTTAAATTGCCTGATCTAAATCTACCACTAGAAGACCCTACCCCTTGAGACCATAGATCGAGTGTATCAGAGACTGATAAAGTGCCCTTCACGAAGTCCGTTTTCCGAATGGAAACAATTAAGTGAAAACTATTATCTGAAGAAAAACCCAACACTTGAATAACAGCTAACCTTGTTGTAAGGTGAGTTAGCGGTATCTGTATTAGTTTGTATTTTTCTCTTAAATTCTTTTCAGGTCGATACTCTGTCCTACTACCTTAGCTAGAAAATTACTATCAAGTAAATTGTACATTTAGTAGGAGGCAATTTAATTTTTGCCTATTTTTAAATTTTTATTAGATCTACTCAAAACACTGGCATTCTGATTATGAGTTTGACTATTTTTGGACCAAAAGTACAAGGAGGATATATGAGCATGTGATTATGTTTGTTGAGGCCCCCTGTGATTCTGCCTTTAAATCTGCTGCAATTACCTTTAATTTTATCTATTTTAGTTAAAATCCAAGGTCTCCCATCCTACTACAAGTTGGGTGATGCTAGATGACGATATTGTCTTGAGAATTATTTTTTGCTTCTGTATCTGATAGTGTTATTGTTTAATGGAAACTATTGATGCAATATTTGTATTGATGAATTAGTTTCGTGTGAATTAGTCTGTCGAAAAAAATATAAATTCATGTTTCATCGATCGGTAACCTTTGTTTTTCTTAATGGTGCAAATATTTCATCGATCGGCATTTTCTCCAGAAACTACTAATATTTCTGCGCTCTTTTTTTTTTGTCTTTTCAAGTAAAGCCCAGTTGAAATTTGATTTTTAGTCCATCTGCATTTCTAGTGTGTTTGCTTGCGACTGGTTTTACCTGGTTTGTTTGGGAGTAATTTGTAAAGCCGAATAATGACGTACAATTACTTCAGAAAATAGGCCGAGATGGGACTACGTTCTCGCTAATCACCCGATTAAACATTTCTCGGCCCGAGTTGCTATAGTGATGAACACTATTTTAGCCAGAAGGGTAAAGAGCGAGCTGTCGACCAAAACATTTTTAATAATAGTTTATCCAGCGGTTCAGACTTGTCACTTCAGGCTAATTTGGTGTCGAGGCCTATCCTTGAAAGAAAATGTATTCGATGAGTAGTGACATGTTAATGCAGCCGAGGGCTAAATTCTCGATGTATCGACTTAACTGGTGGTGAAAAAGATAAAGAGGACATGATGTTTATAAGTGCATGTTACGGTTTTGAAAGGGTGCCATATAATGCCATGAATTAATTTGTACAGTATTCTGCTAATTGCCTTTCCGTGCTTATAGCTACCTTCATCCAGTGCTTTAAACCCTATGGAAATAAGGCGGAGGCTAGACCGTAAGCGAAGTCTAGCAGTTCAACAGATTATATAAATAAAGATGTTCACTACAAAAACTAACAGTTACTTCACGACTAATCACTCAAAATTACAGTTATTAACACTTACTAACAATTTTTGTTGTTAAATTTTAGCAACTATCATATAATTAACTATTAGTACTAAACTATTGATACCCTGAAATTTTTTTTAGTGTTCTGTTTCGGTTCAAAACTTATTTCTTGATCAAGTGGAATTTGAAAACGCCATGTATAACCTATGACTACAAGAAAATATTACGATAGCAACAATTTAATTTTTGAAAACTGTTACTAAAGCGAACGTCGTTAAATTTAGCAATAGTTTAGTAACAATTTTTGTTCCTAAATTTAGCGATACTAAATTGAATATCCGTTTAACAAAGACAATAAATATGACATTTTTTTTTTTAAATATAGGTACATATCTTTATAGTTAATATTCCAACATTGATTCTAGTTTTTACCAACAACACAAAAAATGTTAAAACAGTACTATAATTTATAGTCAAACGTGAAATAAGGCTTTTAAAGGCAAAATAAGGTGCCGCCCACAAAAAACGGGTGACTTGATGATGACAATATAGCTTATTAGGTAAACTGTATGCATGTATATATATTAATATGTAATACCTTGGTTTTGAGAATTACTAGATAACGATCGGTCTATATGACTGGTTCACAAACCGTTTGTATAAAAATGTATCAAATGAATAAAAAAAAATAATTTTTGATTAATATTTAAATTTAGGGTAAACCTTCATAGGGTTATATATTTTTATTTTGGTTTTTTTAGTGTGTTGTACAGTTTGTTTTGAATTTATCAAATCCTAATTTGTTGAAAATAGAAAAAATAAATTATTTATTGAAAAATATCATCTGACTATTTATTTTCTAATCTAACGGTGGTTAAACTGATTGTATCATAAACAGTCAAATAAACTGACTGTTTCAATGAGCCACACGTAGTTTTAAATTATTGTAAAGTACGTGCAATTTTGACCAATAAATAATTTATATCCAGTTGTCGAAATCGAATTTTTTAAAAATTAATCATATAGTTCAAATGTTAAACTATATATACAAATTTTTAAAATTTATATTTAAATAATTTAATCATAATATATTTAGGGAGAGGTTATATGAACATCAATTTTGACATCAACTTGGATATTTTTTTCTTAAAAACGCTCCAAATCAAGATTTGGCTAGTGCAAATCTCCACGGTTTCACGACGGGAACACAAATACGCGTCTTGTTTTTTTTTTCCGAGATGTATAATGACATGTTTTCAAAATTATGGTAAAATTTAAAATTTCAAAACATGTCATTATACATCTCAGGAAAAAAAAAACAAGACGCATATTTGTGTTCTTGTCGTGAAACCGTAGATATTTCTATTAATCAAATCTTAATTTAGAGCGTTTTTAAAAAAAATGTACATTTGGATGTTTTTTTTTATGGTATTCATGTATCATTCCCATATATTTATCTATAAAATTTGAAGTTAAATATTCATATAAAATGTAAATATTACCTGGCATAAATTACCTCTGTGACTTGTGTAAGACAGTACAATAATATGCAGAGATAAAAAAAGCTATCGATTGCGATTTGATACACGAACAGGTTGAGTAAGAGTTTTGTACTATTTTTTCAACAAGTACTAAATACTATTTACTGACCCACTGTCACACTGCTCTGTTTGATTTTATGTCATTTATTGATTTATTTCCCTACCATCATCACTAATAAGTAAGATCCTGTTTTGATTACAAAAAAATAAAATAAAAGTAAGATCTTGTTTTCATAATTGCTTTTCTCCCTAATTCTCGCCAAACAAATCATTTCAAAAGTTATTACTACACCTGTGACAGTATTATATTTAATGCTAAGCAATTTGTCGCAATTTAATACGTACGCCTGCATTTATAAATAAAAAATTAACTCGCATTAAAACGTTATGAATTCAGATGCATACAATGTTATAAAAGACGTGGTACAGGCTTTACACAAAAATACATTGTTTAGTGGTTAATTTTGTCTAATTCTTTAGATGACAATGAGACAATTGCTTTGCTTTCTATCATTATTGAATATTGAAATTGTTGAGTATGGTGGTGAGCCGTAACAAAGAAAATCTAGCTGTCTTAATGGGGCTGTTACCGCTGCTGAAATGTGAACAAATATTATTTTATATGTAATATTTACCAAACAAATGGTTTAGGTTAGTGGTTACATACAGGGTTGGAAAAAATTTCCGAAATCCCGAGCCGATCCGTGTCCAGACCCGCACCCGACTAGAGAATAGTCCCGACCCGACAATCGGGTGACAATTTTGATTTTGTCGGGTGTTCCGACCCGAGCCGACCCGATTTTTTAATTGATTTATATTTTATATAAAAATATAAATTAATTTATATCAAATGCAAGTGATGAGAAATTCAATATTTTTTTTGTTTTACATTTTCACTATGAAATATTTTTTTCTAAAAATCTTTTATAGTTTCTTAAAAATCACCAGAAATATTGAAATCGAAAATCATTAGTACACGTATCTCTTATAGTTGTATTAAATATAAATTGTGTATATTATCTGATTTTATTATATTTTTATAATGAAATAATTTTTTCTAAAAATATTTTATAGTTTCTTAAAAATCTTCAAAAATATTCAAAGAAATAATAAAAATGCAAATGAAAAAAAATTCTCAAGTGTACTTAATCAATTATTAGAGTTTAGAACATTATATGCAAAAAAGCTTGTTATATATATATCTAAAACATTATATAAATATTCATCGTATTGTGCCTCCGCTCAATCGAAATACTGGCTCCGCCCTTGTGACTGAAAGTTATTCAATTTGTATCGTGTTTGGCCATGGGTCGCTCCTAGTCGCTTGTATATATGTACTTTAATTGTTTAATGACTAGGATTACTAATGGTTGCTCGAGAATTACTGATCTGAGCAACTAGCAACTGCAACACTCGAGGTAAATGTTATTGAGTATAAACTGAACCGTGTGTGATGCTATTGATGTAAATTTGGTATGAGTATCGTTGTTGAAAATATAGCGAGTTAACTTTTTTGGAAAGTATTAACATTGATACAAAACTAAGTACTGAAGCCAGTGTCGTTAAAGAAACTGTACTCGTGGAAAAGAAAATGAACAGTAATTCGCCGCCATCGATTTTGAGTGTCCGGTTATCTATTGCCTGTTGGTACGTTTTATTATGGACTAATCTGGTCCGACATACCTATAAAACAATACAATTCCAACATCAGTAATGCAATTAGTCCGGTCTTCTGCTATTACCGACCAATTCAATTTTAGTACAACTCGAAATCGATTCATTCTGTAAATTTGATTAGTGTTTATTCTCTAACTTGTACATTTGCTAGTGTTATAAGTTCACGCACAGCAATGCAAATCTTTTTACCCTCAGTAAAAGTAAACGAAACTATCAATTAAGATGCTTTAAACACGATGTTCACAAACCAAAGCTGCTTCAATTAAAAAAGATTTACAATATACAAACCTACTAATAACCACAACCATCTTAATAATAGTACATAAAAAAGCACTAGCTAGTCTGATTTCTGAAAATGTGTCACGTTTGTGCATGTCACGCAAATGCCAAAATCGTTTTTCTGAAGAATTGAATTTTCAATTAAACAAGCGTGATAAAACATACGTGACCAAAACACTCATCCAATTTCAAAACAAACCATTAAGCTAGATCCTCAAAACAGCACTACTAATAATATTCTAAATAATAGTAGACAACGTAGTGACAGTTGCATAATTATTGCTAAATCCACCACCCCCAAGTTTCAAGTCCAGCTCCACGTCACCTACACCCCTGCTAACCGATACAGTGGGCCGACTCGGGGTACACAACTGCGATAGCGAAGTCACAACCGCACATTTCCTCCTTACTTGCGCGTTTTGCACATATGGGCTAGTAGCCGAAACGGTACTGCTGTTCATGCTAAAGTGTTCCGCATGGTTTCCACCAAAATGCGCCTTGTTCACACATGGATCATGATCCAAAATAATGCGTTTCATATGCGCCTTTTGCGCACCTTGGTGACCCAAAACAGTACGATTCATGCTAGCATGCGCCATTGCCTCACTTGGGCTAAAGAGTTGCGCTAGGGTAGTAACCCTAGCGCATTTCTTGCTAACATGCGCATTTACCTTGTCCTCTTTGCTTTTCCTACCCCTCTTCTTCTTTTTTTCACAACCACCCGACGACGACGATGACGTGGACTCCGTCGGATATGCAGGAGTCTCTGGCGGGGTCGGTAGGAAAAAAGGCACGGAGAAGTTAGTTCTCGCCTTCGAGCCTTTGAGGCGGCGCGCAGCTGAATCATAAGCACGCGCTGCCTCTTCAGCTGTATCGAAGGTGCCAAGCCAGTGTCGACACCTCCCTATACGGTCTCGTATCTCAGCCGAGTATCTCCCCCATGGCCTCTTTCTCACACCTCTATAGCATTTCTGAACCGGTACATTGTGTGTATCTGTTGTAACTGGTCCGGTTTTGGTACCGAAGAGTACTTGCTCCCCGACTACTGCAGCGATGCCGTCTAGGGTTGGAGATGGTTCGGGTTCTCGTTGAACTGGTGAGGGTAAAAGCTGGATCAGTTCATTGAATAAGGAGAGTGTTTGGGTTGGTTTGTACCGAAAAAGGTTGGGGCTTGGTAAGAAGGGAATTTGGTTCATTTTTTGGGTTAAGTGAGTGTTAAATAGTTTGGTTGGAATTTATGAAGTAGTGGACTTGGTATTTATAATACTAAATTACTAATTATATATGATGACTTTATTTTGTTTAGGTATATGACCGATACCAAAAAAGTGTTCCTATTGTATGGTGTTATCTTGACATTTTATTTCATTCCTTGTATTGGATTCATTCCTTATATTGGAAATAAAAATGTATTGTATATCTCAAACATGACATGCATCTTAATTATTGTGCGGACTAATAGATTCCAAATCTTTTACTCCCTATTCTCTATCTCCTTCGGTGCCCCCTTGCTTATTTTCACTCAAATTTTAAATTTTCACAACTTATAACGCAACTTTATAAACTTTTATATTATATTGTATTCAAATTTTAAAACATTTGAACATAATATTGTTTTAGACAATTTTTTTAATATTCAATGTTTAATTTACACTAATTTATACATTTATTCCAAAATAATTTTTGTGCGGATTTTCTTTTAAAAATAATTATTGGAATGTATTGATACATGTATTATAGTAATTGTACAATTTTTTTCAAGTTTTTTAGAATTTTTTTTTGGATAAAATAAGCAAGGGGGCACCGAAGGGGATAGAGAATAGGGGGTAAAAGATTTGGACTCGGACTAATAAGACATATACATTTATAATATTATAAAGATAAATGTTAGAATGCTATCCATCGAAACATTTTTTTTTAATAGTCCTTTGCTAAAAGCCTAAAACAATTGTATTGCAATCTTTGGTCAAACCATTTTACTCATATAATAAGGTTATATAATAAAGTATCTAAATGAAGTACAAATATTATATCTCTATTATTTATCTATTTAGGTGCAATTTGTTTATTTTATCTAATTTTTTTAATAAAAAAAACTTAAAAAAATTATACAATTACTATAAAACATATATCAATACATTGCAATAATTATTTTTAAAAGAAATTAATGCGCAATTTATTTTGGAATAAATGTATAAATTAGTATAAATTAAAAATTAAATCTAAGAAAAATTGTCTAAAATAATATTATGTCTAAATATTTTAAAATTTGAATACAATATAATATAAAAACTTATAAATTTACGTAACAAATTATGAAAATTTAAAATTTGAATGAAAATAAATAAGGAGGCACGAAAAATAATAGGAAATAAGAGACATAATATTTGGACTCATCTAATCCAGTAATAAAAAACAAAGCAAAGAGTATTATTATTTAGATTAAATCTCCCACATAAGGTAAAACTTAAAAGCATTGGTTATAGTAAATCAAGTGTTAATGAATAGTGGTATTTATTATAACTCAGTATATTCAGGAATAAATCTTCTTTTATTTTTATTTTTGTAAGATACACCTGTAAAGATTGATTGGACCGCAGTCTATCAGGGTCTACGACCACTAATTAAACTTTGCAGTAGTTTTCCATTTATCAATTGAATTTTTTCTTCTCTATTTTAACTTAAACATTTAAATTCTATTTGACAATTCTATTATTTTGTCCTAGTTTTTGTACTTAGTCGTTAATTAATGTTTCTTAATATTGTGACGAAGGAAGAAATTTTAAAGTTGCAATAAAGGGTGTGGTTCCAATTTTGAAATCTTTGATTGAGGTCATTCACAATTGTTCACATCTTATAATATTCCCCATGCTTTAAACATAATATGTAATGGAATACCCTTTTTTTATACGAGTTAAAGACTAAAAGTATTCAAGTAAAAATGTTTAATTTTTCTCTTGAAATGCCTTTTTTAACTTTTTAAAACATAATGGGCGCAGCTATATTGACGACTAGAATTTTCAAAATATTAGGGCAAATCTCCCTCGGCGGTCATCGTACACATAAGTAAAAGAAATATTTTTTTATTGTAACATAACCTAGGGCATTTTGCTTAATCATCAGCCACGTCATCAATGACGGAGCAAAATGACCCATACAAGTGAGACTTGATGACGTGTCACTGATGACGACGCAAAATGCCCTAGGCAAAGGAGACTTACTGACGTGTTTATGATTACGGTGCAAAACGCCCTAGGAAAGGAAGACTTGCTGATGTGGCAATAAAATATGACTCATTATCATAGGAATGTCACATGCAGCTATGTCGCTCTCGCTCTAAACAAGAGCGATTTGCATCTATTTTTCATAAAGATTTGGATTTCGTAATATTTTTTGTGGTAATAAGACAATCACATTCTCTATCTTTCTAAATATATATTTTCTTCTACCATTTGTCTAATTACAACAGAAAATATTACGAAATCTAAACATTTATGAAAAAAATAGATGCAAATCTCCTTGTTTTTAGAGCGACATGCCTACATGTGACATTCACATAATAATGAGTCATATTTTATTTCCACATCAACAAGTCTTCCTTGCATACGGTGTTTTGCACCGTCATCATATACACGTCGACAAGTCTCCTTTGCCTAAGGCATTTTGCGTCGTCATCAGTGCCACATCAACAATTCTCATTTGCCAAGTGCATTTTTCATCGTCATCTGTGTCACGTCAGCAAGTCTCACTTACCTATAACATTTTGCTCTGTCATCAATGACGTGAGTGATAATTAAGTAAAATGTTCTCCGTTAGGTCATATTACAATAAAAAAATATTTTTGTTTGCCCTCCAAACATAATGTTGGCTTTGAGAGGATCTCAAGATTAGAAGAAATAACAGAGATACAGCCGTTGGATAACATGATATTTTCATTTTTAAATTATAAACTTAGTATACTAGTAATTTAAATATTTAATAGGCTTAGCTGAGGAGATACTTGCGTCAAAAGGGAAAAGATTTGTTTGTACATCAACTTGAGTTACTCTTGATACTTGATAAAACATCAAAAACACCCTTTTATACAGAGTAAATTCTTGGAAATAGTTAAGGACCACCATAGCTACCATTAGGGTGCACCTAAAAAACCATTATATAAAGGAGAAGGATATTAATTAGAGTTAGCGTGCATGGGAAATGAAAGGTTGCGATCAAATCAAATCACAGTTGCATTATATATATATTGTCCCCTTTATTATGTGTGGAAATGAGATTTTTTGGGAAAAGAAAACTTGAACAATCTGAAATCCAGTGTGGTGTCTTTTTAGGAGAAAATATTTTATTGTTCTATCAATTATGTTATTCTCATTTTATTGTTCTACCAATCTTAATATTATGTTAATCTGGACAATGGACAATCCTAATATTATTGTATAATGTTGCAAAACATTCCATTCTATTTTGGAAATGTGAATAATCTAAGTGGAACATCTCAAGATAGAATACTGGAGTTATAAATTGTAACGTAGGAGAGTAGTTATCTTGATAATAACTTCATTAAGTGACTATTTTATTGTTACGATGTTGACGAATGTGTAAACAAGTTAAAGCAATCGGATTTTCGTGACTTTGTAACTACAACCTGATTGAATTCGCAAGGGCCTAAATATGAAGCATTCCCGATTGGGATTGTATCGGTGTACGTCATTAGTCATTGTTCATGAAATTCACAGAGATGGGGTATCTACAAAACATTATAAGTGTTAATATTCGTTACAAAAGAAAACATAGCTTAATCCTTTGTTTATGTTTCTAGCTTATTATTATGAATTTATGATCATGTTATTGATCACTTGCTTGGGTGCACCTTGTAAATACTTAAAGTGGCTTATTTAAGAGTGAGAAACCACTGTTTTGCAGCTAATTAATGAGCAAAGATCGAATAAACATATGTACTATTAGACTATCACAAGTTCATGATCAATACAAAATAATTGTGATTTTGTAAGAGTCAAATCATGTAACAAATTAGTCGTAAAATGATTTTTCTGTCACAAAACTGTCATAAATTCATTTTTCTATCACAACAAAACCCGTAGCTAATAGGTCCGTCACAAAAAAAAAAAAAAACGTCACAATTTCCGTAGTTATTTGTATTGCAGTGAATTAAGGTTAGCACTTTTGACATTGGTGATCCTCTCTTTCTTGGGACACATTTCAATGTGGGTGTTTGTCAAAGTTTTCAAATTTCATGGTCGACAAAAAAAACATATCATTAGGAATAAAAGAGAATGTTGGTCTATAAGGGAAACTAAATTACAATACCTATGCATTGCACGTGATATTGAGGTCACAGAGTCCTAAAAAAAAACGAGTCAATTACAATCGAAGTGAAGATTATCGGGGTAACGACACCCTCGTAACTCTAAATTTTATTAACATTTTCAATTTCTATCATTTACTTTTACGAAGATAATTTGACACCTCCTTCTTTTATAACATTACTTAAAACTAGTTTTTATGCAAATTTGTCACCCCCGGGTACTATTTATGCTATTTATTTTACATATGAAAACCAAAAACGTTATAATCAAAATTTGGTGTCAATAGTAAAATAGGAGTATTTCCTTTAATTATGATATTATATCTATACTTTTGGTATGGTATTGTGTGCAATATCTCGTGTAATTAAGTATTAAGTCAGTAAAAAGACAATCGCTTTTGACATTGCAAAGATTCATGGTTTATTGGAAAAGTAAATTTCCTAAAATAATGTCATATCTTGTGTATCTTCTGTGAGGATTATTGATGGAGCCACTTTTGTATATTCTTTCTATACAAAAACTTGTTTCCTTATGTGGAGGTCAAAATAGAAAAGGTGGGTTCAGATTTTCACTGAATTGTCCTATAGATTGTGGTAGGCCCGAGTTCGGTTCGGTTCGGTTTTTGACAAAACCGAAACCGATCAGATTTTTTGATTTTATTTTTGGTTTTTCAGTCTTTTTCGGGTTTTTTCGGGTTTTTTCGGGTCGGTTTTATTGTAAACCCATCGGCCACGGGGTGTACATTTTATAAAATTTTAAAAAATATTATAGGTTGATCTAAATTGCGAATATAATAAGACAAAGATTCATCAGTAATTGAAATTGTACTTCTGCAATAAACAATTTTCCTTTAACCAGATGACAAAACCATGTACATGTTCCTTCAACTCTTATAAGCTTTTTTCTTCATAAAATGATGTAATTAAATATGGGGTAATTCCCTATAAGTAACTCATAGCAAATTATATTCCTCCTAGGTACCTTGATAATTTCACATTTCCTCATAGGTACCACTTTTATACTATATGAGTTTTATTAGTAATTGATTTTTTTAAAAAATAAAAAAAATCAAAAAAAATCAAAAAAAATCAAAAAAATTATAAAAAATTATAAAAAATCATAAAAAATCACCAAAAATCACAAAAAATTATTAAAAAATACAAAAATAACAAAAAAATTATAAGAATTACAAAAAATTACAAAAAATTACAAGAAATCACAAAAAATTACAAAAAATCACAAAAAAATCACAAAAAATCACAAAACATTATAAAAAAATAACAAAAATCACAAAAAATTATAAAAATTATAAAAAATCACAAAAATCACAAAAAAAAGAATTATAAAAAAATTAAAAAATCATAAACTTTTTAAAAAATTACAAAAAATATATAATTTTTTTTTGTCAATATAACACTTTTTATACCGAAAAGTAATTTTTTTTATACAAAAAAATGGGTTTTCCATGATAAATGTGCCTTTTTTTAATCTAAATGAGCTGAAAGTGCATCTACTTCATTCAAAAATACATATAATTCAGTCAAAAGCGTATATAGTTCAATAAAAGTGTATATAGTTCAGTCAAAAGTGTATATTGTTAGTCAAAAATGCATAAAATTGAGTCAAAATTGCATTCAATTCAGCTGAAAAGTACATCTAGTTCCGTTGAAAGTGCATACAATTCAGTCGAAAGTAAATATAGTTCAATAAAAGTGAGTATGCATATAGTTCAGCTAAAAGTGCATCTGGTTCAGCTGAAAGTACATCTGGTTCAGTTTAAAGTGCATCTAATTTAGTGGAAAGTACATATAGTTAAGTCAAAAGTGCATATAGTGTAGTCGAAAATGAATATAGTACAGTCGAAAGTGCATATAGTTCTGTTAAAAATGCATCTGATTCAACTAAAAGTGCATCTGGTACAACTGAAAAGTGCATATGGTTCAGCTAAAAGTGTATCTGGTTCAGCTAAAAGTGCATATGGTTCAGACAAAAGTACATCTAGTTCAATAAAAGTGCATATCGTTCTGTAAAACCTGCATCTGGTTCACCTAAAAGTGCATATGGTTCAGATGAAAGTGCATATGGTTCAGCTAAAAGTGTATCTGGTTCAGCGAAAGTGCATATGGTTCAGACAAAAGTGCATCTAGTTCAATAAAAGTGCATATCGTTCTGTAAAACCTGCATCTGGTTCAACTAAAAGTGCATCTGTTTCAGCTGAAAGTGCATATAGTTCAGCTAAAAGTGCATCTAGTACAGTCGAAAGTGCATAAATTTCAATAAAAATGATTTTTTGTGTGATTTTTTTCATTTTTTTTTTATAATTTCGTGATTTTTTTCATTTTTTATAATTTTTTTTTTTATTTTATTTTATTTTTTTGTGATTTTTGTGATTTTTTATAACTTTTTTAATTTTTTTATGATTTTGTGATTTTTTTATGATTTTTTTATTTTTTTTTTAATTTTTTGTGATTTTTGTGATTTTTGTGATTTTTTTTATTTTTTTAAAATTTTGTGATTTTGTGATTTTTTATAATTTTTTTGTGATTTTTTTTTTTTATAATTTTTTGTGATTTTTTTTCATTTATTTTGAGATTTTTTGCATTTTATATAATTTTATGTGTTTTTTTTTGCATTTTTTATGAAATATGTGTATGGGGTTTTGGTAAATAAATTAAATAATTAAAAAGTGGTACCTATAGGGAAATGTGAAATTATGGAGGTACCTATAAGGAATATAATTTCAAAAGTGGTACCTATTTGACATTAATTCATTAAATATTGTTATAAGCATGGAATGATCTACTCCTATGTATTGACCATAAACATATATTTTTTGTATATTAAGATTATAGTTTGTTTATAAAGTGAAATTTTCATGTGTGCTATAACATTTTATATGAACTTGGGAAGCTCCATTTACAATATTTGCCTTCATCATGCCCCGATTTCAAGAACGAATCCTTATTCAAAAATGTCATACTTTGTTTGCCGAACATGGTGTCAAGAAGGATATATATACATACGAGTAGATCCAGTTTAGAATGATCGAACGAATACACACAATGACGAAAAAGTCCCATGGTTTGAGTTCCCATAGTAAATCGAGTTTTAGACAACGAACGAAAATGGTACCAGTCAAATAAAACAATTTCTATACTTTGTCGACTGCGAGGGTAATTATGTGAGTTGTAACAGCCGGCTTGAAGTATATACGATACAATCAAACATCATATAGACGATACAAATGTACAATACATATGAATTTGTAAGCAAGTGCATGAACATATGAGAACAAAATGCCGTATTGTAGCTATACCAACTTATAGCATATTTGGATTATAATATTAAATACAGAACTTCGTTCCAAAATAACCAACAAACTTACAAACTAGCCATCAACTTTGTTATTCTTGTATAAATTTTGTATTTGTTTCATTTATTTTTAGTGAGAAACAATTAATTTTCGCAATGTTACATCCTAGATCACTCACGGTTCTTCTTTTTTTATCGACCTTAATTACCATCTCTCACGGATTTTCCCACAATCTTCGCCCTCAATCTACTTATACTCCTGGTAAAGCTCATTTTACTTATTGTTTCGTCGCAGTTTTAAGCCATATTGCTTTTCCGTTTATGAACAACGACTGTACATTTAGTGTCTCGTTTATAAATGTTTTTCGATCTTTTATATTTATCAAGCACTTTAAACAAACAATACGCGTTAGTTGCAAAAACGATTTAGCTACAGTTTCAAATTTTAATGGATGATGGTTTTGGTTTTGAGACTCGAAAATTCTAAAATGATTTTTCCGGATTGATCCAACCTTTTTTTTAGTCTGCTTTGTTTACTTACTAGTTGCATCCAAATAACATTCAAATTAAAGTTCTTGTCATATGCATAGCAGTAGTGTCCTTGTTTTTCTCAAGTTATTGATTTTACCAAATTGGTGTAGGGAGTGAAAATGGCGTTGTCTCGAAGAGGGTTCTTGAGGATTCGACAACTTTCATATTAGCAGCCGAGAGAACAAGAAGAAAAGATCCAGTAAATAATTTCGAGTACTATACTGGTGGATGGAACATAAGCGATAAACATTACTTCTACGTGAGACTCTCTTTTTAACTAATTATCAAATTCATTTTTATAATTCTTTCAGATGGATCGGATATCATTCTACAATTCTAACAAACCGCGGAATTTGATTAAATTTTGCTTTCGCGTTTTTAAGAAATTCTTATTTCAAAGATTGTGTCAATACCAACGTTTTATAAGCACCGTTGGTAGCAACTGAAAATGAGCTTTTACCGATATTTCTTTTCTCAAGTTGACATCTTGGATTTCTGTATTGAATTATGTAATTCAAAACTTTCATATTTCAACTATTGCGAATCATGCAATCAGTTTAGCTATATTATAATATTTTTTGAATTGAGATTTTGTATAAATATCCTTAAGTGAAGATTAGGCTTTATATGTCACGAACTCTCTTGAATGAAGTTCTCAGTTATGTTTTCACGTTTTAAAATAGTGTTACTTCACTTTCATCCTACAATACAAATAGCATACATATCTTATCATCCTACAATACTAAGTTATTTAAATCGTAATGTTTTTTCGTTCATCCCGCCCGTATACAGACGTGGCACTATTTCTCTAATAAAGCTTTTATTAACTTAGTCTGCAGCCTATAGTGCAGCCCCTCTTTTTGTTATTGCTGCAATCTGGTTTGCGGGATGCGGCTTAACTCTCCTCCTACTCTGCATCTGTTGTTGCTGCTGCAAAAAAAAATCTTATGGATTTTCGAAAACAGCATATACCCTTTCACTCGCCCTACTCTCGTTGTTTACCATAACCGCAATGTAACTCCCTCGCCTTCTTTTTAATTGAATTCTTAGTTTTTTCTTCTTCTTTTCTAACATATTCAAGATTTAAATCCATTAAACTTGTGAACATTTTTATCTTCGGGCTAGTTATACTCCAACTTATAAGCAAATAAGCTGGTTTATTTGAAGTTGAGAAGTTTATTGGTTCATTAAGCTTATAAGTTAAAACTCATATCTCCAGGCTAGAAAAAAAGAAGACAGGTTTTAAGTAGCCTAACCAAATAAAATACAATTTTAATACAGAAGGATAAACAAGTGAAAAGCTGCAACCAAGAAAACTTATTTTCGAATCTCTTATGAAAACTACAAAACAAATGAAACAGCTTGCACTAGGCTGGTACTTTGGAACTGTCTTCGAGACTGTTGGAGGAGCTTTTTTGGTTGAAGCTTATAAAGATAATATGCTGACGTTTTATCTGGGGAAAAGTTTGGTCATCCAGCTTAGAGCTTTTAAGCTTTCCAGTGAAGAAATCAAGTAAAACTGAACTCCTAAGCCGATTAACCAAAATTGTGCAACTTTTAAGTGAAAGCAAAATAAAAGCTTAAAATCTGTTACCCAAGAAGGCTTTCTAGTTTGCAGTGCTGTGTTCTTATATCCTAACACATTCAGCTCATGATTTATAGTTTTCAGGTTAAAAAGCCAAGTAAAACTTAATTTACTAAGCTGTTCAACAAAATGCAGGATAACTTATTAGCAAGGAGCAATAAATTAGCTTAGAACCTGCAACCAGATAAATCTTAGTTGGTTATGCATAATATTTACACTACTAAATTTCTTGAAACAATAGCTGAAGAATTTCAACTTTTTATATCTTATAAACACAGTGTCGGTTGCATAGTCTTGTATGTCGGACAAGGGAAGTTTTTGGACACCACATCAGATACGTTACAATATGTCGTATACCAAGCTAATAATACAGCTCAAAATCTCAAGGGTGTATCGAAATCTTTAGGAGCATCTAAGGATATTAGCGTCGGTCAACTTTCTTTGCCTTCTGATGTCAAAAATAGCGTGGACAAAGTCGATTCATTGATCAATTCAGCCTCGGATATTCTTGAAAATGACGTGCACAAAAACAAAAGGAAAATAGACAAAGTTCTCGATAAAGTGTGAGTAATTGTATATATAATATAAGTATATAACCTATCTCATTTGTTGATTTTGATAAAATTTCAGTTGGTGTTTATTGAGCATTTGTTACAAGTAAACGTGCTTATCAATATTGGCAGGAGTCTGGCTCTTATAATAGTTGCTGCAGTGATGCTTCTATTGGTTTTTCTCGGCAACCGTAAGTTCTTGTCAAACCGCTTTCACAAGTTTGATTAAGGCCTTATTTGGTTTTAACTTCTAAGCTCGGTTATTTCAGTTTTTCACTTAAAAGTTGGACTCCATTTGGTTAACCAGATTAAAAACCTACCTTTTGGAATTAAAGCCAACAAAATCTAAAAGTTATAAGCGGGAGGAATCTAGTTTTATTTCCTGAAACTCAACGAAAACAGTAGCTTATTTGCTCAAAAGCTGCAGCAAAACAAGAATAAAGCCTGAAAAACGTCTGCCTGCCGCCAAAGAAATTTCTCAAAATTGCAGCAGTATGACTTAGATTACAGAGTCATAATACCACATTTTTATTTAGACTTCTCACAAAAATTGCATAAAGTTGTAACATAATTCAACAAATCATTGTTAGATTTCAATTGTATTCTCACAGTTGCAGTGAGGAAGGCGTAAGACCATGATATCATGTGTACTTAACATCAAATCAATGCAAGAATGCGTCAAACGCTCATTTTTTAGCTCATTATCTCCTTGTTGTTGCAGTGTTTTCAATTATTGGCTTGCAGTCGGTGGTATACATGTAAGTACAATTAGATTTGCTATTTCATTATATTTCTTAAACCATGTCTTTCTAGTTCTTATACTCCTATAATTCCACAGTCCTTTAACTAACACTAAATATAATTTTTGCAGCTTGGTGATGATAGCGTGGATTCTTGTCGCAATTACATTTACCCTGTGTGGGGTGTTCCTCGTGATTCACAAGTAGGCTATATTGCATTATTGTTAATTAGAGAAAAAGATCTAAATTTAGATACTAACTTGATTATCGATGAATGCTTGACTAATATACCTTTTGCATCTAGTGTTGCAGGCGACACGTGTGTCGCCATAGATGAGTGGGTACAAAATCCCACAGCTGACACGGCTATAGACCAAATTCTCCCGTGTGTTGACGAAAACACTGCCCAAGAAATTATGTCGGAGACTAAGAAAGTTACATATCTGTTGGTTGGAATAGTGAACCAAATTGTCGTAAATGTCTCCAACAAAGACACTATCAATTTCAATCAATCTGGACCATTGGTGCCTCTCCTCTGCAACCCGCTGAACCCCGACATGTCATCACGAATATGTGCACCTGGTGAAGTAAATCTCACCAATGCAAAAGAGGTATCCTTTATTTTCCGTGACCAAAAATGCCAAATTTCCGCTTAGTGTATGGTACCACGATTGAAGTGTAAAAACTTTGATCATATTTTTTTATTGTAGAGGCAAGACCATTGCAAAGTTCTGCTGAAAAGGCCGAAAGGCCCGAAAGTTTTTAGACTCAACACTTTGAGGTCGCGCATTTTCACTGCAAAACATAAAAGTTTAAGAATTGCTAGTTTTTCAGAAAGTCCAACACAAAATTTCTAATTTTTGTTATGAATGACGAAAACTTCATATCATAAATATTTTCAAGATCCTTGGTGTTTCCTCCCTAAAGTTTCTTCATTGAGTCATGTGTTTAGTTACTTTTAAACTTAAAATCTGATGAACATGAATGTACATGGTCGTTCTAGAACGGAGTACTTGCTACTCCGTTATAGATATAAATAGAATCTTATGCAGATAAACTCACGCTTTATGTATTAGTGCTTTACGTGTAAATAAAGCTCCTGGAAAACACTTTTTCACGTCCAAAACACCGGAACTTGAAGCATCAAGTCGTAAAACTTCAACCATTTTATTGTAGGTTTGGAAGGATTACATATGTCAAGTTTCGAACAGCATATGTATCAGCGTGGGTCGATTGACACCTAATTTGTACAGTCAGATGAACAATGTAGTAAACGTGAGCTTTGGTATCAATGAATACGGACCATTTCTTGTAAGTTTACTAGATTGCAGTTTCGTTCGTGATACATTTAAAGTAATAAACGAAGACAATTGCAGCGGATTGAGGCGATTTAGCTATTGGATATATATTGGATTGGTATTGGCCTCTGTTGCCGTGATGCTCTCTTTGATACTTTGGGTGATTTACGCAAGAGAACGGAAGAATCGGAAATATTCAAAACTTGCCAAAAATGCATCTAATGACGACTCACATGTAGAAGAATTAAAGGCCTAATTATAATATTAATAGGTTGATGGCAGATTTGAAGTGTAATACTACTTGTTCTTGTTCTTGATAATGTTTTGCCCATGGGAAGTAATATCTCACTGAAGATTTTGAAATTGAAATAAACTAGATAATGAATAACTACAAGCCAATATGTACAAAACTATTGTTCTGTCATTGTTGGCCTTGTTTGGTTATTCACCAAAAGTATACATATTGGATAATTTTTACTATTAAGTAAATACGGCATTTTGGTATAACATCCAAGATTATACTACTTGTTTAAATTTTTGATACAAAAAATTATACTTTCCTAAAGTACAGTATACTATTCTTTTAACAATAAAGTGTAAGTTTTATCTATTTTACAAATATTACAGTTAAACCACCTTTTTCCTATGATACAAAGTACATTTTTTCAATTTTCCCAAAAACAACTACAGTTAAACCTCGATAAATGAATGCTCTTAGAACCAGCAAAAAATATTCGTTTAGTGAGTTTATTTACTTATCGATAAATGAATATATTATTCATTTATCGATAAATGAATTTTTATTCATTTAGATAGTATTTTTACATTTTTATTTTTTCGTATGATTATTTATTTTACATCTAATGTACAAATACGTATATAGACTATGTACATGCATCATCTACTTATAAGATTCTATGTATGGAATACTTAGAGTCTAAATACATCCAACATGTACTAATAATAATATTCTATGTATGGAATACTTGGAGACTAAGACAATGTACCTAACCTACCTACAAACTAATATATATATATTTTTGCACTAGAAAAAGTCGCAGATGTGATGCATTTTGGTGGAAGGAAAAAACAAACAACTTTAGACGCTTTTTTTGTGAAGAAATGACTTCTTGTATGAACATTGTTGATTGGAAGAAATATTTTTGTTTTTAGGATAAATATATATATATTGTTGTAAGATTATTGGACTCTTGGGCTTTTCCTTAATGGGCCCAGGTGGGCTTGTAACCCTAACCCTCTATCTATATAAAGAGGGCTAGGGGTCTTGTATTTATTCATTCATTCACACATTCCTTCATTAATAAGACTATACTGTTCCCCCTCTCTCTCTACTTCTGTCTCCCTAAATACATAGCTAATAGTGTATTACAACACGTTATCAGCACGAATTGAAATTGATATATAATAATGTTACAGCAATCCTGCATATGTTTTTTTTTTAAAAAAAAAAAAAAAAAAAAACTCTTACTGTGTATCATGAATATGTTGTGAATAGTGTATGCATGTTTACTCAATTGGTAGTGTAGAAAACACACATATACCCGGAAAACATGTATTAATCTGAAGGATTAAATCTGCAACAAACTGAAACGTATGTACTGAATTGTAATTCTCTGAAAGCTGTAAAATTACTCAAGGACTAAACTGAAACTTGTCTGAAATTCTGGATTGTATATGTAATAATGCTGTAAATAGATATATAGTTTGCTGTAATTACACGCATGGTCCTGTAGTATAATACTTATACGAAAACAGTACACATGGTTGATAAAGATACAATATTTGGTAAATATACACACACATGCATATAAATTTTTTTATTAAAAGGCAAGCGTATAAAAATTGCATGTTAATTGAATAAATTGATATGTTTCCATGTAAATTTAACCCATTTGCATGTTAAAATATTTTTTTTTACCATATATAGAATTGATTGGTAAATTAAAAATATATTGTTTGCTTGCATGTTAAAACTACCATGTATAGAATTATTAATATGGCGATAAACATATATAATTGATTTGATATGTTAGAATCTTCATAAATTGATTGATAATATTATTAGATTAGATCTAATTGATTTGATTAATATGTTAGAATCTTTATAGATTGATTGATAATCTTAAATTGATTTGTTTATAACACCAAATCTATTGCATGATTAGATAGATTCTAAAATATATTTACTGCATGTTTATATATATATGGTTAATCTAGATATATATTGTCTATTTTATTAATTTTATTGCCATATATAAAATGCGAAAATCGTATATATTCACATTTAAGTTGGAAAAATTATGAATCTTCCCCAAATAGGCTCACCTATTTGGATACGATGTCTAGGAAAGATAAAGGCGGAAGTCGTTCTCCTAATGAGGTCGGTTTTTAAGAGGCATTCGTGCCCACCCCCCTCACCGTCTTTCCTGGTCGTGTTCAAATAGAGCTACCGAAAGGGGTTGAGTAAATAATAATTTCCCCGAATGTGTCTATATAGATATGTATTCGCCGAATTGGTGTCTCAGGATCGACCTGTCGTTCGATCAAAGAGAACCTCTTCACTTAAAAGCAAAACTTGTTTTTCGAACCTGTCGTTTCGAAATAAAGTTTGTGCTTATACAAACCATAAACATATAAACCAGTTGTTTTATATGATGACTAATCCAGTCTTTATTTTCTTTTCTCCTGTTGTAGAAAAATGTCAATCAAGCTTGACTTTCCAATTTTGGATGCTGCCGGCAAGAACTACTTGGATTGGAGTCAGGATATCCAAAACCATTTAGATGCCCAAGGCTTATTGGATGTCATATATGATGAGGAGGAGCGTGAAATGGAAGTAACGCGTGAAATGAGTGCTCGGGCGATGATTCTGTTTCGCCGCCACTTATCAAACGCCATGAAATCTGAGTTCATAGCGACCACCTCACCAAAGGCATTATGGGACTCTCTGAAAGAGCGTTTCGACCACCAAAAGACCATTTGGCTTCCTGAAGCCCGCTGTGATTGGCTGAATCTGCGATTTCAGGACTTTGAAAGCGTTGAAAAATATAACGCTGAAGTATGCAGAATTCGTGCTACTCTCCAATACTGTGGTGAAACGCTCACCGACAGTGACTTATTGGAGAAAACGTACACCACATTTCCTAGTTCTGACATCTTGCTCCAAAAGCAATATCGTCAGTCTAAATTCACCAAATTTCCCGAGCTCATCACCCAGTTGTTATTGGACGAGAAGAATAGTCTCATTTTAATGATGAACAGTAATTCTCGTCCTGCTGGTTCAAAGGCAATTCCAATGCCTGATGCTAATGCTGTTCGTGGACCTCGTCCACGATATGGGAAACGAGAAAAGGGCCAGTCGTCCCGTCAGCCAAGGAACAGGGATGGGCGTAATGCTCGTCCAGCCAAGCGAGGTTTGGACAATCGTCCGAACCAAGGACCTGTGGCTCCTCCTAGGCAGTCTCGTGGTGGTAGGAACAAATGGGCCAGTCGTCCCAAAGCAAGAGAATCGGCCGATATGCCAACTCTGTGCTATAAATGTGGTGGAAATGGTCATATGCAAAGGACTTGTAGGGCAACTCCCCAAGAAGTCGAAAACTACCACAAGGGTAGAAGGGTCGAAACCAACTTGATTGAAGCTAGTGCAAAAGAAACTCTTGAGACCCCTGACTTTGAGGCTCACATGGAAGAATAAAGTCCACAAGAAACGCAGCGTTTCCAAAACTCCTAGCCCAGATCATTAAATTGAGGGCTCATCATCCGGATTATCCGATAAAGTCTATTAGACTTGATAATGCCGCGGAGTTTACATCGAAAACTTTCGATGACTATTGCATGACTTTGGGAATTAATCTTGAACACCCAGTTGCGTATGTTCATACCCAAAACGGCCTTGCAGAAGCTTTCATTAAGCGATTGCAAATGATTGCTAGGACTTTGGTTATGCGCACCAAACTTCCTATTTCTGCGTGGGGCTATGCCATTTTGCATGCTGCTGCGTTGGTCCGTCTGAGGCCCATGGCCACCCAACCACTATCTGCGTACCAGTTGGTAACTGGATATGAGCCCGATGTCTCACATTTACGCGTGTTTGGGTGTTTAGTCAATGTTCCAATTGAGCCGCCTAAGCGTTCCAAATTTGGACCTCAGAAACGACGGGGCATATATGTCGGTTATGAATCCCCGTCCATAATACGCTATTTAGAGCCCTTGACAGGCGATCTCTTTACCGCTAGACATGCGGATTGTGACTTTAATGAGACACTCTTCCCGTCGTTAGGGGGAGAAATGCACGTTAACGTTGATAAGGAACGACGTGAATTAACGTGGCATGTACCCACTATGTCTCATCTAGATCCCCCAACTGCACATAGTGATAAGGAAGTGCAGAGAATCCTAGGTCTGCAAAATGTTGCAAATCAAATGCCAGACGCATTTAATGACCTAGCGAATGTCACGAGATCACATATACCTGCTGCAAATGTGCCTGCAAGGATAGACGTCCCAGTGAGACGCCATGTTCCGTTTGAACACGTTGCTCCGGTTGTACCCACCGAGCAAAGGACGCTGCCGTCGGCCGTCCAGTCCGCCGCCCTTCCGAAAAAAAGAGGAAGGCCGTCCGGTTCCAAGGATGTTCTGCCTCGAAAGAGGAGAAATCCTGTCGCATCTGTTTTGCCACACGAGATCATTAAGGATCACGGTGATGTATTAGAGAAGCGTGTTCCAGATGAAACACTAGTTCCTAATCATCATGATAACCTCGAAATATCTGTCGATTATGCTAGTTTAGACGATATTTTGAAGCGAAACGAGACTGTCATCGATGATGTGTTCATATACGCAGTGGCCACTGACATTATGAACAATGATGACATGGAACCTCGTACCGTTGCTGAGTGTCAGCGAAGAACGGACTGGCCTCAATGGAAACAAGCAATCCAGGCTGAATTGGATTCCTTAACGAAACGAAGCGTGTTTGGACCTGTCGCTCCAACACCGCCCAATGTTAGACCAGTTGGTCATAAATGGGTTTTCGTAAGGAAGCGTGATGAGAATAATGAGATTGTTAGATACAAAGCTCGCCTTGTGGCGCAAGGTTTCTCTCAACGCCCTGGAATTGATTACGATGAGACGTATTCTCCCGTAATGGACGTTATAACGTTCCGCTACTTAATCAGTTTAGTAGTTTCCGAAAAACTGAATATGCAGCTCATGGATGTGGTCACAGCGTATCTCTACGGGGATCTGGACACAGAGATTTACATGAGAGTCCCTGATGGACTTAAGTTGCCTGAATCAAGTAGTTCCCGTCCACGGAACACGTTCTCGATTAGACTGAGACGATCACTATATGGATTGAAACAATCCGGACGGATGTGGTATAACCGTCTAAGTGAATACTTGATCGGCGTGGGATATGTTAATAATGAACTATGCCCATGCGTGTTCATAAAGAAATCCACTTCAGGATATGCGATTATCGCAGTCTATGTAGATGATATGAATCTCATAGGAACCTCGAAAGAGTTGTTCGAAACTGCTGAAATCCTGAAGAAGGAATTCGAGATGAAAGATCTTGGGAAGACACGGTATTGCCTCGGCCTGCAGATCGAGCACCGTAAAGATGGAATTTTAGTCCATCAAGAAAGTTACACCCAAAAGGTGTTGAGGCGCTTTAGTCATAGTGATGCTAAGCCGTCCTCTACTCCCATGGTCGTCCGCTCTCTAGACATTAATAAGGACCCCTTCCGTCCAAAGGAGGACGATGAAGAGATATTGAGCCCTGAGTGTTCATATCTGGGTGCAATAGGCGCACTATTGTACTTGGCCCAATGTACTAGACCGGACATCTCGTTTGCTGTGAATTGTCTAGCTCGACACAGCACTGCGCCAACACGCCGCCACTGGACTGGCATAAAAGACATTTTCCGTTACCTTAGAGGTACTACGGACATGGGCTTATTCTATCCCTTTGCGTCGAGTGGATCCAGCTCCATTGATCCTCGAAATAACGCAACCCTTGTCGGCTATGCCGATGCTGGTTTCTTATCAGACCCGCACAAGGGACGTTCCCAATCTGGTTATGTCTTTACCATTGGGAACACGGCGATATCCTGGAGGTCTCGTAAACAGACTCTAGTGGCCACTTCGACTAACCACTCCGAGCTACTCGCGCTCTATGAGGCGACTAGAGAGTGTGTCTGGCTTCGAGCAGTTATTGGCCATATTCGAAGCACCTGTGATCTAGCTTACGATCATGATGAACCAGTTGTTATTTATGAGGACAACACCGCTGTGATTGATCAAGCGAAACATGGTTATATCAAAGGTGATGCCACTAAGCATATTGCGCCAAAGTTGTTCTTCACACATGAACAACAAACGCTTCAAAAGATTGAAGTGAAGCATATTGGTTCAGAGAATAACCACGCTGACTTGTTCACCAAGTCACTGCCAAAGCATTCTTTTCAGAAGCACGTACGGGCGATTGGCCTACGTAGGCTATCTGAGCTACCTTAGAGCGACATTTTATGTCGGAGTCGAAATCCTCGCACCCTGTCGTGTGCAAGTGAGGGGGAGCATCCTGTTGTATGCATGTGTACTCTTTTTGTCCTTAGTATAAGGTTTTTCCCACTGGGTTTTCCTTGACAAGGTTTTTAGCGAGACACGTTCCATGTTATACCTCACTAAGGATTGCCTAAATCAGGGGGAGTATCCTGTCGTATACTTCTTACCACTGTGTACTCTTTTGTCCTTCGACCAGAGTTTTTTCCCACTGGGTTTACTCTGGCAAGGTTTTGATGAGACACCTGTTTTGTGGTTGATCCCCTACGACTACCACTGTTGCATTTTTTTTCCTTCGATCAGAGATTTTCCCATTGGGTTTGCTCTGGTAAGGTTTTTGATGAGGCACACTGTTTTGTGGTTAGTTACTTACATAGTATTTTGGCATATATCATTCAGCTACACAAATTCTCTTAGGTACCGGTTTTGTCCCACACCGGGTTTTCCGGCCCTAAGGTATTTATGTGTTTAGCACTGCGAATGAACTCGACTCAGATCGACTGCATGAAGACGAAGAATTCAAGACGTCCAAAGGGGGAGTGTTGTAAGATTATTGGACTCTTGGGCTTTTCCTTAATGGGCCCAGGTGGGCTTGTAACCCTAACCCTCTATCTATATAAACAGGGCTAGGGGTCTTGTATTTATTCATTCATTCACACATTCCTTCATTAATAAGACTATACTGTTCCCCCTCTCTCTCTACTTCTGTCTCCCTAAATACATAGCTAATAGTGTATTACAACATATATATATATATATATATATATATATATATTATGAATTTTAATGATTATTCATTTATATTTACATGGGGTTTTTAAGGATTCAAAAAAATTTATTCGTTAATGCATTTAACGAGGTTATTCATTTAGCCCATTTGCCCAAGTCGGGACCAGAGAAAATTATTCATTTGGCGAGGTTATTCGTTTATCGGGCATTCATTTATCGAGGTTTAACTGTATAGTACACATATCTACTCATTAAAAGTGTATTAGATCAACCACATCAACTATCTTACATTTTCTCTTAAATTAACACACTTTTATATATTTAGCATAAATATTTAACTTTATACTATTTTCAATTTTCCAATATTAATATCCCTATCATATCAAATCATATATTTTATTGTTTTCTATTAACCTTTTCTTCCCTTCACATTTATTTATAACCATATGTTTCATATTCTTCTATTATTTAATTGTTAAGTGGAAAGATATAGGAGAAATTTAGTTAAGGTTGGTATAAGAAAGTACATAGGATAATTGACGTGAAACTTTTTTTCCACAATTTATCCATGAAACAAAGAAACTTAGTACTATACATAGATTGGTACCGGTGCTCGATAATAAAGATCGGAACATTTTGACACACACTTTTACTGAGACGGACTAATGACCATTTGATCAAATTTATTAAAATAAATGAATGGTAATCAGTAAGTCATTAAAATGACGTGTGTTAAAGAGTTTGTACCTATTGGCTACATTATCACTTAGTTTTGTAGTTGTGAAATGCAACCAAACAAGGCATATATGCCTTCATGAAGAAGTAATATATATTTGTCACTATCACTTTTAGTTGAACGTAATTTCCATAACCGGATTGTAATGTGACAAGGTCATGTTAGTGTATTGAATGTTCACTACTAAATAATGTTTGATTTAGTGAGAGTCAAAAGTTGTCGTAAGTCTGTCGCTAATTTAAAATGCTGTCACAAATCTGTCGCAAATTGACTAAACTGTCATAAAAACCGTCGCTAATAAGCTCGTAACAAAAAATACCGTCACTAATCCCGTCGCTATCTGGTTTTTTTTTTTTTGTAATGGGTAGTTTATTTAGACGTTGTTTAGTTAACTAATTAAGACCAAAGAATATAAACTCCAGTTTTATCATATAGCATTTGTGTGATAATAAGAATATACTTATATCAAATATACACATAAGTTGGTCTAACATTGCTAGTCTAGGACGGCACGTCTAGAAATACAGAAGATAATGAAAATGACCACAGATTAATGTTAATTAAATTTGCCCATAATAGGGACATGTGTCACCATGTGGCGGATGTTAGGATGGAGTCGGGTTATGACGGGTTGAGTGTAAAAAAATCAATCCGTTTCGTCCCAATCCGCTATATATTTTGCGGTTGGGGTTAAGTTGAGCTTTCCAAACCGCGGGTTAATCCGTCCCAACCCGTTTTAACCGCAAAATATATAATTATAAATATAAATATATATATATATATTTATATTTATATTTATATATACATTGTTATATTTTAGTTTTGTTACTTGTTTCATAATGTTTTAAACGTATTTTGATTGATTTTAATTTATATTTTTATTTAAAATTCCAATTTATTTTAAAATTTAGGTTAATTATACAAACTATAAAAAATAAAATATCAAAATAAAAATTTAAGAATCAATCTAATTCATTTTGCGGGTTGAGTTGTGTTGAGTTTTTAATTATAACGGATTGAGTTGAGTTGAGATTTAAATTTTACCAACCCGTCCCGTTATTTATTTTGCAGGTTAAATTATGATTGAGATCAATACATCCCAACCCGTCCGGCCCTGCTCACCCCTACTATTATGGATAAAATGTGTACTATCCTAAGAAAACATTTATCGACTTTAAATATTAGTGTGACTAACAGCTATGCATTAAGAATAGAAGATGTAGGAATTTCGTAATTTCTTAAGGGGGTCATTAAGATAATGTAGTAATTAGTACTATGTACAAAAAAAAAAAAGTGGTGTAAGTTACCAAAGTTACCAAGATATGACACAAATAAAATGTGGCAGTCAATTAATAGCAAAAAAATGAATAACAATATAGTACCATTTTAAGTTTAAGTTATTACTCGTATCATTTACAACACTTTGGTGTAAACTGAACGTTGCTCAATGGATCACGATTAGTTTAGGTATAATTACCCAATCTTTCTCGGAAACTCGTACCCGAAAATCTGTACTCCTTTTACAAAGTAAAAAGAAGATTTAGAATGAATGTAGTAGAATGCGTAAATTGACTGCACAATTTCATGTTCCAATGAATCGAGACGACATCTCTTAAATAGTACGTATAAGTTACATACCCATCACGTACGATTTCATTTTTTCCCCTTTAATGTTAAAATAGATTTTACCTATATAGTTATATTTCATAAATACTGTATCTCTAGTGTGACTTGATTTTTCACAACGGTAAGCCGATATTTCACTAGAGTTCAACCAAAATATATGCAAGATTCAACACAAGAATGGCAAATTTTGGTCTCTCGTTGGTTACCTAAAAATCTACATATGACCATGTCAATTTCCCCCGCATGTAAAAGGTTAAAAGACTATGTACACTATAAAATAATGTTTGATTTAGTGAGAGTCAAAATCTGTTATAATCATGTCACTAATTTAAAAAGCTGTCACAAATCTGTCGTAAATTGACTAAAATGTCACAAAGCCGTCACAAAAACCGTCG
This sequence comes from Primula vulgaris, assembly GCA_963920805.1. Lineage (NCBI taxonomy): Eukaryota > Viridiplantae > Streptophyta > Magnoliopsida > Ericales > Primulaceae > Primula > Primula vulgaris. The sequence goes on from OY987217.1 coordinate 32,828,835, forward strand.
CTAATAAGCTCGTAACAAAAAATATCGTCACTAATCCCGTCGTTATTTGTGTATTTTTTTATAGTGGTAGAAGAGGTGTTCTTTTTATTTATTTAATACCAGGCCTTCTCGTTTGGTTGTATCATTAGTATATTCACTACTAATCTCGTGAACCCCGAAATTGATTATTAATTCGTGTACCATATAAATGTTATGTTTGGTAAAATATTAGGCTCCGGACTGGTTATTCGGTCCGGACTAGAAATTATGGTAAAAAAATACATTTTCAATATTATATGAGTGTGGTATTAGGAATAGTGTAATCCCGAATATATTACTTATCTGACCTTTTTTTAAAATATAATTTATAATACTACTGAATTGTTAATAACATCAATAGTAATCCCGCGGTCAAACGACACATACCATTATTATTCTAGGAATTAGTTAGTTTTATTTTCACAGCATATGACATACGTGTCCGTTACTAGAAACACCCGAGATTCAAGTGCCAGATAGAGCCAATCTAGGCGCCCAATTTTTTCATAAAAACAATTGATTTCGTCCCAAAACTAACTATTTTTTCATACGTTCTATTTTTATTTATTCGATTTTCCTATTGTTCCATTTGTTATTGTTTAAGAATTAAATAGTTTTCCAAATTTAAATTGAATCGAATTTAAATATTATTACATTTATAAATGAATTACTATAATAAAGATAGTAAAACAAATACCATACATTGCATCTAATGGTTAGCTTTTTCATTAATTCAAGAAATCTTACATTTTTTGCCACTTAATTTTTATACTCCAGTTTATTTACATTCACATTCTTAAAACTTGTTTACCCCAATTGTAAGCTCAATTTTTTTCTTTGCACCTTGAAATGATGATCACGTTTATGTTTATATATATGGGGAGGTTATATGAAAATAACTTAAACATTAACTTAAATATTTTTTTATAAAAACGCTGCAAATCAATATTTAATTAATATAAATTTCCATGTATTATAAAAAAAATGTTAAAATAGTGACATAAATTTTAACGACAATTTTTGACGGTTTTTTAAAATAGTGACTGATTTATTACAGTTTTACGACATGTTTTTGAAATTGTGACAGATTTGTGAGAGCTTTTGACCCTCACTAAATCAATATTATTTTGCAGTGACAGTTTCACGATGAGAACACAAATATTCGTCTTGTTTTTTTTCCCGATATGTATAATGACATGTTTTGGAAATTACGGTAAAATTTAAAAATTGAAAACATGTCATTATACATCTCGAAAAAAAAAAACGCATATTTGTGTTGCCGTCGTAAAACCGTAGAGATTTGCATTAATCAAATCTTTGATTTGGAGCGTTTTTTAAAAAAAGTGTCCAACTTGATTTCTAACTTGATGTGCATATAGCCTCCCATATTTTATATATATATATATATAAGTGGACTCAATTTGACATTCAAAGAAAGAAAAAAGGAAGCAAATTATATCAATAGAAAAGAATAGGGGGAAAATTAAAATAAATCAAAAAAACAGGGCAAAAATGAAATAAAAGCAAAACTACATGAGCAAAATAGAATTACCCGAAACTCGACTCCCCCCCCCGGCTATAAATACCCTCCTTCACCAGAGCTAAGTTTGGCAAAATTAAAATAAAATCAAAAAAATACTAAAAACCTCTCTTTCTCTCACTTAACAGAACAACAATGGAGTCGAAAACCCGACCCGGATTATTAACCCGACCCATTTCCCCGACACGTGTCAACATCCCCGTAAACTTCGCATTCCCAATAAGCTCTCTTAACAAACACAACCCGACCCGAAATAAAAAACCTAAACCCGTTCCAAATAATAATAACCCGAACAATAATAATAATAAGAAGAAAACATGTTCGTGTTCGCCTACGATGCACCCAGGCTCTTTCCGCTGTTCTTTTCACAAAAACAACAATAATAACAACAATAATCGGTTTAGTAATAATAATGATAATAGGAATAGTTATTATTATCCGAGTAGGTTAAATGCGAGGAGATCGGCGATGACGAACTCGTTGGTGAGGATCGGGACGGTTGAAGGGGAATTGGTGCGTCGGGCGTTGGCGGCTTTGATAAGGCCTTCGTCCCACACGCAGCAGCGGAGGGGCGATTTTCAGGCCAGGCCGAGTCGGTTGTGTTTTATGTCTAGGGCCGAGGAGGAGGAGAAGCGATGACATGGCAGGTTGTACTTGGGTGAAGTAGTTCGGGTCGGGTTTGGTGGAAATGGAGTTGCTGAAGTTCACCGATTTTAGATACGTGAAGAATATATAAAAAATGCTCCGGTTTATCGTAGTTGTTGAATATTAAGGCCGAAAACCGAGTTTTTGATGTTTAGGTTCATTATGAACTTTAGTAACTTGGGTGTAGGGGAGTTTGGGGTTTGATGTTTTTTTTTAAAAAAATTTAGTTGTTGATTTTGGTTAAAGATGAATATTTGTAATTTTTTAACCAAATGAGTTTAGTACTTAATTTTTTGATTTTGTTAATCATGGTGAAATCATGTTTTAGCGGTTGATTCGGAAAGAAACTAGTCGATCTTTTTAAACAATCGCGTTTTCCGTTTCATGCTCCATTTGAATATTAGTGTTTTTTTGTTTTGTTTTTCCACTTCATTTCCTCTCTTGATAGGTAGTATTTTTTGTAAAAAATTGTTATAAATTTTATTTGATTGAGTGATGATACAAAGAAGAGTGTTTTAAATTTTATTTGCGATGCTCAAACTTATTTGTTATAATAACTTTCAACAACAATAAAACTTACTATAAGTTATAGTGCTGTATTGGTTATAAACCCAAATGGTGTACATGAAATACTTTGAACTTTTTCAATGTACTGGTGTCTATTTTGATTCAGTTTTTAATACCTTTTTTGATGGAAAAAGGAAGGTCTTTGAATCTTGATTCCCTTTAAAAATATATATTCTCAAATGCTTAGAATATCAATATATATTCATTTTTTTGTATGTTACCGATGAAATCCACTGCAGCTTTGATCGACTTTGAACATATAACTAAATTATCGAAATAATTTAAAAAAAAATTAGAATTTTTCGTTTCGGCAATTTAGTTACCTGTTCAAAATCGTTCAAATTTACGTGTGGTTTCGTACAGGACATGTAAATTGATACATGGGAGGTATAAACATCATTTTTTTTGTGTGACTTTTGAGAGAATCTAGACCTTTTTCCATATGCATTTAGTGAAATTTGAAACACTAAATCAGATATAACATGAAAATTAAGGCACTAAAGTGAAATTTCATTGTTTTTAATTTTATATGTTTATCTATACTTTAGTGATTAGTCCATAAGATAGCGATTAATGTGGTGTGTCACTTTGTTGATTTTGCTTTTGAGCAATTAGTCGGTTGATGGACTTTTGCAGGTGGAACTGCAATTAATTTTTTAAATTAAACTTTATGCGTTTGCGTGTATTTAACTTGCCCAAATTTTGTGCTTTTGCTATGCTTTCACAGTTTTTCCATCGTCTCATATACTATTAAAATTAATTATCCGTTGGATTTCTTTTAACGGGTGTATTTGGAATCGAAAATGTGACGGTAAAAGAAAATAACTAGAAAAGAAAAAAAAATTGAAAAATAATATGAAATCATTTTTCACTTATATGTTTGAAATATTGTTAAAAGAAGAAAAAATAAAAAGAAGTGGAGTAAGAGAGAATTAGTCTCAATTTTCTCATTTGTTTTCTTTTTCCTCGTATTTTTGAAAGTTTTTGAAGTAAAATGATTTCCCTAATTCTATATACAAATTTTTCTCACACTTCCTTTTGTCTTATTTTCCATTGGTTTTCTTATGTAATCAAAGAAAAAAAAATGTTTTCTTAGTAAATCATTTTCATTTTCACATGATTTTTTCAGGTGCCAAACACACCATTAATTAACGATTTGGCTAACAAGTGCCCGGGTAATCGATTTACAATACGAGGTTATTGTTATTTTAGTTTTTAATTTTTTTTACTCGATACTATCTATAATTAAAAGAAAAATAAGTGTGCAAAAAACATAATAATTAGAATCTCTTACAGTTTGAGCAATAAATTTGGAAAATTAAATTATTTTTCTAAAACCCTAAATAATAAAGCCTAATCTCTAAAAAAAAATCACTACAAAAGAATACTCAAATAGCGACGGGATTAGTGACGGTATTTTTTGTTACGAGCTTATTAACGACGGTTTTTGTGACGGTTTTGTGACAGTTTAGTCAATTTGCGACGGATTTGTGACAGCTTTTTAAATTAGCGACAGGCTTGTGACAGCTTTTGACTCTCACTAAATCAAACATTATTTTGTAGTGAATCTCCGTTAAAAAAGATTGCATGATGAAATATAAAAACAAAAGAAAGAAAATATTAAACTAATATATGCTTATTTCCTTAAGGAATATCTAATGTAGAATTTACATAATAACTTCTTTAAAAAAAGCGTTCATATCTAAAGATAAAAATTTAATTAGATAAATTAGTTGTCAATAAGTAAACATAATTAGTCTTCTTCACCAATGTATAGGGGGCATTGATTAGATTTTTCCATTAATTAATGCATTCGGAAACAATGCTTGGCCCTTGATGATTTTGACTGCACTTTCCAAATTTACAATTAAGGCATCATGATTAATTGGAATCCCATACCATCATGGCATCATGATGATTATTAATTACACCAATTAAACAGAATTATAAGAAAAATGGAAAATATTACTAATTGTTTAATTGGCATTTAATATGATATTATGCACTTGGGAATCTAAGATTTAGAAAGTGGCAGATTTTGTAAAATTCATTTCATCAATATTCACAAATTTAAAATTTTGAATTTCATTGATCAACAATCAACGAAGTATTGTGCAAAATTAAATTATCATTAATTGTTGGAATGGTAGCTCAGTATTTAATTGTGTTTTACTAGACTACATTAACCTTACTTGATACATTTAGGGTTGTAAATGAGGCTGAGATGATAATGATCAATTCCTTTTCGTTTTGTTAAATTTCGTTTTCGTCTAATAATAAATATATATATATATATAATAAATGTATATTAAAAATATTATATGACATGATCACTAACATGATGGATTTATATTAAATAACATATTGTAATTTTATTATTAAGACATTTCTTTTCTTTTTATAATGGAGGTACTAAATTAACAATGTATTGTTTTTAATTTCTTAATAAAATTCAATCCAATTATTCGAGACGATACGATACGAAAAAATACGAAATGAGAAAAAATGGGTTCATTTCGCCACGAAAACAAAATTGACTATTTTCGCCTCTCGTTTCGTTTGATATTCAGCCCTAGATACATTATTAAAATTGTATGGTTATTATTCAGAACTATAAGTATCAAACAACATGTGATTACTGAAATTTTTGAACTGAATATCATTATAAAATAATGTTTGATTTTTTAAGAGACAAAAACTGTCATAAGGCTGTTACTAATTTAAAAAGCTGTCACAAATCTGTTACAAATTGACTAAACTGTCACAAAACCATCATAAAAACCGTCGTTAATAAGCTCGTAACAAAAAATCCCGTTGCTAATTGAGTATTTTTTTCAACAAGGTAAATATATACATACCGTCTTCCCCCTCTTTATTCCTTTTTTATACTATTTATTTTCTAAAATCAGCCCAAAAGCTATCCTGGGACACATGCCATGTTCTAAGGAAGGTGACACTAATAAGTTTGAGCATCTTCTTGATCTAGTCTCGAACTTTTGTGTTATCAATCTAGGTTCCTGACACACCTTAACGATTAAATTCCCAAATATATTTTTATATAATCTTTTAAAACAAATCTTATGACAAGGCCATTATATATGAATATAATATTAATTATGGCAATTGCTTAATAGTTATATATATAGCACTAGTATTACTTAAACATCATGCATGCAACTATGAAAGATCGAGTAACATGAATAGATCAAACATATAGAGCACCACAACACCATATATGCCTTTCCCAATGTGAATATTTTAGTAGGTGCACCATACAAAATAAAATATTGTCTCATCTTGAGACTATATTTATAAACACTTCCCATGTGAGAATGGATTGAATTTCGGAATGTATTACTCCATTAATTTCCTAAACGGCCTCAATGATTTAGTAGAAATACTGAATTTTAATGTCACATGGTGCTTGTCTAGAATCATTTCTCAAGTCACAAAAAATATTAGGTAGACCAAATTTTATATCTAGCTTCTTGCCTTATAAATGAATAGCAAAATCTCTTTAAGAAATCTTGTTTACACGGTTATTGTACCGAGTACAATTTCATCATTTTCCAGTTGAAAGTTAAAAAAGATATATTGGTAAAGATTTTGAAGATAAAACGAACCGTCTATTGATAAGTGAATATGTATAATCTCCAAACAAAACAATTACAATAAATTACATTACATGATAGTCTATGAATCTTAATCGCCAACAAAGTTCGGGTTAAGTTTCCAATGTCTACTGATAAACATATTTTTACGATTGCTAGTAACATTACTTAACTTGCTCATGCTATTAATTACATAAAACTCAATGATTCTAAAAACTTGTCCGGGACTAGACTTCATTCCTTCGTTAATTCTAGCATTGCGTTTCCGCCACAAACTATATACCGTTGATGCGAGTAAACACTTTACTAGAGTGACGGATGCCGATTTTCCTTTGAAAACTTCACTTGACCAATTAACCCACTCGTTCCAAGTCACACACGAACCCATAAATCCAGATTTTGAATAACCGATAATACACCCTCTTCTACAAAACTCGCATTGAATCCACTAAAAAACAAGATTTCATTTTCTAAGAAATCAAATAATTTTCTATGATGAGGTCCAAGCCGCGCCATGATCAGTTAATTGAACAACAAAAATAATATAATTGGAAAGAAAAAAAATGTATATATACTAGTACTTTTTATTATAATTTCATTGCTCATGAAAAATGATGATAGAAGTTGCATGCTAACTGAGTAAAACAAGATTGTTTAATTGATAGAATGGCATGCACAGTTTATTTTTGTATATATATATATATATATATTTTATATATATAATCTGTATATCTTTGTTTGCATGCTTATTAGTTACAACTCAGTATATTTTTGTTTGTACGTACAAAGGTTACTTTTACATTTGTTTAATTATTTATTAAAATTGCTGCTAACAAACTAAAAAAGGATAGAAAAACAGTGCACATTTTTTATAGGTTACATTTTCAATCAAGATTCCGTTCCAAAATTGCTTATTACTGATGTATTTCGGGATGATATGAAAATTTTACTATTTCATACTCTATAGAATGACGTCCCTTATCTACTTTAACATAAGTTTTTTTTTTTTTTTGCTTAAGATATTAGTTAAAATTACAAGCAAAAAAGTTTTTGTTAATTTACGGCTATGGCGATACAAAGATTCCATCAATTAGAGTGTTTGCTAATCAATTCATGTTTTGAAGTCATGGTCTCACGGTCATTGCAGAATTTAATTTTTTTGTAAATAATATTGCATGCACTTATATATTATCAAATAACTCATTTTGTGTTTGTTATTTTATTTTTTATTTTTTTGGCCATTGCATTAAAGTAAATGAAAAAGATTCATTCCATGGAACCAACCTCCATATCCACAATGGTTTATTAGTTTTTAACATGTTTAGTAGTGTCATGCACACCATCAATAAATTACATATTAAGTGACACGTGTGTATGTAATGTTTAACACTCACATTAGTGTGTTATATACAACAGATATTTATTTATAGTTAACAATTAATTACTAATTAATAGTCTACTACTATCTATTATACTATTACTATCCTAGGAAGAGACGAAAAATATAATATATGACTATATGAGTATGAAATTAAAATTTGTCATGAATTTAGTGGATGAGATAATTAATGGTTTTGTAGATTAGTATACATACATATAATGGAATATAGTTGATTACATAATAGTACATTAATATTTGTAATTTCAACAAGGATGATAACATTTAAAAATAAAATAAAATAGAACATTGAAAAGAGATATAGGCTAGGGGGAAAAAACGGTGAAGAAGCAAGCCGGTGTACAGTAAAAAGAACTAAGCTTTGTTAAATTATTTTTAGCAATGGTCAATTATTGTGGAGGGGTTAGTTATAGAAATGGTCAATTATTTTTGTCACGTGAAATAGCTTTGTTAAATTTAACAACTAATTATTGTGCGAATAGATGCTGGTCATGCATGCTTTGATAACGAGAACGTTAGACAGCTTGTTGAGGTCAGGCCTGAAGACGAGAGGTTCTCGAGGTTGCTAGAGCTACTTGGCGAAAAGGTATGAGAAGGGGAAGATTTTACTTTGCGTGGAGGCGCAAGGCAAATGCGCCACGATGACCAAGTACTTGTACGGTCATGGGTATCCTTGTCTTTGCCTCTACGACGAAGAACCAAAGGATTTCGAATCCGGGATCTCTGAATTTGAAAGCAAGGTTTTTAAATTATTGGCTGTGACTAGTGAAGTGGCTACGGGTTTAGGTGTAAGAGAGCTCGAACTAGTAATCAATTTTGATGTGCCGAAGCATTACGGATACTGTGTCCACACTGTAGGTCTGGCAGGGTGACCTGACAAAAAAAGGTTGTCAATTGCATTCATGTCAAAAGATGAATATAGATACGCACCCATTGTTGTATCAGCTGTGAGAAGTGCTGACCAGGTCCAACACGATGACTTGAAAGCTTTAGCGAAGCAGGTCTGTCGGGAGGGCTATCATCGTAGTGGGACAAAAGTCGTCAAGGTGAACAAAAAGACCACGGGGACCAGCGTTTGGGTATAAGCGGGAAAAAGCTAGAGAAGTGGTGAAAAAACCAAAGGAAAAAGGGCATGATTCCGAAGATGAAAACAATGAGGTTAGAAAGGTCAGCGGAAGTTTATCTCCGCAGGCTGTTCTTGCCATTGCTGCTGCTTCAGAAGCAATGACAGCTTTGCACTCGAACACAGGTAACTGCAAATTGTGTATATTTTTGTTTATCAAACAAGTCTAATTTTAAGTTTTACCAAACCCAAACATATGCTTGCATGCTTATCTATAGTCAACAATCACACTCTTAATTACACTTCTAAGGTTGCATCTCTACAGACCAGTGTCTTAATTATTAAAAAGCATAAACTTAGCTATAGCGTTTTTTGCAAGATCTATGTTAGAAGTGCAAAAAGCTTAAGCTTTTAGCGGCCTAGAAAGCAAAAAAGTGAGTTTTTTAACCTTTGAATTGAGTTTTTTTACTACGAAGCTAGCTTTTTAAAACATAGTTTCAGACCCTAAAGTCAATTCCCTTAAATGGTTAATTAGATAGTAGTTGCAACCTTTTAGTTCAATTGATGAATATGAGACTAAAAGTTGCAACTCTTCTAAGGTGGAAATTTTGCAAATTTAACCTCTTAACTCTTAAGCATGTACAACTGTGTCACTGGTATACCCAAAGATGCCACACCCCTCTAATCACCTTTTTTTTATCTTACTTAATTGTATATGTTATGCTTTTTTATTATTATCTAAATCAATTGAATAAATTGAAGGTCAAGTATGTAAATGATTAAGCTTGTCTTATTCGTTTAAGAAAGTTCCATCGTTTTTGGGAACTTCCAAACAGTGATTCAAGTAATTAGAGATGAAGTATAGAAATGGTTACATCAACAAAAAATATGTATGTTGCTTAAGTTTTCTCTTTTCTCTTAACTTTTTCTTCGAAAATAGTGTCTTCACCGACCCCTCATGTGTTGTCCTTCATCAGGTGGGATACCTGTTTCATTGCAAGGTGCCGCGTCGATGGCGGTGGCAGGCGTAGATGGGGTGGAAGATGCTATGCTGGAGCACTATGAAGCCTATATCGACGTGGAGCGGGACTGCTATCACTGTTAAAGGTCAGTACATTCCTCCTGGTAAGATTGAGGGTGTTGAGTTGTGGAGCCAAATGAGTTTTGGCCAGGTTTTCTAATTATCCCACATCACTTGGAATTGTAATATGACCCACTAAGGGTTCTATTTATAAGCCCCAATATCTTGTATTTTAATTACACCTTTACACAACACCTCTATATTATAAAGAAAGAGTTCTATTTGCGAGAGAACCATAGCTTGTAACTAGGCTAGATTACGATTGTAATCCTCTTAATAATATTAAGTGTCACGTATAGCGGCCCGGAGACGTAGCCAATTTGGGTGAACTCCGTTATCAAAGTGTGTGTGCTCGGTTTAGTTTTCTGTCTTTCTTTGTGTTCGCCTGTATCGACCCTAACAAGTGGTATCAGAGCTGAGGAAGATCGATGGCGAAAGAAGACAGAACCGCACACGGGATCGAGAAGTTCGACGGGAAGGACTTCGCATTCTGGAGAATGCAAATAGAGGACTACCTAGAAGATGCATCAGCCTCTTCTCCTTGAGGAAAGGCCGACCATGACCACCGAGGAGGCGTGGAAACTCTTAGACCGACAAGTGTTGGGAGTGATCCGCCTAACACTATCTAGGAGTGTAGCACATAATGTCGCAAGAGAGACGACGACGATGGGGATGATGAAGATCCTCACCGACATGTATGAGAAACCATCCGCGAACAACAAGGTACACCTCATGCGTAAGTTGTTCAACCTACGCATGGCTGAGGGGACACCTGTCGCGAGTCACGTGAACAAGTTCATCGACACCGTAAATCAGTTGGATGCGGTGGAGATAACTTTTGAAGACGAAGTGAGAGCCCTTATACTGCTAGCCTCTTTACCGAACAGTTGAGAATTCATGCGAGCTGCTGTTAGCAACTCAATTGGAAAGGAGAAACTGACTTACAACGGCATCCGAGATCAAATACTCGCTGAGGAACTCAGGAGATTAGATATGGGTGAATGCTCAAATGATGGAGCAGCCTTGAACATGGGTTCAAGAGACCGGGGTAAGGCCAGGGTATGTGACGTCAGAGGACGTTCGCAATCCCGAGGTAGAAGAGGGCAAAGCCGAGGAGGCAAAGATAGCGATCGAAGTAAGAAGAATCTTCGGTGCTATAACTGCCAGGGTATGAGGCACTTCAGTCATGAGTGCAGACAGCCGAAGAAGGGTACCGGCCGTGATCACGGGGCTAATGTTGCGAGCGACGAGGATTCGGGTGACTGTTTGTTGCTTACCGAACAGAGAAATATAGAATCATGGATTCTAGACTCTGGAGCATCATTTCACACGACCGCTCAGAAGGATTTATTCGAAAATTACACTGCGGGTAATTTCGGTAAAGTGTATCTAGCCGACGGAAAAGCGTTGGAGGTTGTTGGAATGGGCGATGTGAAGATTCGCATTCCAAATGGATCGGTATGGAAGCTGACGAAAGTGAGGCATGTCCCAAGGTTGACCAAGAATCTGATCTCAGTAGGTCAACTCGATGCCGAAAGGCACTCCATTTCGTTCAGCTGTGGAGCTTGGAAAGTTTCACGAGGAGCTATGGTGATAGCCCGAGGGAGCAAGGTCGGTACACTGTACATGACGACCGATGAGGAGTGTACAGTGGCGACAGCTGTGTCGCAAGACTGCTCGGAACTGTGGCATCGACGGTTGGGTCACATGAGTGAGAAGGGGATGAAGTTGTTAGCAAAGGATAGCAAACTTCCAGGCTTGAAGTCTGTCAACCTTGACATGTGCGAAGGTTGCATCTTCGGGAAGCAGAAGAAAGTAAGCTTCCGGAAGGGTGGAAAAGCTCCCAAGGAGGAGAATCTAGCACTGGTCCACTCAGACGTATGGGGACCATCTCCAGTAACCTCACTGGGAGGAGCTCAGTACTATGTGACCTTCATCGATGATTCGACGAGGAAAACATGGGTCTATTTCTTGAAACACAAGTCTGAGGTGTTTAAGAAATTTCAAGAATGGAAGGCCATGGTCGAACTAGAGACCGGGAATAAACTCAAATGTTTGAGGTCTGATAACGGCGGAGAGTACATTGATGCGAAGTTCGTAGATTTCTGTGCTCAAAGAGGCATTCGAATGGAGAAGACCATCCGAAGAACGCCACAGCAAAATGGCGTGGTCGAGCGCATGAACCGAACAATCAATGAGCGTGCTAGGAGTATGAGACTGCAAAGTGGGTTTCCCAAAGCCTTGTGGGCACATGCAGTAAGCACGGCGGTTTATCTCATTAACCGCGGACCCTCAGTGCCCCTAGAAAGGAGGATTCCCGAGGAGGTATGGATAGGAAAGCCTATCTCGTATGAACACTTGCGAGTGTTCGGTTGTTTGTCATATATCCATGTCGACATAAATGAACGTATCAAGCTTGACTCGAAATCCAAAGTGTGTTACTTTGTGGGGTACGGTGGAGCTAAGTTTGGATATCGCTTTTGGGATGGTCAAGCAAAGAGGATCATTCGCAGTAAAGATGTCATCTTCAACGAAAGCATTTTGTACAAAGATCGACAAAATGTGGAAGAACAAGCGCTCCCGTCCGAGGAAAGTGGTATGGTCGACATGAATGCGTTTCCAAGATTGGACTTGGAAAATGACACTGAAGATGAGCCAGTGGTGCTCGACAACCCACCAGCAGAGGCTGAAGAGGCCGAAGAGCTGCCCCAAACTCCCCGACCTGAATTAGGCCGAGGTCATCCCATGAGGAGACCTCCTGCCTGATACTCTCCTTCCCTGCATTACATATTGCTCAGTGATGTAGGAGAGCCCGAAAGTAGAGAAGAAGCTCTGGAGCTGAAAGACTCGAGCAAGTGGGATCTCGCGATGAAGGATGAGATGAAGTCGCTCGAGAAGAATGTGACTTGGCAGTTAGCCGAACTGCCCAATGGGAAGAGGGCACTGAGCAATAAATGGGTGTTCCGACTGAAGGAGGAACAAGACGGCACGAAACGGTATAAGGCACGCCTAGTAGTCAAAGGGTTCCAGCAAAAGGCAGGAATTGACTACACCGAGATCTTTTCACCAGTCGTAAAGTTGACGACTATTCGGCTATTGTTGAGCATTGTTGTAAATGCGAGTCTTCATCTTGAGCAGTTAGATGTGAAAACTGCCTTTCTCCATGGAGATCTTGATGAAGAAATTTACATGCTCCAACCTGAAGGGTTTGCCGAAAAGGGAAAAGAGAAACTGGTCTGCAAACTGAGGAAGAGCTTGTACGGGCTAAAACAAGCACCACGGCAGTGGTATAAGAAGTTTGACAGTTTCATGGCGGATACCGGATTCGAAAGAAGTGATAGTGATCACTGCTGTTTCGTGAAGAGATTTGCGAACTCTTCGTACGTCATACTACTGTTGTACGTAGATGACATGTTGCTCGCCGGGTCGAGCCTTATTGAGATTAACAAGGTCAAGCAACAGTTGGCGAAACAGTTCGAGATGAAAGATTTGGGTGCTGCAAATCAGATCCTCGGTATGAGGATATCTCGTGGAAGGGATGGGTCCTTGTTTCTGTCGCAAGCCGAGTATGCGAAGAAAGTGTTGGCACGATTTAGCATGAGTGATGCCAAAGCTGTAGGCTCACCGCTAGCCGCACACTTTAGCTTGTCGAATGAACAATCACCCTTGGACGAGGAAGGAAAGGATCGTATGTCGAACATACCCTATGCTTCAGCAATTGGTAGCCTGATGTACGCTATGGTGTGTACAAGACCGGACATTGCCCATGCAGTGGGAGTTGTCAGTCGTTACATGAGTAACCCGGGCAAGCACCATTGGGAAGCTGTGAAGTGGATATTGAGATATCTCTCGGGTACCGTGAGTTTGGCATTATGTTTCCGGAAGACCTCGGAAGGCCTGCACGGCTATGTGGATGCTGACATGGCCGGTGATCTGGACAGCCGAAAGAGCACAACGGGATGTGTTTGTACCTACGATGGTACTGCTGTGAGTTGGACATCGAAGTTGCAAAAGATTGTTGCATTGTCAACCACAGAGGCTGAGTACGTCGCGATGACGGAAGCAAGCAAAGAGATGATTTGGTTGCAAGGTTTCTTAAAGGAGCTCGGTCAGAAAACCGACAAGGGAGTTCTGCACTGTGATAGTCAAAGTGCAGTTCAGCTAGCTAAGAACCCTGTATTCCATTCACGCACCAAACACATACAGATTCGTTACCATTTTATCCGGGCTGTTCTGGAAGATGGAATCTTCGGGCTAGAAAAGATTGAGGGCGCTAAGAACCCCGCCGATATGCTAACGAAGACTGTTACAATCGACAAACTGAGGCTGTGTGCAACCTCAGTAGGGCTCCGAGCTTGAGGCTCAGGGTCGCCGCTATACTGGAAGAATGAAACTCGCCGATGACGGCAGAGTATCAATTACTATACAAGGATACCGATGGGAGCATTCTGCTCGGTGGAGCACAGTGAATTCGGTGGTCGGGCTTAATTGGAGTTCTTTTGAAGCACTCGACATTTGACTCCAAGTGGGAGATTGTTGAGTTGTGGAGCCAAATGAGGTTTGGCCAGGTTTTCTAATTATCCCACATCACTTGGAATTGTAATATGACCCACTAAGGGTTCTATTTATAAGCCCCAATATCTTGTATTTTAATTACACCTTTACACAACACCTCTATATTATAAAGAAAGAGTTCTATTTGCGAGAGAACCATAGCTTGTAACTAGGCTAGATTACGATTGTAATCCTCTTAATAATATTAAGTGTCACGTATAGCGGCCCGGAGACGTAGCCAATTTGGGTGAACTCCGTTATCAAAGTGTGTGTGCTCGGTTTAGTTTTCTGTCTTTCTTTGTGTTCGCCTGTATCGACCCTAACAGAGGGGTCTAGTGATCGGAGGCTGTATTTGTTCATTGAGGGGGACACGGAACAATCTGTGAAAACGCCAAAAACCTATCTGAAGAAGGTGTTGAAGAACATGCAGGAATCACCTCTTCTGGCACACTACAGGAAAAATGTCTGTACACTAACATACGCTTGTTGATGTTCTACAGCTATAGTGGTTCTTGCTAAATTGACAATGAGATAACAAAGCGTCGTAATAGCAATAGAGCGATGGTTAATGTTCAGACATTTTCTTGCAGTAATTTTACACGGAAAACTGGTACAACTTTGGTGTGATTAGGGAATAAAGGTACGTTTAGCTTATCTATCTGGTTCTAACTCAAGTTTATCCCGGTGTTTACGTATGTTTAGTCGTTCTTTCCGATATACATTTACAATGTTGGTTTCCAAAATATCTGCCTGCTTTTATAGACTTGTAGCCTTTTTCTTGTTGTTTTTACAAAGAATGGGAAGTGATGGCATGAAAGATAATTAATAAGTTCACATTAATTGTCTAAATGTTGCCTTTAGATCATATGACTCTCTCTTTGGACGTACCATAATTGTACTCACTTTTATTAGTGGTCTTAGCTTTTAAACTCGTTATTTGTTTTTAAATTGTCAACTAATTCTGTAACAATACAGAAGTACATATACTATGTTTTTCTAAAATAAAACCATGGAATGATGGACAAAAAATATAGTTTTGGGAAAGAGAATAATTATGGTATTACTCCCCCAAACTTCCAAATCAAAGTTCCCACTAAACCATCAAATATAAGAGAACATTAACAGCAATAATTAATTTGACTACTTTCTAATGTTACCTGCTACTATAGTTTTTTTTTTATGTCTACGTCTCAGATTGTAGGTATGTAAAGCTAAATTTTTATATAATCAGTAACCTATAGCAAGAATTAGTTAATTATTAAACGGAAGAAAACTGTGTCGGATGATAATATGGTTTATACTTATAATGTCCTAACATTTAATAAATAAATAAAAAACAGTTGAGTATGAATACCATACATCATGATTCATGAAAGGGATAGACACCTAAATTGCCAAAAGTAGACTATTAAAATTTATCAACATATTCCTAAAGTCCAACAACCCAGTTTTAATTGTAAACTTGTACCGTATAAGTACAATAATGTCATACATATATATATATATACATATAGAGGCGTCCGTCATTGTGGCTTATCCAATATTTAAATTTTTTGTTACCCTTAATATTTATGAATACATAGAAAAAAAAACCCATAAAAAGTGGGGATTCGAACCTCCAATTAAAATTTTCAACATACTCCCAAAGTCCAACAACCCAGTTTTAATTGTAGACTTGTACTGTAGAAGTACAACGATGTCATACATACATACAGAGACGGCCGTTATTGTGGCTTGTCTAATACTTAAATTTTTTGTTACCCTTAATATTTATGAATACATAGAAAAAAAAACCCATAAAAAGTGGGATTCGAACCTCCTATTAAAATTTTCAACATACTCTCAAAGTCCAACAACACAGTTTTAATTGTAGACTTGTAGTGTATAAGTACAACAATGCCATACATATACATACATACATACATACATACAGAGGCGGCCGTCATTGTGGCTTGTCCAATACTTAAATTTTTTGTTACCCTTAATATTTATGAATACATAGAAAAAAAAAACCCATAAAAAGTGGGATTCGAACCTCTTATTAAAATTTTCAACATACTCCCAAAGTCCAACAACCCAGTTTTAATTGTAGACTTGTGGTGTATAAGTACAACAATGTCATACATATACATACATACAGAGGCGGCCGTCATTGTGGCTTGTCCAATACTTAAATTTTTTTTTACACTTAATATTTATGAATACATATAAAAAAAAACCCATAAAAAGTGGGATTCGAACCTCCAATTAAAATTTTCAACATACTCCCAAAGTCCAACAACCCAGTTTTAATTGTAGACTTATACTGTAGAAGTACAACAATATCATACATACATACATACATACAGAGGCGGCCGTCATTGTGGCTTGTCCAATACTTAAATTTTTTGTTACCCTTAATATTTATGAATACATAGAAAAAAAAACCCCATAAAAAGTGGGATTCGAACCTCCTATTAAAATTTTCAACATACTCCCAAAATCCAACAACACAATTTTAATTGTAGACTTGTAGTGTATAAGTACAACAATGTCATACATATACATACATACATACAGAGGTGGTCGTCATTGTGGCTTGTCCAATACTTAAATTTTTTGTTACCCTTAATATTTATGAATACATAGAAGAAAAACCCCATAAAAAGTGGGATTCGAACCTCCAATTAAAATTTTCAACATACTCCCAAAGTCCAACAACCCAGTTTTAATTGTAGACTTATACCGTAGAAGTACAACAATGTCATACATACATACAGAGGCGGCCGTCATTGTGTCTTGTCCAATACTTAAATTTTTTGTTACCCTTAATATTTAGGATAAATTAACAAAACATACTAGTTTTAAAACTAAATTACAAAAAACATACCCTTACAAGTTTAACTATCAAAAATATACCAAACAAATTTAATGATCTTTATTCTCTTCTTTCTCTATCTCTCATTTACTCTCTCTCTTCTCCCTTATTATCTCTCTCCTCCATTCTTCTCTCTCTCGCCAATTCTTCTCTACATCTCTCTCATCTTACTCTCTCTCTCATCTTACTCTCTCTCTCCTTCATTGTTGTTTATATTTTTATTTTATATCACACTCTATCTCTCTCCCCTCCTCCACCACGAAAACCCGCCATTAACTACCGAAAACCATATAAATTATATAAACATTCATATACATATAAATACATATATATACATACGTAATACACAAATATTACACTGGTTGATACCCCGTAATATATGAAAAATATATGAAATTGGTGAGATTGTTTCCGTAATATATGAAAAATATATGAAATTTGTGAGATTGTTTTCTATTTATTGAGCTTTGAGACTATTGTAAAACTTGTGGGTTTAAAGTTGAAGGAGGAGAATTTATATGTATAGTATTGAGGGAAATTTATATGTAGAGTATGAAGTTTTAAAATTAAGGTATGAAGTTTTAAAATTAGGGTATAAAGTTTTGAAATTAGGGTATGAAGTTTTAAAATTAGGGTATGAAGTTTTGAAATTATGGTATGAAGTTTTGAAATCAGGGTATGAAGTTTTAAAATTAGGGTATGAACTCTTTTTTAGATATTTGATTGTGATTCAGAACATTAGGGTATGACATTTTAAAATTAGGGTATGACATTTTAAAATTAGCATATGAATATTTTGTGAGTTTTTAGTCATTTTGAGATAGATAGATGGGTGATTAGCATGTGTTAGAAATATATGCGATTATCGCGTGTTAGAGAGATGTACGATTAGAGAGAGAGAGTTGCGGTTAGAGAGAGAGGTTAGATTATGGTTTGATTAGAATTAGAGAAATAATAAGTATATATAGGTATGCTTTTTGTAATTTAAGTTTTGAGGGTATGTTTTTTGTAATATAATAGAGTTAGGGTATGTTTTTGTTAATTGCCCCTAATATTTATGAATAGATAGAAAAAAAAAACCCATAAAAAGTGGGATTCGAACCTCCTATTAAAATTTTCAACATACTCCCAAAGTATAACAATCCAGTTTTAATTGTAGACTTGTAGTGTATAAGTACAACAATGTCATACATATACATACATATAGAGGCGGTCGTCATTGTGGCTTGTCCAATGCTTAAGTTTTTTGTTGCCCTTAATATTTATAAATACATAGAAAAAAACCTCATAAAAAGTGGGATTCGAACCTCCTATTAAAATTTATCAACATACTCCTAAAGTCCAACAACTCAGTTTTAAGTTGTAGACTTGTAGTGTACAAGTACAATGTCATACATACATACATATAGAGGCGACCCGCTATTGTTGCTTGTCCAATGCTTAAATTTTTTGTTGCCCTTAATATTGATGAATACATATAAAAAAAACCCATAAAAAGTGGGATTCGAAACTCCTATTAAAATTTATCAACATACTCCCAAAGTCCAACAACTCAGTTTTAAGCTGTAGACTTGTAATGTATAAGTAGAACAATGTCATACATACATACATAGTGAGGCGGCCCGCCATTGTTGGTTGTCTAATGTTTAAATTTTTTATTGTCGTTAATATTAACGAATGCATAAAAAAAACCCATAGAAAATGGGATTCGAACATCCTATTAAAATTTATCAACATACCCCCAAAGTCCAACAAACCAGTTTTACATTGTAGACTTGTAATGTATAAGTACAACAATGTCATACATACATACACAGCCATCCAAAAAAAAACCCGTAGAAAGTGGGATTCAAACTTGGGCATATAAAGTAAGAAACTAATTACAAATGTCATTAACTATTGGACTACAAAACTAATTGTGATTTATTAATTAATAAAAAATATTAATACTAATTAAAAATTGTATGAGTGACTGAGATTGTCGTTAAAAAAAACTTGTCGGATTTGCCAAGGATCCATCCTTCACTACAAAAAAATACCCAAATAGCGACGGGATTAGTGACGGTATTTTTTGTTACGAGCTTATTATCGACAGTTTTTGTGACGAGTTTGTGACAGTTTAGTCAATTTGCGACAAATTTGTGACAACATTTTAAATTAACAGCAGGTTTACGGCATATTTTGATTCTCACTAAATCAATTCGCATTGGTTGATCGACTTGCAGCTCGACCACCCCTGCATACATAGATACATAACATAATCAAACCTACCAAACAATCCGTCTTTCTCACTCTCAATCTCAAAACTGGTAGTTGCACTATTTATTAAAAATAACAGACTTGAAATGGAAAGGAACTTATTTCTTGAAGAATTTATCAAGACATTAGCTTAAGTATCAGTCAAGAACATCAACATACTTAGTTACATACATACATACATATCTATATATATATATATACATATGGTGGTACTCAAGGCAGGTAGCAGACCACCATGGGTAGGCCTAAGTGCCGCCGTATGGGTCCAAATTGCCACCGGTAACCCATACAACTTTCCACTATACTCACCTTCTCTTAAAACCGTACTTGGGTTCAACCAGCAACAACTGACCATCCTCGGGGTTGCTAACGACATAGGCGAAAACGTAGGAATACTTCCTGGGATAGCTTGTAACAAGCTGCCACCGTGGATCGTGCTTTCGGTTGGGGTTTGTTTCTGTTTTGTTGGGTATGGTGTGATTTGGTTGGCTGTTAGTCAAACTGTTGGGTCTATTCCTTATTGGGCTGTGAGTATTAATTTCTCTTTATATCTGTGTAAATATTATAGATAGTGTTGTTGGACATAATTTTTAAGGATTGTTTGTTTGGTTGGATCTTTCTAATGGCCTTTTTCAACTTATAAGTTACTAGTACTATAACTCTGGTGTCTTTTGGCTTTTCTTAAAAGCGGCGTCTTTAAGCAGTCGCTGTTAAGAAACCAAAATCGTGGTTTCAAAAACAAACTCGTTGCTTGTAAGTACGAGGTTACTTGCAAAAGCTAGAATTTTTTTAAAAAATACCCTTTTTCTGAGGGATTGTTTGGTTGTAAATTTTAAGCTTATTTGTTATAGCTTATTATTGCATTTGGTTGGTTAGCTTAAAAAAGTAAAGACTTTATGCCTTTCATGCCTCTTAAGTTTCTAGATGAATGTGTCTACAATTTTTCCAAGGTCTTGTTCGATTGCGTTTTTTAAGCTCACTTTTATAGGCTTTTAAGTTGTAGTGAACTTGGTTGAAGGGTTCACAAGTTGACATATTTGGGTTTCTGGCATGAAGAAGCTAGGTTTACAGCCAATTACCGGTTTATTAAATAATACTCCCATTTTCAGACTTCAACACATTTAAAGCAAAAATTGGTTAGCTTGTTGATGCGTCCACGAAAGAAAAGTTTACATTTTTTTTCATTACCGTCGCAGTTATGGATTGCGCTAGTAATCGCAACCAATAGCAGTGCTTGGTTCGGCACAGCAGTTCTAGTAACCAACATGAGAAATTTCCCTCTAAGTAGAGGCACAGTAGCTGGAATTCTCAAAGGGTATATCGGTCTTAGTGCAGCAGTGTATACCGAAATCTACACGTTGGTACTTAACCAATCAGCTTCCGATCTCTTACTGTTCCTCACAATAGGCCTTCCAATAATATGTTTATTTATGATGTATTTTATTCGAGCATGTGCCCCAGCCTCTGGCGAAGACTCTTCGGTTCATATCCATTTTCTATTCACTCAAGGGGCGAGTATTTGTCTCGCTGTATATCTTCTCACAACTACGATATTGAAGGACATTTTATCACTTAGTAACGCAGTTTCTTACACTTTAGTTGCTGTAATGGCCGTCCTTTTAATGTCCCCAATTACAATACCGATTAAAATGACGCTATTTCCCAAGAAAAACTTGTCAGATGAGTTGGAACAAACAGAACCTTTAATGGTACCCTCTTTGTCAGAGCAACTTGATAGTTTTCATGAGAGTGAAGATATTTCTGAGGTTGATATGCTTTTAGCTGAGGGAGAAGGTGCTGTGAAGAAGAAAAGGAAACCGAAAAGGGGGGAGGATTTTAAGTTTAAAGAAGCTATTATGAAGGCTGATTTTTGGCTATTATGGCTTGTATATTTTCTAGGGGTTGGTTCTGGAGTCACTGTTTTGAATAATTTGGCGCAAATTGGAGTTGCCATGGGTGTTGATGATACGACAATATTGCTGAGTCTATTTAGTTTTTGCAATTTCTTGGGCCGTCTTGGAGCTGGAGCTGTGTCTGAATATTTCGTAAGGTATTACTCTTTCAAATTTACCTTTCTTCTATTCTCAAATATTTTGTTTGGTTTTTTAAAAAGAGAAGTCTTACCAAAGGTATCAATACATATGCATGTTTGGCATTTATATCCTCGTTTAAGCTTTTGGTTTTTTATTCTTACTTAAAAGTTTGCCTGCATTTGGTTGACCTGCTTAAAAATTGAAGTTCTGGTTTTTGCACCGGAAAAGCTGGAAGCCTGAGCTGGGTGAGTGTTTTTGAAACGTATTTTTCCTAATTGTACCAAGTTCTGTGAAAAATCAAAGATTTTCATCATTTGTTTCTGGAACTGTTTTCTTGTCCTGTTTTTCCATCTCAAATCATTCTTTTTGTTCTTTTCACAAAAGCAATTAACTAAATTGAATAAAAAAAATTGTAATTATTCCAGGTCGAGAACAATACCTCGGACAATTTGGATGACATTTACGCAGATAATTATGATTGGAACTTTTCTTCTTTACGCTTCTGATTTCCCCAATACCCTCTATATCGCCACAGCATTGCTCGGATTCTGTTTCGGAGTTCAGTTTTCTATTATGATCCCAACAGTTTCCGAGTTATTTGGTTTAAGACATTTTGGTATAATATTCAACTTTATGCAACTCGGAAACCCAATAGGCGCACTTCTATTTTCGGGTATGTTAGCTGGTTATATATACGATACAGAGGCGGATAAGCAAGGTGGGTCCTCGTGTTTGGGTGCTAATTGTTTTAAAGTCACTTTTTTGGTATTAGCAGGTGTATGTGGGATTGGTAGTGTTTTAAGTGTTGTTTTAACTATTAGGATAAGGCAGGTCTATCAAATGCTATATGGCGGGGGTTCTTTTCCTGTACCCCATAGTTCGAATCACTAAATGACGGTGCTTTGAGCTTATAATCTATAATAAGGGTTCTTTTGGTACTCCGCTAGAATGCTAATAAAAGGGCAACGTTATGTTGATGCTCTGAGATTATATTGGTAATAATGGTCTGTTTCGTACTCTGCTACAGTACTAGTTAACTGAAGAAGGAGCTTATACTCATAATAAGGATTCTTTGTTTTCCGCTACTGTGCTAGTTAGCTTGAAAGGCAAAAATCTTTGTAGACTGAAGCTTACTCTACTTCTTGGTGGAAAGAGCTAATAAGCTGAGGTTAAATTAAGTAGTACAAATGCTCTTTAGCGTAAAGGCTAAAAGGCTAAATGAAGAAATTTAGAAGTTTTAAATCCTGAAGGAGTCCAACGTTTGTTCTCCACTTCAAATAAGCCAACTTATTTCCTAAAGATGCATTAGACCGGGTTTATTAATATCATAATCGGCTCTTATGGGGAAAACTACACAGTATTATATCAAATCTTTGAGATATCCTTTCCATAAAGCTACATACCGGTGCTTGCTTTGCTTACAAAAAGGTAAAAGAAAAGCATAACCATAGAAGAAAATGAGACACACTCATGACTAGAACATAACCCTAAATAATGCCACAAGTAAACTTCTATAATGACCCACCACTAAAAACATACAATTTCACACACACACACAAAAACCTATGGTGGAAGAACCATTAAAACACTATCTCTCACCAATAATCTAGTTCATGAAAACCACATTAAAAATCATAGGAAAACATTGAAAATCTAGAGTTTTTTTATGTCGGCTTCAAATCCTGAAACATAGCATCCCACCTGATCTCCTCCACCTTAGACGACCAATACGGATCATCATAACCATTCATTTTATCATCCCCCGTTGGACTTGAAAAGTTATCAATAGGGCTATTACCACAAGTAAGCAAAAGCCTCTCTTGCCTAGCCAAATTTAACACCTTTCTATTTTTCTTGTTACTCTTTTTCTGCAGATAACCACTTCTTCTCGAGCTATAGGTCCGTTTGGACACGATCACTAACGCAGACTCGTTCTTAAGAACCCATTTCCGGATATACTCCATGAAAGTTGTTTTCGTGTTTCTGATAGCTATCACGAGCCTTGATATGGGAGGGAGGTTGTTTTGTCGCTCTCTCTTGGCTAGCTTGAGTATCTCTAGCCTGTGTTTGGCAATTGTAATTCCCATGCTTTGTAGAAACTCATGGTTAAGATAGGATATATCATCTTCTTCAAGCTCGTTATGGGAGAAAACAACGCCATATTCGTACGTAAGTGAAGGGTCTAGGCTTGTTTTTGATAGCCATGAGAACCAATCCATGTATGAGAGAGTTATGTGGTATGCTAGTGTGGGCATGTATTTGGCTTTGAGAAGGATACTTGATAGTGTATTTATAGGGCTTTTTGGCTGCAACTTTTACTCATATAAGCTACTTTACTGATGGTGTGAAAGAAAATAGCTTCGTTCGGCTTAAAACTTCTAGCTTTTACTCGGTTACTAACAAACCCCATTTTTTTTAATTAAATTTACTAAAGTACTTTGTTTCTAAGATGGTCAACCAAATAAAATGCCGACTCTTAAGCGAAAAGACACTCATACTACAAGGAATGCGTCGAGAAATAGGTCTTCAAGTCGATCAACCAAATGCAATCAAGTTTTATAGCAAACCATTACTCTGAAAGTGCAATTTATTTGCGCGTATAAAGTAATGGGGGTTATATTTTAAAAAGGAAAACAGGTTAAAATAATTACAACTGGTAACTTTTGACATTTTTTTTCTTTTTGGTATTTGATTAAATGGTAGTTGAAACGTGAGAATGACTAAAGAGAAAAGAAAGGGTGTGCAGTGGGGTCTTTTGAGGAGTTTGTTACCTCCAAAATAATCCAAGTTTGGTTTTAAATAACAGTGTGAAGTGAGAGCTACGAAAAAGCTTTATGAAAACACATCTATTTGAAGTACTTTTTGAATCTAGATTTTATGTATTGCCTTCAATCACGGGTGGGAAAAAAGGTTCTAGAGTAGTGGGTCTGTTACTCCATGTTATTTTGTTGCAGAAAACTAACGAATGATATGAATATTGAATATATAGTGTTCTATAATTGTCTTGTTAGTATTTCTTTTTGTTCTACTGATTGTTTTTACTGTTACATTGGAATATAACTTACTGTTTTCAGATGTTTCTGCATGTTTTCTTTATGGGTTTGCTTGGTTGCAGCTTTTAAGCTCTAGTTATTTGCTCTTTTTCAGATGTACCAACTTATTTTCCAATAGTGGTAGTCAAACCAACCCTCGTGAACAGTAAAGGTAGGGAATTACTATGGAGCAGTCATCCTATATTACTGGTTCACAAACCGTTTGCATAAAAATGTGTCAAATGGATAAAAAAAAATTGAATTTTGATTAATATTTAAGTTTATGATAGGCCCCCGTAAGGTTCTATATTTTTATTTGTGTTTTTAGTGTGTTGTACAATTTGTTTTTAATTTATCAAATTTAATTTTTTGAAAATAGAAAAAATAAATTAGTTATTGAAAAACATTATATAACCATTAATTTTCTAATCCAACAATGGTTAAGGTGACTGTACCATAAACAGTCAAATAAACCGACTGTTCCAAATAGACATTCGTAAAGCTGAAAGAAAGGCACTTGACTTGGAAACTAAGAACAAATTTGTGAGTATTAGTGAGATTAATTAGTCTAAAAGCAAGCAAAACGACATGCCCTTAATTCACTTTGTAAGCAAACATGTGTAACTATCATAAAGACAAAACTTTTAGTGATTGCTGGCCTAATATACTAATTAACTCCATATACAACACAACCAATATCAACAACTTTTGTGATAGTAAATCCTCATATTGTCATTATCATAAAAAAAAATGGTTCTTATACAGTTAGCTTTAATGACAGTTCGGCAACAACTTGTTTCATTTTATTTGGATTATTATAGTGATGCATGTTTCCCTTCAATTATAACAAGTAGGAGGTCATTTTCAAGGAGAAATTTTGAATATGGTAATTAAAAATATGCAAGTTGCAAAAATTAAGATTTGAGCAGGCTTGTTCATTATATTAATTGAAGAAGGATAAAAAAAGTTTGTCCACACTGTGTTCTAATCTTCAGAATCTACACTTTCCTCTATGGTGGGTAGGGGAACAATCGTATTCACATCAAGTATAACCTAACCCATAAAATAAATTGCGGGACGGATTGGTAAAATTTAAATATTAACCCAACTCAATCCAACCTGCAAAAAAAATTGCGGATTTGTACGGGTTGGGACGGGATTATTCTTAAATTTTTATTTTGGTCCTTTATTTTCCATAGTTTGCACAATCAGCCTAAGTTTTAAAATAAATTGCATGTTTGAGAGAGAAATAAAAATTTAAAACCAATTATATTAGGTTTATAACATTTACAACAAGTAAGAAAACTAAAATATAATAATACCGGAAGGTTGTTACCTTTAAATACACATAATATAAATATATATATACAGTAAAACATCTCTATAAGAATACTCCATATAAAAGTAACCTCCATATAGTAATAAAAAATTCAGGTCCCAACTCGGGCCAGTTCAAAATATGAATAAACTCTCTATTGTCATATTCCGTAGTTTTTTATGGTTTCGTTAGTTATAAATCCACCCCCTTATAGGAATAAAATACATTTCATTACAAATATATATATATATATATATATATAGTTACAATAAATTTACGATGATGTAAAATACTTATGTAAGGTCGTTTGCGATGATGACTTAATTTTTTATGTTGTTACCACATCTTTTAACTTGCGCGTCCATACTAGCTCGTCGACATGGATACCATCTTGTTGAAACAAAAACATTTCTAACTTGTCAACCATTTTAAAAGGTTATTGACATGAATCGGGGTTGGATTCTTTCATTTTGCACAACTCGACGCGAATCTTTTCAGTGATTTTGGTTCTTTTCTCAACCTTTGGTGTCATTGTTGCTAAAAATTAGAAGAAGTATAACTCAAAGTGATTGATATGTTTACTTTAATATACCTAGTATTTATACATGTAAAGAATGTATATGAAAGATTGTATTTGATTTTACAAATTTCAAAATACATGTATTTGTTTTCAAAATACGTGTATTGGTTTTCAAAATACATGTATTTGTTTAACTAAACTTTTGATAGATTCATTTGTTTGTTTTAACTTATAATGAATCATGTATATGTATCTAATATTATGTAAATATATACATTTTTTATTTCTTTAATATGTAAACTCTATATAGGAATAACCTTCCTATAGCAATATTTTTTCGTGGTTCCCACAATATGACTGTATAGAAGTTTTACTATATATATTTTTTATATATATGTAGCGGGTTGAAACAGGTTGGGACGGATTAACCTGCGGTTTGGTAACCCCAACCCTAACCCAACTCACAAAATATATAACGGATTCGGGCGGGAACGGATTGACTTTTTTTGAACACTCAACCGGTCCCAATCCACACGGATTGGGTTGCGGGTTGGGTTTACGAATTTTTTTCCCACCCCTACTTTCCTCAGCCTCAAGAAAAATTCTGAGCAAAAATGTAAAATTTGAGTTTCCATCAGACTTGAACATTTTTTAGTTGTACTCATATGTTAGTCAGTTGTTCACTAAAATGAAAAATAAATATAAAGAAATCAGAAGTTGTTAAACTTAACCTAATATGTCATCATATAAGGCTATAAGCATCCCATTGTTTAACGAAGTAGATAAAATTATGAACTGAGGATAGGTTTGTTTCATAATTTAAGCAGATAGTTCGTTTACTCAATAATGAGTAAGAACTGAATCCATCCAATGTAGAACTTTTTACCTTTCTGAAGCCATAAACAAAAACTCTGCTATTAAGCTCACCGGTTATTTTTTGATTTTTAAGTAAGAAAACAAATAACTTGAACTTAAAAACAGCAACCAAACAAACCATGAATTGAAGGATCTAGGTTCTTTTGTTCTGTACTATCAGTAAAAAATTAAATGTGTGATAATTGTTGGAAAACAGAAACAGATCACGGGTGCAAGACGTTAGGAAGGGACCATTTCTTTCCCATGTGATAAGAAATTCCAAAATTTCAAGTTAAATTGGTGTTTATGAAACAAACAAAACTCAGATGAGATATGTCTTCTAATCAGCAAAAAGATCTGATTTCTAAGATCGATTAACGACACACGAGGGAACAATGATGTGGCATCATCCTGAGCCCTTGCTTGTTTGCAACTTCTAAGCTCGTTATTTTGTGCTTTTTTTTAAGCTCATAAACCTAGTTCTTTTTATGTATTTGCTTAATAATTGCAACCGGCTAATCCTTAAGTTACCGGGCTTAATGATAAACAAATTTCTGATTGGTTTTCCGAATAATAAACCGCTTGACTATATGTAAAGTTAAGCTGTCAATATTCAGTAATCATGTAAGAAAACAAGCTTTATCCCCTTTCTGGAGAAACAAACGCTTATATCAATCAAAGTATCATTATTTTTCTAATTAAAGAGTACTCTATATATTCATTTTCTCAGTGTTCTTTCACCTAATTCATATTTATTTGACTAGCATACTTCAAGAGTGATGTTATTGATGACACTGTGGTAGTGCATGCGCATGTAAATACAAAATAAATATGTAATTGAATCCCATACTGAAATAACATACCAAGCATGCTGAACAGTGATGCAATGTTGCAGTTATATACTTGTGCTTTGTCACAACTACCTGCAAAAGCACATATGCATAAAAAAAATAATACTTACTATTTACTATTTAATTGTTCATTGCGAAACTACGTGTAATTTTAACCGGTCAAGAACTTGTATCAAAGTTGTCAGAATAAAAAATTTCAAAAGTTGATCATATAGTTCAAATGTTAAATTTTATGATTAGATTTAAAAAAAATATATTTCAACAAATTTGATACAATTTATAAGGCAGTCAAAATTGTACGTAGTTTCGTTGTGGACAATTAAATGGGAACGGAGGAGGGAGTAGTATAATTCACATGATCAGAACCTTCACTTTATTATCTCATTTGGGAACCTTCACTTGGCCCAAGCTAAAGCGATAGTCTATAGAGCATCCTTTAATTGTCAAAGGATGATTTTATACTGCTTTTAAGCCACACAAAAAAAGTAGTTTCCAGGGTGAGAAAAGGAGAGGGATTAATCCAACTTAAATCGTCTAGCAATTTTCAGGACACGACAAAAATAATCAGGTTTTAATCTGGCTAACCAAACGAACTGCAACTTATAATCTGCATCCTTTTTATAATATTGATGAAAGTTTAGCAGTGAAAAGGTTAAAAAACACCAAAGATTTCTAACTCAGATCTGAAATAGACATTCTAAGGAATACTAACTTGAAAGTATAACTAAACGTAAACCTGGTGATGGATTTCGTTTACGTTATAACCCCCTCAGTTCAATAGCAAAAGTGTTTGGCATGAAGAAAATGTAGAAGCAAGAAAATTGGATAATTACTACTATACAACATTGACAGTAAACCTCAGAGCATATTACTGAGTTTTATTTTTACTTGACTAACAAACTTGAAAATTTGTTCGAAGAACAAAGTCTCTCTATCGTACAGTTTCCGTACCCCTAATTAATCCAGGGAAGAATAGGTTTAATAAAATCACAAAAATAGCAACACATCGCAAAATTTCATCATAACAGCTATATATTTGATTGTAACTAATGCATACTTGCTTTTATGATTCACTAAACTCCGAACTTGATTTGCTCGAGCCACCTCACTATAGCTTTTTGACCAGAATCTGTGCCTAAAAAATAAACACTCCATCATGGTCATTTAGTTGCTTTCCAAACTGTATATATTACCAGTCACACCAACGATACTCACTATAATCGCCAAAATCAACATAAACCAAGCCAAAAACCTCTCCGAATTAGTCAAACCAAACCCTTGTTTGCTCAATCTCAACGCTATAAGCGATGGGAATGTAAATCCTAATGACACAGCAGTAGTTGCCCCAGTGAATTTAAAAGCCGTCCATATGTTCGGCACCATAGTTGAACCAATATATAATAATACCAACAATATCGCAGTTAAGGCTAAAGACCTTTTCCTACTTTCTGATAAAGGGGCCGCTTTCTCAAACACCAATGCATCTACGGTTTGCCTAAGTGAGAAATGGATAACGGGGAAAACAAGGATTAAATGAAAAATATACCCAATTCGTACAATATAATTTAGAGCGGTACTAAAACGAATCCCTAAATCTTTATCAAAATTGGTCAAGACATCAGCTTCGGTATTTTTTCCAAAAAGGAGATAACCCGAAATAGCAGTTGAAGCATAAATAACAATGCAGAGGGCAGTTGTAACTCTCCCCACTTGATTCATCTTATGAGGGGATCGACCCTCGAGCTCGTTATATATGGGCTGAATATTAAAATGGCATACGTAAGCGTTTGACATTATCGGTATCACCACAAGCAAATCTAATATCGCCTCTTTTGACCCAAAATCAGGGGCTAACCTCGGTGACTCGATAGTCCCCTCGACTAACTTAATAAGCGCGACTATAAACGCGACTAAAACAAATAAAATCGCTAGAGCAACTGATGCCGCCGAGGTCAAGCTCAAAGAATCAATTTTTTCCAAAGTACAAAGGGGCGCGAGAAAAACAACCAAAATCACTAAAATCACCAACTTCCGATGATCCCAAATACCGTTTCCTAACCATTGGTCGAACACCCCCATATGATGAAGCGAACCCGACATTACATCACCCATAATAATCAAATAAACAACTAAAACACCCCCATTATTAATAATTATACAAATTTCGGACAAAACCCTAGCGGGCTTTCCCAACGCCGCTTGCACAACCTCTCCATACGAAGAAGCCTTACAATGCACGGTATAACGAATAAGCATCTCGATACTAAATTCCGATAAAATCCCCATTAATAGAATCAAAATCACACCTAAAACCAAGCCCAAAACTTTCATCGTCGCGGGTAAAGCCATAATCCCCGCCCCAATAATCGTCGTGGTTAAATTAAAAACAGCACCGTGAATACCCGAATTACTCTTGGAATCCCCAAAAATCAGGGGTAAGTTATCGAAATCGATATCGTCTTCAAGATCTAAGCTTTCTGGTTTTGAAGAAATACCCAATTGAGATTCATTAAATGATGATCTAATGTGATTAGATCTATTGGGTATTTCTAAATTTATGGTCTTGGGCAATGCTGAATAATTACTATCCATATTGCTATAAATTATAATATATAAATATGTATGTATGTATCTATATATTGATAAAAGAAGAAAGAAAGACTTACAAAATTGGATGATTCACAATGGGTTGAATTTGTTTTTGATTGGATTAATGTGATTTCATGATGATGATATATATATATAGAGATTAAAAATAAAAGATTAAATAAAAACCTAGATCGCAGGGTCAACAGTGAACGTGTGTGTATGTGTTCGAGTTTGAGTTTGATATAAAATAAATAAGTGTGGGGTTCATTTTTTGTGACCCCAATTTACAATAAATTTCGTTTTTTGACCCCCCTTTCCAAAAATTTTATTTTGTACCCTCGGTTTGCAAAAAATATTGATTTTATACAATGTCGTTAATGAAACGGACGGGAACAGGTCATGTGGCCTCACGTGCAGTATGATCATTACAGTGTATTCGTTATACAATTACCAAATATTACACGATCTTTTTCCAATTTAGGTTTGTTTACGGATGACAATGGTGGCTGTGTTGGGTGGGAAAAGGTTATAAAGAGGGGGAAAAGTTGGGTTTATTTTTTTTTTTCCAAAACTATGGGAAAATTGGTCATATCACCCAGTTATGAGAGCACGTGAGGTCACGTGATCTGTTTCCGTCTGTTTCATTAACGACAGTGTATAAAATCAATATTTTTTGCAAACAGATGACACAAAATCAAAAAATTGGAAAGTGGGATCGTAAAAACGAAATTTGTTGTAAATTGGGGTCACAAAAATGAAATTATCCCGAAATAAATAGATCTGATTGGATAATTTGTTTTCTGTTATTTAGTTAAATATATAAATATGGTGGGGGATTTTGAACCGTACGATTTGGAGAAATCTCATTGGTTTTAATAGGATTAAAAGAAAAAAAACATTTTTTTTTAATCTTAGGAGAAAAAAACATACTAGTACTTATTAAAGTCAAATACTTGTAATCTCATTGGTTTAAATTTTAATAGGATTAGGAGAAAAAAGCATACTTATTAAAGTCAAATACTTGTAATCTCATTGGTTTAAATTTTAATAGGATTAGGAGAAAAAAGCATAGTTATTAAAGTCAAAGACTTGTAATCTCATTGGTTTAACAGGATTAGGAGAAAAAAAGCATAGTATTAAAGTCAAAAACTTGAAAAGTATACGATGTTGTAAGTTACAACTTACATTCTTTTTTTTTTCCAGTTTGAATTTGCAAGTATTAACACAAATTTTGTATATGTACACATTACTGTCGCTTTTTTTTATTTCAATCAAATTGATTGCTTTATGGACGAAACTAGAATTCTACCAATATGCATTTAACTTATTCTTTTTTTAAGATTATGAGATACATTTAACTTGTTTAGTTAGATGACATGTTACGGAGACTCGATGCTTTTCGTTCTTTAAACAATTGAACCACTTATAAGTTTTATAAAATTCAGTTTGGAGTCTTTAATTTAAATTATAACTAACTAATCTTTTAAAATAGTTTTTTTTACAAGTTTATGCATTTAATATTAAAAAGATAAAATGTCACCAATATGATTCGTTTTTATTTTATAATCAACAACCCTCAATTAAATGAGTTTAATGGACACCAAAATTAAAATATTAGGGTCTCAAACACATAGACAATCGACCTTGCTCTAAAATTTTGTTTTATCTCATACAATGGCATTATGTATAAATAAAGTACACCTAACATGATCATGTACATAATACATTTGACATGTTATAATTATGTTCATTTACTTGAAAAATCATATTTTTCCATACCATTAGGCGGGTGCTAAGTTGCGTGTAAAGCTATCATTTTGCCATAATTATTCAGATAAAATGCAAATAACCCCCATGAACTATGGATCATTTAAAAATAACCACCACATTTTTTGTTTTGCAATCGACCTCCATATATAACCAGTCAACTTTTCAACCGACCCTCGTAAACTTATAAACTTCTGCAATTAACCCCCTTATATACACCTAATATTTTACAACTTCATGTTCATTAGTCCATATTATGTAATTCTTTGTTTCAAGTATGTATTTTCACAACGTTGACGTATTACAATAACCTTAATAAATAAAAGTAACCCATTCAAACCAATCTTCTATGAAAAAAGTTATATATTGATATACAAAAAATCAAGTTTTATCCAAAAATGATGTCAATGCATGTGGTGTAAGTTTCATAAATATCATAATAGTACATATTTAAAAAAATATCCATAACAGACCAACGAGCACAAAGTAATGCCACATTATGAGTATGAATACCTGAATTACAGTGCTTCTCGAGTAGTACATCATTCTCCTTGACCAATTATATATAAAGAAAGCATATTGAATCACACAACGCGTAGTAAGAATGCACAAATGCTTCACATGCACAATTGAGTTAAATTAGAAAACATGTATTCGTATGAAATGACATTTAAGAAAGCATAGAAAATATGCAATCCTATCGTATGTCGGAAACCCCAATGTCATTTAATTAGAAAATTAAATTAAAGATAGTACTTTAAAATAGGCCCAGTCGCGTCTATGTACTTAAGGCTAATCACAAAAAAGTTAGATAATTCATAGAATAAATACAAATCTTAGGATGTTTATTTGCAAATCACCCATAATATATGGGGCTTATTTGCTTTTTATCCTAGTTTTTCCAACCATACGTACCAAAAGACAAAAATAATGCAATCAAGTTTCCACAGTAGGTCGTGGAATATATATTTTTCTTTATCTCGTGATATATCGTTTATCTTTTTTAAAATTATATATCGTTTTCCTTTTTTAAAACTATATATCGTATTTTCTTTATAAAAGTTATGTATCGTCTTTCTTGTTGTGTTTGGGAAAAGATAAAAGTCTGAGAAAAGAAATGAATCTGGTCTAGCTGATGTGACACCCACCCACTATCTTTATTTAATTATTAGACCCTTTATTTGCACATAACTATATAAATACGGAAGCAGAGTACCTGACTCTAAGTTAGAGTTACTCTACTTTTCACAATCATTTGATCTGCTACAGTTAGGGATGGCATAATTCTGGGTTTTGGCCCGACCCGACCCGACCCGGTCCGGGTTGGATAAAAGTGCAGGATTATTTGGGTCGGGTTGGATTGAGTTACTTTGCGCTTTTGTGCAACTTTGTGCAAGTTAGAAATAAGTTCATATTATCTATACGTACCACTTTTTAATTATTTATTTTATTTACCAAAACGCCATACGCATATTTCATAAAAAATGGAAAAAAAACAAATAAAATTATATAAAATGCAAAAAATCATAAAAAATGAAAAAAAAAATAAAAAAAATCACAAAGAAATAAAAAAATTATAAAAAATAAAAAAAATCACAAATAATCACAAAATTTTAAAAAAATAACAAAAAAAAAATGAAAAATCACAAAATTTTAAAAAAATTACAAAAAAAATAAAATTAGTCTTTAAAATTTTAAAATTAATTTTTTTTTTTGTAATTTTAAAAAAATTACAAAAAAATTAAAAAAATTAAAAATTCCGGGTCAAACGGGTCGGATCGGGTATAAACGGGTCGGGTCGGGTTATGTGTGGATTGATATGCGGGTCGGGTTTCGAGAAACCTGACCCAATTGCCATCCCTAGCTACAGTATTAATAAAATAACATATTGGAAAACAAAATAATCCTGACTCAGAGTCATATACTCTGATTCCCATAAATACCCCTATCTAACTTTCATTGTCTTGTCTTGTTCATATTTAGAGATACCATCCTACTTTATCCATTTTTTTGGTGACCTAATTTTTTGTAGGATAGAGTACACTAGTTTTTTTTGTTTTTTTTATGAGTTATTGGATAAAAACGCATCCAACTTAATGGTAAATAAAAATTATGAAAAAAAGTTAAGTAAAAAAGGATTGATACCCGATTACATATTTAATACTTTTTTGTTACGATTGATAAATTTGATTTTTATTTTTTACGTAACGTATTTGAAATGCATCCGATATTTTTTCTTTACGGTTGATAAATTTGAATTTTTTTTTTCCATATGATACACTATAATTTAGGATGTGTTAAAAAATAAAATATTTTAGTTTTAATTTTAAATTAATTTTATGATAGTAGTTATTTTGAGTTCATTAATAGGTGTTGAGTTTTTAGTGAGTGAAACGGCACACTTTTACCAAATTTACGGTAATATTAATCTAAAATAACGTATCGTAATCGTATTGAGATTTTTTTTAAACTACTCGTATTAAATGTAGACAATCACACATATAGTAATATTTTCATAATTTTTATTGAAAGTTGGATGGTATTAATTTTGATCCAATAATCCAAGCAAATTAAGGTAACCTATCCTAAAAAAACAAAACAACAAAAATGGATCCATAGTACTCCAACTACAATACTGATATATAGCATGAGGTTGGTTTGTTTGGAAGCAGAGTACCTGACTCTAAGTCAGGGTCCACTACAAAATAATGTTTGATTTAGTGAGAGTCAAAAGCTGTCACAAGCTTGTCGTAAATTGATAAAACCGTCACAAATTGACTAAACTGTCACAAAACCAACACAAAAACCGTCGCTAATAAGCTCGTAACAAAAAATACCGTCACTAATCCCGTCGCTATTTGAGTATTTTTTTGTAGTGGTCAGGATTACTCTGCTTATAGCTGTGGGAAGCAGAGTAAACCTGACTCAGAGTCAGGTACTCTACTTCCGGTTTGTTTCCATACCCAAAATCCAAGTTCCTATATTCTTTACCTTTTTCAAATTATCCAAATTGTATGAACGAACTCACCTGTTACTTGCCTTTGATCTAATCAAAATTTATACGTCCTAACATAGTTTAAAAGAAAATGAAGTTTTACCAAAGGTAGGTTATATTCTCTCCGTTGCTAAACAAATATACTCTACGAAAATACGTGAAACTTTAACCATCAAATTTTTCATATTAAAATTTCCGAAATGAAAAAATTGAAAATTCGATCATATAGTTCTAACTACGTGATTAACTTTTGAAAATATTTTTTTCGGCAGTCTAGATATGAAAAAATTATCGGTCAAAATTGCACGTATTTTCGTATAAGATATTTGTTTAGGGACAAAGAGAGTATAATTTAAGGGGTCTATGAGTCGTTGAACAATGAGTCGCTGTCACAAATAGAATGCACTTGGAATTGGGTGGTCATCATGAATCACTAAAAGAAAATAACATGATAACAACACTCCGTCTGTTACGATACGGTTTGTTGCAGAAAATTCAGCAACATTATAGTAACATTTATCATTACTTAACAACATTTTTTGTTGTTATACTGTTGCAAAATTTCAACAACAAACAATATAGTATCATATAAATTGTAACTGAACTGTTGCAATATATTTTTCTTTGTTTACATGGCCTTTAACAGAAGAAAAAAAATGAGTTTTTAAAAAAATAATAAACAATTAATTGCACATATTTTTCTTTGTTTACATGGCCTTTAACTTGTGTAATAATACAAAGTTTTGTCGTATTTTTTCTCATATTTTACATTAAACAAAAAGTTCTTTCGCTGCTCAATTGAAATGATAATTAACTATGAGATCAACTTTAATGGTGCGTCCATTTTATCCATA
Organism: Primula vulgaris; assembly: GCA_963920805.1. NCBI lineage: Eukaryota > Viridiplantae > Streptophyta > Magnoliopsida > Ericales > Primulaceae > Primula > Primula vulgaris. Next base: position 32,865,243 of record OY987217.1, read on the forward strand.
CTTCTATACGATTAGGAAAGTTGAGAAAATTATAATTTTCATATATACAGTATTTACATTCACAACTATAATTTTTACTCCATTTTAAATGTTTTAAATTAATTTAAAAAAATCCTAAAATAAGACTAATCTTATTAAATATTATTAGTAATCTATTAAAATTCAAGATATTAATATTATTATTACCGTGTTAATATATGTTTAAAAGAATTGTGAAAATAATGTAAAGAATTATTATATAAAAAAGAATAAAATATACTTTTATGGTATTATAAGTACGTTAAATATGGAATAGTGGATAATGTGGCAGTCATACTATCTTGGTGCGAACGTTGCAACAAATTCATGTTTTGTGGTTTCACACTACAAAAAAAAATACTGATAGCGACGGGATTAGTGACAGTACTTTTTGTTACGAGCTTATTAACGACGGTTTTTGTGACGGTTTTGTGACAGTTTAGTCAATTTACGACAGATTTGTGACAACTTTTTAAATTAGCGACAAGCTTGTGACAACTCTTGACTCTCACTAAATCAAACATTATTTTGTAGTGTCAACTTTCAACTGACCTTATCATGTCTTACAAACTCATGAAAAATTGAGACTGTACAATTTTTTAAAAAATATTTTCATTTTATTTTAATAATTATCAATATATCTAATCTAATTGATTAACAATTTATGCTCAATATGTTTTTCTAATTACGGATGTAGACTAAATTAATTAACAATTCGTTTTAATCTGCATAACTAAAATAAATGATACCAAATCTGAATATTATGTCCAAAATAAAATATATTACGAAATTTATGTCATTACGCGTATCACACGCAACGCGTAGGTAACTTTTACTAGTAGGTACAAAACGAATGTTGATAGTTTGCAATGCTATTTCCATTAACTTTATAATGAATTTGCTTCTGTGAACTACTCCAGAAAAGTACTCGAGAAAAAATCTATTTAGTTCGGCAATACTTTGTTACTATAATAAATGATATCAAATCTGAATATTATGTTTAAAATAAAATATATTAATAGATTTATGCCATTACGCGTCTCACACGTAACGTGTGACTAACTTCTACGTAGTGTACGTATAAGACAACAAAATGAATGTTGATGGAGTTTCCCATGCTATTTCCATTAACTTTCTAATGAATTTGCTTCTGTGAACTATTCCAGAAAAATACTCGAGCAAAAATATATTTAGTTGGGCAATATTTTGTTACTACATGGGCGTCATGTTATAATTGGAGTATGTTAATTGAATAATATTAAAACAGTTTGGTTAGCGGGTGCCTCATTAAATCATATATGTTCAAAATTCAAATTACATTTAATTAAATATTATTGTATTTATATAATTACATTATTGTTTTACCAAATTTATGTCTTTTTTTAATAAGCAATTTTTTATTAATAATTCGAAACAGTGATGGAAGCAGAATTGTGAAATGGAGGTTGATTTTTATAAATAAAAAATTATACCTTATACGAAGTTATTTTACAAAATATGTGGTTGAAACACTAAAATTTAATAATTTTGATCATAATACATAGAAAAAATCTATTTTTTTTTTCAAAATAAAAGAGAAGGGAGCTTGCAGCCCGATTGTCCCAATCTAGTTGCTTCCATGATTTGAAATGTCTTACAAACTTCAAAACAACAAATACTACAACCATCTAATATGAAATGATCAAAGACAGAGTTGGAAAAATTGCTCTTAACTGAAACTAACACGGGACGAAAATCCGAAAAAATCGAACCGAACCGAAAAAGACTGAAACTGAAAATCGAAACTTTTTCGGGTCGGTTTCGGTTATAATAAAACCGGACCGAAAAACCGGAAAAAATCGAAAAAACCCGAAAAACCGAAAAATAACCGAAAAGACCGGAAAAAACTCAAAGTAAAACCGAAAGACCGAAACCGGACCGAAACAAACCGGTTCGGTTCGGTCCAAAAAATAAAAAGACTGAAAACCGAAAAAAACCAAACCGAAAAATCTGCTCGGTTTTGTTTTCGGTTTTATCAAAAATCGAACTAAACCGGACCGAACCCAGCCATAACTGAAACTTTGTTTTGAAAAATATTCCTAATGGAACTTTCAACTCTTATCACATTCAATAAACAAAGTAAATACGGATAAACAAAGTTATCAATATTTTAGACTTGTCAAATTTTGCAAATCCCCAATTAAGATTGGTTTGAACATTTACCAAATTTATGTCTTTAATTACTCATTTTATGAAAATTTTAATTATTATTGAATTACTACTATATAAAAAACGGCAATCTTTTCATATGAAAGCCATGCAGTTTGGTGTCACCATACACTTCTTCCCTTGTTTGTGTGAGTAACCAAAAAAAATACTCAATTAATCTCTAAATAATTGTCTTTTATTCAATTTTGTAATGTTCCTAAATAATTGTACACTTTACAAAAATAGTAAGTTAAATTGATTAACTTTTTACCCTTTGACTACACTGCACAAAATTATTAAAGTCAATTTTTTACTTTGATGTGACATAAAATGTGAATATATATAGTTTGTTAAATTTGATATAACTTCCTATACTCATTTAATATCTGTACCAACCCAAAAGAGACAATATTTAATATTTAAGGGAGTAGTACCATGATACAGACGGTAACAAATTTTCTATTATAAGGAGAAATTAAGAAGATAACAAAGAAGACACGTACGTGGACAAGGAAATGGTCTCCCAATGTGGCTAATTTATTCACCGACACATTTGTTATCTCGGGGATGATCAAGTTATTTAGTTATTGTCTACAAAATATATATATTGGGTAAAATATATATTTTGGTGAATAAATTTAACTGTTAGAAATCAATGTCAATAAACTCTCAAATCTACCCGATAAAATGTAGTGTCTATAGTTGATAAAGCAATAACTTTGATCGGGTCACGTTATGCTTCTCAACGATAATAATATAATTTAAAGAAAATAAATATTGGACACGATGTTGTTCTTTTTATTGATCGGTAATTGTTCTTGCTCGGATTATAATTTCTTATTACACTTGTGATCGGTCTGATACTTGATCTTAATCTTAATCTTGAACTTTTCCCTTGATGCTCGGTCTTGTACTCGGTATAATTTCTATTGAGATAAGCGCTGAAAAGTCTGTCTTGTATTTTTTTTTTATCAGATTTCAGGTCCCTTTTCCAGTACAGATACTTGACTATTTATAGGCATTCGTACGCCTTAGGATGTCGACAAGTGTCTCAATCTCATGCGTTATCTCATGGGCTTTCTCTCAGTGGACTTTTATTAACTGGGCTAAAATATTTACCGGATAATTGCTCTTATTATTAAGTGGGGTAAATACTGTTATACCCCGAGTCTTATTATAAATGTGTTGGGTATCCATTAATAACGCCTGATCCGATTCGTACCCGAATAGATATATTCATGTCTATTTTTTTATGTTCTATCAATAGTAGTTATTAGTATCTGAATTTCTAGTACCTTTTAAGATGATGAAGTTATTTATATAGTTATTTTCTACAAAATATATATAGTTACCGTTAGAAATCAATCTCAGTAAACTCTCAAATGTACACGATAAAACGAAGTTTCTATAATAGTTATTAGTATCCGAATTTCTAGTACCTTTTATAGTGAATATTATGCATATTTAAATCTACAGGTTACGATGACATACTAATACTGACCATTTTGAGAACCAGCCTAAAATAGATGTTTTTGGTATATTGTGTAGAAAAATAAAAATTTGTTTTGTGCATCTATGGAAGAAAAATTAAAATTAAATAGTAGTATATCTTTTTTGGCGGAAATTATTTGCCATGTGGATTTGATCGATGTCCAGTCTATTTGAAAATTTGAATTATTGACACCTCCGATCCGTCAAACCATGCCGAGCTAGTACTGTACAAATTACAATGGGAGTGTTGGATTTCCCGAAAATAAATAACTTGCGCATAAAATATATGAAAGGTTCTAATCCAATATGTTTGAAAAATTGCATGTAAAATATGTATTGTGTACAGATCTTTTAATAAATGGAAGGTGTTGTAGCCATCATCAGTAACGTCGTAGATTCTCCTCTACATTTATTAAACTGCCTGGAACCTCATTTCATGTACAAAATAAACATATGGGACGACATGTGTTGGTTACACGGTCATTATAATAACTCAAGTTTTACAAAAAAATCCGTGTGTTGTGTTATCGTAACCTCCAATTTTTTTTAAAAACGATCTTCGTATATGCTTCTTATGCTATTTCGAACACGAATATACTCATTACAGTTGTATTTGTTGATAACAGAGAAAAGTTTTATATAATGAATTATAAAGGCTTTGGTTGGTGTTTCAATTTTATTTTATTTCTAGTATCAAAATTAAACCACATGATTAATGTTAAAATTTAATTACAACTTGAGAAAAGTATTTCACTCGCTAAGACACCACCCTTTTTTTATGGACCAGGAATACATATAGAGGTACAAGTCTAAAACAAATATCCTTTTCAAGTAACGTCGTGCTATCTTATACATTGTGACTTGTCTTTAAACCGCACAGTTGTGCGTAGCGCCGGGTGAAAAACCGAAAAAAATAAACTGAACCGATAACCGAACTGAAAAAAATCGAAAAACACCGAATCAAAAAAACCGAAAAAATTTCAGGTCGGTTTCGGTTTTCAGTAAAACCGAACCGAAAAAGACCGAAAACGAAAAAGATCGAAACTGGACCGAAAAAACTGGTCCGGTTCGGTCCAAAAAATAAAAAGACCGAAACCGAAAAAAAACGAACCGAAAAATATGTTCGGTTTCGATTTCGGTTTTGCCAAAAAACGAATCGGACTGAACCCAGTCCTACTTGCGTGTGTAATGGTTGTTTGATATGCTTGCCATAAATGATAGCATAGCCCAAATGTTTTTAAGTCAAAATTAATAATATTGTGTTAAATTTTTATTGTTAAATAGGAGTCTAAATTTTCTACCCCATTTCTCTACCCCATTCTGTGCCCCCTTGCTTATTTTATCCAAAAAAATTTTCTAAACAACTTGAAAAAAATTGTACAATTACTATAATACATGTATCATTACATTCCAATAATTATTTTTAAAATAAAATCCACACAAAATTTATTTTGGAATAAATGTATAAATTAGTGTAAATTAAACATTGAATATTAAAAAAATTGTTTAAAACAATATTATGTTCAAATGTTTTAAAATTTGAATACAATATAATATAAAAGTTTATAAAATTGCGGTATAAGTTGTGAAAATTTAAAATTTGAGTGAAAATAAGTAAGGGGGCACGGAAGCAGGTAGAGAATAGGGGGTAGAAGATTTGGAGTCGTTAAATAGCAGTAACGTTGTACAATCAGAGTGACTCAACTAAACTAATTGTCAGACAGTTATTCATGTAATTTTTAAAATTCTTTTTACATCCCAATCAAAACAAAAATAAAATCTCAAATATAATACTTATTTAACCATAGTTAAAACTATCATAAATTTAAATATTAATTAAAAATGTTAAAAACATTTTATTTGACGATTCAAATAAATAAAAAACCAAATATAATACTCACTCCGTCCCTAAACAAATGTCCCGTACGAAAATACGTGTAATTTTGACCATCAAAATTTTCATATCCAATTTTTCGAAATAAAAAAATTGAAAAGTACATCATATAGTTATAACAATGAACTACGTGATTAATTTTTGAAAATATTTTTTTTGACAATCTATATACGAAAAATTATCGCTCAAATTTGCACGTATTTTCGTAAGGGATACTTGTTTAAGGACGAAAGAAAATATTATAAACCCCTAGTTGAGACTAACCTAAAATTAAATATTAATTAAAAATATTAAGTATATGACCGAATAACAGACTTTTAAATTTCGGGATGAAAATAAAATTTTAAATTTACATTGAGAATTCGAGTGTTGAGAATAGAGTATTACTTAACATTATTGGTTAAATAGTGACACATGTTTATATAAAATGACATCTATATATGTTATATTAACAACCATACAAGTCTGATGTTTTAATACATTTTTCTTAACAACGTTATCTATTAATTTATAAAAAGTAATTTGATTTCAGATAAAAAATAATATTATTGTAAATAAAAAAGAAAGAGAGAATTTGTTATTTTTACTTTATTGTAGGATTTAACGTAGGAACGGTCAACCAAATTGTCATATAATCACTTAACAATGTTAAATTTGTTGTTAAATATAACAATAATGTTAACAACATTAAATTGAATGAGTTAGTTAACAATACTATTGTGAAAGAAAAACATTTATAAATTTTTTTATATAACAAATGAGATAATATCACAATGAAGGCGACTATAAAAAGGAAAAGAAATACTAGGGTATTAAGAATGATAAATTAAACGCATATCATTAATTTAAATTTTTCTCACAACCTGAGACATATGAGGCGTATGACTTGTTCCTTTTCGGAATTGACCTAATATCATTAGCTACAAGATAGTGTTACATCCGTACCAAATTAAATAGTTATTTTTCTTTGTATTTCTCAAATTAAATGGAAGTTTCGTGCACTATAAAATAATATTTGATTTAGTAAGAGTAAAAAGTTGTCACAAGTCTGTCGCTAATTTAAAATGCTGTCATAAATCTGTCGCAAATTGACTAAACTGTCACAAAACCGTCACAAAAACCGTCGCTAATAAGCTCGTAACAAAAAATACCCTCACTAATCCCGTCGCTGTTTGGGTATTTTTGTGTAGTGAGGAGCAGTTGTCTACTTGTCTTATTCATTTTACATTTAATTTATTGCCCCTTATTTAAATTTGTGCACACTAAAATCTAAGGCAGGAATTTACATCAATTTTTTTTATTATCTTTTTTAATTTTAGAAAGTCACATTTATTTGGTATTACTGTTTTTATTAGCTTTTAAAAATCTATATTTTTGAGAAATATAACTAGAAAAACTAAAATAAAAAAAGGCACACATCTTGAAGATTTTGGTAGTTTTCTCGCCATCATTTTAATAATTTAAATGAATTTTGATCTTATCTCAACTAAATTTTTATTCATATACTTGCCGTGTTACTTGGTCGTTTAAAAATGATATTTTGAAAATTTATCAAAAAAATGTCTTATAAAGTTATTTTGATTGAAAAAAGCAAAAGTTTATTAGCTAATAGCAAAAATCAATATGTTGAAAGTTAGTTTTTTAAAGTTTTTGTCAAACAACTCAAGTATATTTTGAAAATCAAGCTTTTTTCTTACTGCTTTCTGAAAGCTGTTTTTTGACTGAAAAGCTGATAATAAACGGAACCTAAATCAATTTATATTCTTATTACTTCCTCCTTTCTCAATTAATTTTACTCTACGAAATTACGTGTAATTTTGACCGACTCATAACATGTATCAAAATAGTCGAAATGAAAATTTTCAAACATAAATCATATAATTTAATGTTTGAACTATATGATTAACTTTTAAAAAAATTCATTCCGATAATTTTGATACAAGCTATTGACCGGTCAAAATTGTTAATAGTTTCGTAACGAACGATTAATTGGGAAGGGAGTATACATGACTCAACTACCAACTTTACCAAAAATAATAATATTTTCCAAGCATTCTATTAAAATTGGATGTAGATATATAGTACAGTATAACTAATACACTTACCGACAAAGTAATAAGACTATTTCTTAACATAGTCTTGTATTGTTTTAATGAAATTAAAAGGATCAATAAGTTTTATATTAAAAGGATCAAATTACACTAGTATTTATAGTGCTTTTACATATAATGAGAACCGGGTGCAAAATACCGACCGATTCAACCTTTTCAGTAGCCGTATACGTTAATGGATAATCATGAGATGATATATGAATAATTATTTAATAAAGGGTAAATATATAATTACGATAACCCATTGTCAAGGCCAACTTTTTTATGAATTAAAATTAAATAGAAGCTAAACCGAAAATGATGATGGAGTTTATTGGCTTTTTTTATTATTAAGTTTATTGACTACTAGTATTATTTATGTGTATACCACTATAAAAAAATACTCAAATAACGACGGGATTAGTGACGGTATTTTTTGTTACGAGCTTATTAGCGACGGTTTTTGTGACGGCTTTGTGACAGTTTAGTCAATTTGCGACAGATTTGTGACAGCTTTTTAAATTAGCGACAGGCTTATAACAGTTTTTGACTCTCACTAAATCAAACATTATTTTATAGTGTACACTCAATTCACACGTTGTTTCGGATCATCCGTTTAAATAATATCACTATTAAGAGCATCCGTCCATTCACATGCCATTTAATCAAAACTAACACATTTTATGTATTTTAAGAAATCGTTTACATTTACATAAAAATCCAGCTTCATTATTAATTTTCTTATAATAATCATACATTATTTATTTTTATTTGTTTATTATCATTTAATAATCATAACAATATTATAACCACAAAAATATGGACCCCATGATAGTTTATTAATATTATATTAATCTAGTGAATCATATATATTTTTCATATACAAGATGAATTTTGGGTTTACTGAAATTTAGGATACATGTCAATTTTTATACTATAATCATCAAATTTTAAAAAAAAATTATATTTGTGCCTAAAAAGATAGGATGCTCTAAAATCAGTCAACATTTGTGCCTAATTTATGTATTTAGTACAAGCTTACAAAGCTATCTATAAAAAAGGGAATTTCCTTTAATTCCTCAATTAATCTTCTTGATTGCATTCATATTTCATGTCACTTTCTTTTGAATATTCAAATGTATCACACGACATTGACGGGACATACTCAGTCACGCAAAATTGAAAATACCCTTTAAATATAAACTGTCCTTTAAATACAATCTCATTAATTATCACGAGATCTTTTTTCTTTTGCATTTATCACGATATATCTCAACCCACTTGCTATATTAATTATTGTAACGTAAAAATGACAATTAGCTATAGTGGCATCCTCTATAATACCACCCAACCAAAGGCTTGAAAAAGAAAAACATTCACTACCGACGGATCCCACATCTAAATAATCTACGTCCGTTCTAAAATATACGTATAACTTCGAAAACTATGATATTTAAATATTTAAACCAATTTTATTTAAAATTCGATAAAAAAATATATATCTAAAACTCGAAATTTTAAAATAAAAACTATTTCTTACTTATTACTGAGATCATAGTTGTAAAATTGATATGATTTCACTACAAAAAATAAAAATGGATATTTTCAAAAAATTTACTAAAAAAAGAAAATAGACACTTATTTAGACAGATGCAGTTTCAGACACCCACAATAGACACAATTGTGTCGGGCCTTCATAATTTTCTTTTTAATTTAGTGCTCAAATTTTATTGAATGTGAATATATCCAACACATAAAACTCATGCTTGAAAAAACTTAAATAAAAAGGCATATGGTTTCAAATTTGTGTCGGGTCTCTTAAATTCTGCAGATGTACTCCATTCGTTCCACAACATAAGTCTTATACGAAACGATGTGCAACTTTAACCGGTTTTAAACATGTAACTAAATTACCGAAACGATTTTTTTTAATTTTTTTCTAAATAATTCAAATGTTAAACTCTATAATATATTTAAAAAAAAAATTATTTCAATAATTTGGATACGAGTTATTTATCGGTCAAAATTGCGTGTTATTTCGTACATGACTTATATTGCGGAACAGATGGAGTATTTCGGAACGCCACAAAACAGAAAGCATGACATTTATTTTGGGACGGATAAACTATACTCTAATCAACGGTGGAGATGAATCCTTATCGTGGGTACCGTATGTAGCGAATAAAAACCCGCAACTAAGTTGAAAACCAGCTGTCACTGACTTTACATTAAAAGCCCGTTTTGATAAGAGCTTCTACTTATCACCGAACAATACAATAGCTTATCAGATCCAAAAACAATGTACTTATCTGTAACTCAACTACTATAAAAAAGACCCAATTTTACCTGCAACTAAAGCTGTTTTATAATTCTCCACATAAATAGATATATATATATATATATATACGTATAGAGAGAGAAACAAAACTCTCTCTCTATATCTCTCTTCATTTCTTCTTCAAATCGTTGATCTGTGAGTTAATTTTCCAAATCCACCTCTCTTTCTGCATATATATTCATATATATCTATTTATGTTTTTTTTTTCACTTTTTTTTACTATGAAAAACTATTTTTTTTTTTCATTTTTGTATTTTTCTAAAACCCTAGTTTTACATAATATATAGCTTGATTTGGATTTTATAATTATATACGGTGAAATTAAGATTTATCTTGTGTTGAATTGAAGATCTGTATGAGATCTGGTACTTGTAGAATTTTCTATAAAAAAAATAAATTACAGGTGAAATTTATTTTGTTTAGTTTTTTTATTAATTGGATTATTATTTTTGAATTTTTTTTCGCGTTAATTCCAAAATTAGGGTCGGCTAAGGAACTTTTGTCTTGTTTATTATTTGCTTACTTTAATAGGAGTAGTAAAGTCTTAGTGTCTGACCTGGTTATTTAATTATTTAGTATTTAATTTTAGTTTAAATATATACATACACATATAATATAAATACAAACATGGGTTACATGCATATATAGACATGATGGTTTCAAAGTTTTTGTTTTTTTAATATATTATTTTGGGGATTTTGCAGATCTAATTGTGATAAAGCTGATTTATGCTCATATTGAGTTTGAAAAAAGCTTAAAAATTAAATGTCTTCACTCAGTAGAGAGCTTGTGTTCTTGATCCTGCAGTTTCTAGATGAGGAAAAATTCAAAGAAACCGTTCACAAGTATGTTCCTTTTTTGTAGTTATATGCCTTGTTGATTTGTACATTATTTGTTTGTTTTTTTTGGCTTATTAGTTGCAAATTGCAATACACTTGGTTTCTCAGGTTAAAATGGTAAAAAAAAGAAAATCTAAACTTGTATTTAAGCTCAATGAATGGTAGACGTGTTATGTTTGAAATGTCGGCTAATTCGATTAAAAGAGGAAAATATACAATGATTAGACCTACATGCATGGTCTATGTAGATTTGACTTTTGATAAAAATAAAATAAAATTGGTTTCTCGGGTTAAAATGGTAAAAAAAATAACTTGAATTTAAGCCAATGAACCGTTGCTATTTTGGGTTTAAAATGTCGGCTCATTTGATTAAAAGTGGCAATTAAACAATTATTAGGCCTATATCCATGGTCTATGTCGATTTGGCTTTTTGATAAACAATTTTTATATCTATATCTAAACATGGTAAGTGGGGTTTTACGAATATTTGTTTCTTAACGGGGTTTTCTTTGTTAGGGTTGAACAAGGTTGTTTTTTGCTTATAAGTTGCAATACATTTGGTTTCTCAGGTTAATTAAAATGGTAAAAAATAATAATCTAAACTTGAATTTAAGCTCAATGAACCGTTGCCATTTTGGTTAACAAATGTCGGCTCATTTAATTAACAGCGGATATTAAACGATGATTAGACCTACATGCATGGTCTATGTCGATTTGACTTTGATAAACAAAACATTTGGTTTCTCAGTTTAAAATGGTAAAAAAAATTGAATTTTAGCTCAATGAATCGTAGCCTTTTGGGTTCAAAATGTCGGCTCATTTGATTAAAGGCGCCAATTTAATAATTATTAGACCTATATGCACGGTTTATGTCGATTTAACTTTTTGATAAACAATTTATATCTATATCTAAATATGGTAAGTGGGGTTTTATGGATATTTCTTTCTTAACGGGGTCTTCTTTGCTAGGCTTGAACAAGAATCGGGGTTTTACTTTAATATGAAGTATTTTGAGGATGAGGTGCATAGTGGGAACTGGGATGAGGTTGAGAAGTATTTATCTGGCTTCACTAAAGTGGATGATAATCGTTATTCAATGAAGATCTTTTTCGAAATAAGGAAACAAAAGTATCTCGAGGCCCTAGACAAGTAAGCTTACGGTGAATGAATGTTGTTACTAGTCGTAGCTATACATATTGTTGGATGGTTTATAGGTCGTAAGTGCTAACAAAATGCAACATTGGGGTTTTTATCTTATAGGCATGACAGGCCAAAGGCAGTTGAAATTCTTGTAAAGGATCTTAAAGTTTTCTCCTCATTTAACGAGGAGCTTTTTAAGGAAATCACTCAGCTTCTTACCCTCGAGAATTTTAGGTATACATTTGAGCGCCTTTTAAATTCAGATTATACTCACTGCCATAAATTGAAATGGATTTGATATAGGGATTCTGTTTTTTTGGCAGGGAAAACGAACAGCTCTCTAAGTATGGAGACACAAAATCTGCAAGAGCAATTATGTTAGTGGAGCTAAAGAAACTGATTGAAGCTAACCCTTTGTTTCGCGATAAATTGCAGTTCCCTGCTCTTAAAAACTCAAGGTTGCGGACCCTCATTAACCAAAGGTAACTGTTACAGTATCTGTAATCGACAATTGGGATATATGCCAGAATTACTAGGCAATGAATTGTAATTAATGTTGAGTCTTGTGTATCTATGTTCTATACTGAATTTGGATAGTTTGAGATTAGGTTATGGGAATATTTTCCTCTTAGAACCCATTTCAGGCCATCTCGAGCTTTATATTCCAACCTTATATTCCATATTGGGGAAATCCCGAAATGCTTTTTTATGTACGTGTCTGGCTCAACAATATCATAAGTGAAAATGAAACATGGAGTTTCTGATATCTTCTTAGCCCTTAGTATACTCTTTAACATATCCATACTTTAATTTTATCGAATTACTTGCTTGAGTTGGCACATGTGATTATGACACTTTTGGCAATATGTTGTGGCTAATTGAGGATCAACTGTTTCATTGTTTTGCAGCTTAAATTGGCAACATCAGCTTTGTAAAAACCCAAGGCCAAACCCAGACATAAAAACCCTTTTTGTCGATCATTCATGTGGGCAACAGAACGGGGCTCGTGCACCATCACCTGCAGGCAATCCATTATTAGGATCATTACCCAAGGCTGGAGGGTTTCCTCCTTTGGGTGCTCATGGGGTAGGTTCACTTTTTTCATTGATTTAGATAAAAAGAAATCCTGGTTATTTTTTTCATTGTTTTCTAACGATCTTTAATTGTATAAATTCAGCCATTTCCACCTGCACCAATAGCACCTATGCCAGCAGCACCCCTTGCTGGTTGGATGTCAAATCCACCCACTGTTACCGCTCATCCAGCCATTTCTTCTGGTGCTATAAATCTCGGTGGAACGTCAATTTCAGGTTTTTTCTTATTTATCGTATTCGTATTTATTTTTGGGTGTCTAATGAAATCCGTTTTAGCTAATGAGTTGGTTTTGCTTCTCTATTAAGCTGCTTTGAAGCATCCTAGAACTCCACCAACAAATTCATCTGTAGATTACCCATCTGGGGATTCTGATCATGTGGCCAAAAGAAGGGCGTTGGGTATGTCAGATGAGGTATGTCTTATTTGACCCTACCCTTGTTCGTCACTACAATGTATACTTCATTCAGATTCCTAAGTTTGAAATGTATAGTGGTTTAGAAAGGCGTTCACCGCATATTTTTCCCAAACTATGCGGCAGTGAAAAAAAGAAAGGTAAATTGCATTTGTATATACAATAAATTATCATCATCAATTTGTATATCAACTTCAAAAAGTACCAATTAGTACCCAAACATAACAAAAAAAAAACGTTTTTGTAAACTACACACAAAAAAAAGAGCACCACCAAATTAGAGAAAAAGCCATAGTTTAATCCAAAATACAGAAGTACATGTAAGAATGGTGTACACTTTTTTTTTTTTTTGCAATTCATACCCAACCTACAATTTTTGCCGATTTAGTACATTAAGAGTATGAAATCGATGAAAATTTTGACTTAGTGTATTAGGGTATTTGCTAAAATTTATAGATTCCCGTGTAAATTCAGAATTTGATGTTTTAATTACATGCAGGGAAGTCTTCCTGTGAATGTGTTGCCAGTTTCATTTCATGGTAATAGCCATAGTCAAGCTTTTGGTCACACGGATGATCTGCCTAAGGCCGTTGCAAGAACCTTGAACCAGGGTTCATCACCAATGAGCATGGATTTTCATCCTACTCAGCAGACTCTACTTCTAGGTATTGTATTATTTTTCAATATATTTAAATAAAAAGACTATTGTTTTCTCTACATTGACCGAGCGATCGATTATAACTTTTGTTGTAAAATGCATCAGTTGGCACCAACGTGGGGGACATAGCATTGTGGGAAGTTGGTTCCAGGGAAAGATTAGTTTTAACGAACTTCAAAGTTTGGGATATTAGTACATGCTCAATGCCTCTGCAGGTATTATTTGTTCCAAAAAACGCTTGTTTGGTTGCAGTTTTTAAGCTTAACGCTGGACTTTATAAGTTTTAGGGAAAAGCTAGATTCATCCAACTTAAGCTTCTAGTTAAATAGGGCCAAAATTCCACAAAGAGCTTACCTTTAAAGCTGGTCAACCAAATGCTTCCCAGATTTTAAGCAAAAAAGCATACAAAATGTTCTTAAATGCTGCAACCAAACAAAGCCTAGTTTATCAGTGTGATAGAAAACCTCCACAACTCTTTGGTTTAAGGGGTCGATGTGTAACATTAAATTATTGGTGATTTCAGGCTGCTTTAGTCAAAGATCCTGGTGTTTCTGTTAATCGCATTACATGGAGCCCTGATGGTACTCTATTTGGTATGTAATATAATAAGTGAAAATTTACGATATTTATTAAAAAAATTAAGATACATGTTCTTTTATTTTCAAGTATATGGCTACTAATTGTACATCTGTATTGAACAGGAGTCGCATATTCAAGGCACATTGTGCAAATATATTCTTACCATGGAGGTGGTGATGTTCGACAACATTTGGAGGTGAAATCAGTGCAAAGCGTGCTACGGCCATCATATAATGTATAAAATTATACCCGAGATTGTTTTCCGAAGAATCTGAACAACTTTTATTCCTTTTCTCAGATTGATGCTCATGTTGGAGGGGTAAATGATCTAGCATTTTCAAGCCCCAATAAGCAACTATGTGTGATAACTTGCGGTGATGATAAGACTATTAAGGTGGGTTTTTCCATAATGACTTAACCGTAATCTTAATTTATATTAGAATCCATATTCCTTTACCATTAAAAGGCCTCATTACATCGATGTGGGATAATATAAAGTCTTAACAATTTATTTTTTCCCCTTTATCATCCTGTGATTTTCCATTTTGATGTGTAATTTACTTTTTGACCCTCTGATCTCAGGTCTGGGATGCTACTTCGGGTACAAAGCAGTATACTTTCGAAGGCCATGAGGCTCCCGTTTATTCTGTTTGCCCTCACTACAAGGAAAACATTCAGGTTAATAATAATTAAGGTGTTTCACTTGATCTATATTATGACCTCTATATCATACCAGTTGGTTCTTATGATTATAGTTTTTTGTTGCAGTTTATATTTTCAACAGCCTTAGATGGAAAGATCAAGGCATGGTTATATGACAATTTGGGTTCTCGAGTTGACTATGACGCCCCTGGTAAATGGTGTACAACTATGGCGTATAGTGCCGAGGGAACAAGGTTAACAATCTATCTTGCGATGTTCTATTATGTTTATGTTGGTAAATTCACATATTTAAAAAAAATCATATTTTATAATGTGGTAATAAATACTACAGGCTGTTTTCATGTGGAACAAGCAAAGACGGGGAATCACATATTGTTGAGTGGAATGAAAGTGAAGGTGCAGTAAAGAGAACATATCAAGGATTACGAAAAAGATCTTTGGGTGTTGTACAATTCGATACAACAAAAAATAGGTTTTTGGCTGCTGGTCATGATTTCTCCATTAAATTTTGGGATATGGATAATACCCAAGTATTGACAAGCATAGACGCTGATGGAAACCTTCCTGTAAGAATATTGCATATTCTTATTGTTAGAATATGATAATTCTCAACACTTGTATGCCTTTACTAAAATGAACCCTAAATCTTCCGATATCACTTTAAGAACCTACAGTCTATTTTCTATTGTCTCTTGACTATAAGGTGTTTTACACATAAAACCAGAGATTATTGAACAAAAAGGTGTTTCCCTAGTTATTTTTATTCACTTTTTCTATTCTAATCCTTGTTTCTAGGCTAGCCCTCGCATCCGCTTCAACAAAGATGGGTCTCTTATGGCTGTTTCTGCTAATGAAAATGGGATAAAAATTGTGGCAAATACAGATGGTCTTCGGTTATTACGCACATTCGAAAATCTTTCATATGATGCATCCAGAGCTCCTGAAAATTTAACCAAGGTACTTCCCCAACAGTAAAAACTAAATCTTGGAAGTGCTTTACTATTGTTCTTGCCTTTCTAATATGTTATTTGTTGAGCAGCCCACTATAAATGCATTATCTGCTGCTGCTACTGCTGCTTCTACTAGTGCTGCTGGTCTTGCTGAGAGAGCTGCCTCCATAGTTGCTTCTTCTGGGATGGTTTGTTCTTACTGATTTTCTCTTTTCTTTTTATAGTAAAACATTTATTGTATATTATCATTTTTGCGATTATTGACTGTTCTATGATAGTAGCATAATATTATTTAGTAAGATTTATACATGTTTAATCATTGTTAGACTGGGGAAGCTAGAACCATGATTGATGTGAAACCTAGGATTCTGGAAGAAGCTAATGATAAATCGAAAATATGGAAACTCTCTGAAATCAGCGATCCGTCACAGTGCCGGTCCTTGAAACTCCCAGAAAACACAAAAATACCCAAGGTATATGTATAGATGCATAATTATATATAAACTGCTAATGTAGAAAACACATTGTGCCACAAGGGTGTTTTGTTGGTTCTTGGTATTACTAGCATTGACTTCCATTTAATAGTCTCATTATCTCAGAACACATTTTCAACTTTTGCTTTGACTATCTAATGGTACAGATTTCAAGACTAATTTATACAAATTCGGGTAATGCTATTCTGGCATTAGCATCAAATGCCGTTCACCTGCTTTGGAAATGGCAACGAAATGAACGCAACACTAGTGGCAAGGTATTTCTTGAGTTTCAAAATGTACATACACAACAAAATGCAAAGAGTAACTTTGTCCTAATAGATGATTTATTGTTTCTTCAGGCAACAGCAAATTTACCCCCTCAGTTATGGCAACCAACAAGTGGCATTATAATGACTAATGATATAGCAGATTCTAATCCTGAAGAAGCCGTGCCATGTTTTGCTTTGTCAAAGAACGATTCGTACGTGATGTCTGCGTCAGGAGGAAAAATTTCTCTCTTTAATATGATGACATTTAAGGTGAGTGAGAAAAAACAAAAGTAGTTTGTTTTCCTTTGCATGATTTTAGGTATGGATTCCAGTTATGTTCTTTGCTGTCATCCTCGACTATTTCAACTAGTTTTTCTATGGCTGGTTTTTGATATATTGACCATTCACAAATGGCGTAGTAAAGTTTTGAGAAAATGACCACGTGCTTATCTGTTTTAAAGGCTAAAAATCTCGATTGTTTGAATTGAATGTTGAAAGACAATACGAAAATTTAGTTGGGTTGCTATTTTCATATTTTGTTTCTCAATAAACTATTAAATTTTAGTTAGAGGCTACCAGTCAATTTTTGTTAAGAGTGATTTTCAACTTTCACTAATCAATTATGTATTTTCGGAAATACAGACGATGACGACTTTTATGCCTCCACCTCCCGCGGCTACTTTTCTTGCATTCCATCCACAAGATAATAATATTATTGCTATTGGCATGGATGATTCTTCAATCCAGATTTACAATGTCCGTGTTGATGAGGTATAGCTTATCTATAGAAGCAAGTTATAAATAGGAGTACGTTTATTGATTATAGATCAATTGGAAACAGTCTTATAACGCATGAGTTACCATCTCGATATATATTGTTATTGCAGGTCAAAAGTAAACTTAAAGGCCACTCTAAAAGAGTCACCGGACTTGCCTTCTCTCACGTTCTTAACGTGTTAGTTTCATCAGGTGCCGATGCTCAGGTTAGTAACTAAAACTCTAGATTGTGTAGAATTGTACTTTATGTTATGCCACAATCCTCATCATTATACTGTTCTTATGTTTCAGCTTTTTGTTTGGAGCTCCGATAATTGGGAAAAACAAAAAAGCAGATTCCTACAGATTCCACCTGGTAGGTCGCCTTCAGCACAATCAGACACCCGTGTCCAGTTCCACCAAGACCAGACACACTTCCTTGTTGTGCACGAGTCTCAGTTGGCAATCTTTGATGCTACGAAACTGGAATGTGTTAAACATGTAAGTTATTTGTTATTGCTTTTAGGAAGTATCCGTTCTTTTAGTGGTGACAGAGATTGACAAAGTTTATTTCCTTTTTAGTGGGCTCCTCGTGAATCCGCTGCCCCAATTTCACATGCGACATTTTCGTGCGATAGCCAATTGGTTTATGCTAGTTTCTTGGATGCCACCGTGTGTGTTTTCACCGCTTCAAATCTCCAACTGCGGTGTCGGATTAATCCCTCTTCTTACCTTTCACCAAGGTACTTCAGTTTTACCTTCAATAAACTGTTTATCTAGGATTTTTAATAACAAGTCACGGGTACTTTCTTTCCCATACAGTGGCCTCGTTTGGTTGCACTTATAAGTGAAACAATATTGTGAATGTGGCAAAATCTACTTTTAAGTACAATTTGAAATTAGTGAAATATAGTAATTGAGCCTGCTGTAAGATCGGTGCAAAGTAAAGCTACTTTTATAAGTTTAATGTTTTCATACTTCTGAGTAAAAAAAATACACTTTCTCATACTTCTATGTAAAAATAGTATGTTTTCCTTGGTGATAAAAACTAATATATACTACCAACCAAACAAGCTCAGTTGTTTATCATGTTCATTTTGTATTTTCTGTCTGCAGCAATTCGAGTGTGCATCCGCTAGTAATAGCAGCACATCCACAAGAAGCAAATCAGTTTGCGTTGGGATTATCAGATGGTGGAGTTCATGTGTTTGAGCCCCTTGAATCTGAAGGCAAATGGGGGGTGCCCCCACCTGTAGAGAATGGGTCGGCAAGCAATGTATCGGCTACACCTTCAGTTGGGCCTTCCGGATCAGATCAACCTCAAAGATGATTATCTAATATATTGTTCGCTCTCTGGTCTATTCAAGTGTAGGTACAATTCTTGTGCTGACTTAAGTTTTTATGATTTACAGAAATGAGATAGAATTCTGAGTAATAAGATGAGACTAAACGTATATCCCAGTAAGTCCTTGTTTGGTTGCAGCTTATAAGGACAACCTTATTGATTTTTTGCTAACAGCTGGACCGTGTTTGGTTGACCAGCTTAAAGGCTCTGATCTTTTTTAGTTTTTTCTTTGAATAAGCTAAGAAGCTTTAGGATTTTCTAACTTTAAAAATTAAATTATTTACTTCAAAAATTGCAACTAAACAATCCCTTAATTGGCTTCCAAGATGGCGGTATAGGCTTAAGTCAGCTTTTCGTCCTTATTTTAGGAATGGGGGAAAACTAAAAATTGGAAACAAAAAACGGACGGAAGTATTGAAAGTGCATGTTTTCGTGTATAGTTGACATCCCTCTTTTCTTGTAAATTATTTCTATCCGTTCTTGATCATATGCTTATTTCTGTGGCTGTAGTACTTTGGGGTTGATTTATGAGTAATTCACTCTGTTAATTGGTGACAATGGAAGTATTTGGGTCTGCTGGTGATAGATAGGAACGGCGTGGTTTGGAGATTAAAAATTTGCATTAAGCAATTGAACACATTACACATGCCTGAAACCACGCATGTATACCACATAAAAGAATGATACTAAACATGCAGAAGCCTTTGGTTATTATTTTCAAGTAGCTCGATAAGCCATGTTAGCAACAACTTGCATTTACCATAACGACAATATGCCTCCTATTTTCAGCATCATTATGTTTCTGCTATCCTCAAGTTCATTCTTACATTTCCTTTTTATTTTTCAGTTCAGGTTTTAAATGTGGAAAAAAGCTTGGGTACTGGAAAGCCGAAATGAAGATTACATGTTTGTAAAGATACATTTGTAAGCTGAATTATGTAGGGAATGCTCTAGTGCTCTAGTAAGAGATTTTTATCTTTTTAGGTTATTGGGTTGTTTTCCTGTCTGTTGATAATTTTATGTTCTGTTTAAAAATAGATGCCTGCCCCTGGTGGGTCTGGTCTAGGAGTTAACTTGCTTTGACTGGTGACAATGTTTTATTTAAATTTGGTTTTGTAGACTTGCAGAACATCAGAACCATTTTCGTGTTCTTTATTTATTGGGAATTTCAAACTTTTAATAAATTCCCGTAACTTTCGCTCAATTAATTAGTTTTTAGCTTATTATCTAATGTCTGGAAGCCTACTCTGAAAAGGCATTCGAAATTCAGAGACAGGCGAGTTGTCCTCGTGACATTCTTCAACTTTACTTGATTTTTGATGGGTTTTACAGAAGACAGAAATGATTTCTACTCCAAGTAAGTAAATTTGATGATGAACGATATTCTTTGTTTTTGTTGAATACTTAAAATATTGGATGCATGCAGAGTTCCCGAAGTGACGTTCTAAATCTACCCAAGATCTGATGCTTTTTTGTGGGATTATATTTGTTTAAGCAAGCAAATAAATTCACCGTCTTTTTATAATGTTTCTCACTGAGTTGTTTTGCATCATGCGAATCGGCAAACGCAGTACTTCAAGCCTTCATTGTGTAATCATCATACACACTTGAAGTTCTTACGCTGCTTTACACTTAATATCTATTCGTATTAAAAGGTGCAATAGCTCATTAAAAAAAAATTGATTCCATTCTCGCCACCAACTCTAGTTTAGTCATCATTTTTTTTAGAACACCATTTCCCGTTTTCTCGTCCTATTTCTCGTTTCCTGATTATTGCTTCCCTTATTTTAAATGTAAATCTTTTAAGTTTTTTAATTTTGTTGTGTTTCAAGTTTCCGTTTCCCCTATAGTTTAGCTATTTCGTCTACTAAACTTCAGTAGGCGGAGATTGGATGCCCAGTTCTTAATAATCGATGATTAGGCGCAATTAAGCGGGATTGAGCGTCAAACAACTGTTTACTACCTAAACCGTTTTGACGCCTCTTAGAATACTGGTGCGTATTATGAGGCATAAGCCGTACACTTATTCTCGCCGAGAACTGCCTTAATAATACTGATAAGAAACCAAGAAAAGCCTAATCCACCAATACTTTTGTTCGCGAGGAACCTTTATTATACCTATTACCGGCTTACGTTATCCAAAATACTATAATAATTTAAGTACAAAAACCGATATAAATAAGCCCGGCCCGCCCACTATAAATAATAAAAAGTAATCCAATTTATGTAAGTAACGCTGCCATGAAAATCCGATTGACTATTTTTCATGATGTGTCAACTAAGAATTATAGTTGCAAATACTCTTAAATTTATTAAAATTTAAAAAGACTTATAAATATATACATATCAGTAAATTTAATTACAAAAACTACACATACTTCTTTACAATTAAGTATATATATCATAAAAATTAAAAAAATATATACAAAAAAATAAAAATTTGAAATGTAAAAAAATATTAAAAGAAATCAAAAGGTTGTACATAATATCAAACATGAGTAAATATGATTTGACACGATCAGATAAGATTAAACATGATTAGACATATAAAATTTGACAGAATTAGACAGCATCACACATATTTTTTGTATAGAAAATGTATTTTTTTCAAATATTTTTTTTGATATTTTAATGACGCATGTATCTATTTGTAAATAAGTTCACAAAATATGTATTTTTTTGTAAAAGAGTCGTAAAGTTCAAAACAACCGTATTTTTTAAGAAGTGTTACTATAATTAAACTGATAGAACACAAAAATCAGACCCGATTATACATATTCGGGTACGAACACACCCACATGTCATTGGTGGGTATCCAACACAGTTATCATAAGATCCTAACAGTATTTTTCCCATTTAAGGATAACAGAAATTATTCAATAAGTATATTAGCCCAATCATTGAAGGTTCATGAGGGAAATAACACATGAGATGGAGACACTTGTCATAAGTTTCTAAATACGTACTAAATTGTCATTTTATATAAAATTTAATATTAAAAATTTGACCAACAAAAAAATATAATTAGAAACAAAAAAACTAAAAAAATATAATTGATAGTAGTAAAAAACATTGAACCATTAATTTTATTGAATTGTTTTTCTCCTTCTCCATTTATTTATCTTCTCTTTCTCTTCCCCAATCACAAAATTATCAAAAATCTAAAACCCCCCAAAACTCTCTCTCTTTCAATGGCAACAATACCATCAATACACTTAAATATCTCTTTTGCAAAGTGCCACGTCACCACTCTCCGCAATATCCGGGTTCATAATACTTTTATTAAACCAAAACATTTTAATTTTATTAAAACCATTTATAGTAGTAGTCAACCCAAGAGGGTAATTTCAATAAATTCATTTAATTCGAAGATGTTTAGTCGTGGGCTTGTTTCGGCATCTGTGGCCTCATCAGCTTCGGAGACGGAGGTTGTAGGGACGAAGGTTCCGGAAGACAATCGGATTCCCGCTACTATTATTACTGGCTTTCTCGGTTCTGGAAAGGTGTTTTATTTCCTTCTTTTTTATTATAAATTTTAGATTTTAAGTTATGTTAGTACTGGTTTATGGGTTTTAGAAAGTTTTTTATTTTATTGTCGGAATTAATCATTTGCAGAAAGATTTAAGTTATATGATTATTAGTTTTGTGGGTTTTGGAAAGGTTGAAGGTGTAATCTTTTTGGGTTATAATGTTGGAATTAATCATTTAGAAAGATTTTAAGTTACATTAGTATTGGTTTTATGGCTTCTGGAAATGTGTAATCTTTTTCAATTATAGTGTTTGAATTAATCATTTGCAGAATGATTTTTAAGTTATATTAGTACTGGTTTTGTGTGTTCTAGAAAGGTATTATCTTTTTTTTTTAATTATAATGTTGGAATTAAGCATTTGCAGAAAGATGCAAGTTATATGATTATTAGTTTTTATTATCTTTCTTTTTATAAAATTTAATGCTGGAAATAATCATTTGCAGAGAGATTTTAAGTTATGTTAGTACTGGTTTATGGGTTCTGGAAAGGTCTAATCTTTTTTTAATTATAATGTTGGAATTAAGCATTTGCAGAAAGATGTAAGTTATATTAGAACCGGCTTTCTGTGTTTTGGAAAGGTGTTTTTTTATTTTATATAAATTTTAATGTTGGAAGTAATCATTTGCAGAAAAAATTAAGTTAATATATTAGTACTGGTTTATGGGTTTTGGAAAGTATTTTTTTATTTTATATAGTAGAATATAATGCTGGAATTAATCATTTTGCAGAGAGATTTAAGTTACATTAGTACTGGTTTATGGGTTCTGGAAAGGTCAAATATTTTTTTTATAATTATAAAAATTAATGTTGGAATTAATCCTTTGCAGAAAGATTTAAGTTTTATTAGTACTGATTTATGGGTTCTGGAAAGGTAGTATTTTTTTTATATATATAGTTTAATGTTGGAATTAGTCATTTGCAGAACGATTTAAGTAATTATGATTTATCTAGTTTTGTGGAATCACTCATTTGCAGAAAGATTTCAGTTATATTATTACTAGTTTTGTGGGTTCTAGAAAGGTACAGTCTTTTTTTAATTTTAATGTAGGAATTATACGTTTGCAGAAAGATTTAAGTTATATTAGTACTGGTTTATGGGTTCTGGAAAGGTATAATCTTTTTCAATTATAATGTTTGAACTAATCATTTGCAGGAAGATTTAAGCTTTATTAGTATTGGTTTTGTGGGTTTTGGAAAGCTATAATCTTTTTCAGTTACACTGTTTGAATTAATCATTTGCAGAACAGTTTAAGGTCTAATCTATTTAAGCTATATAAAATTATAAATAGAGGAGTATAACTCCTCAATTATTTATCAAATAGAAATCTTTCTTCCTTTCTCATTATTTCACAGCTTAGAAGCACAGAAAATATGTGATTAGTCTCAGATTGGATTTTGGTTTGAGGGTGAGTTTGTTTGGCTCCCTTATTTAAGTTCATGTTATTTGTTCTTTTGCAAGCAATAATGTGAATTGGCTGTGTTCCTTCAAAGCTGAGCTTTTTCTGGGTTCTGGAAAGGTCTAATCTTTTTCAAGCTACTGTTCGAATTAATCACTTTCAGAAAACTTAAAACAAATTTAAAAGAATTTTATCTATATTGGATTTGGGTATGAGGGTCTTTGCTTAGGGTTTCTTTGTAATTATCTTTCTTATAAGCTACAATGCATCTGGTTATCCTTCTT
The DNA here is from genome assembly GCA_963920805.1 of Primula vulgaris. Taxonomy (NCBI): domain Eukaryota; kingdom Viridiplantae; phylum Streptophyta; class Magnoliopsida; order Ericales; family Primulaceae; genus Primula; species Primula vulgaris. The sequence goes on from OY987217.1 coordinate 32,889,654, forward strand.
AAAAACTGAGTTCTTTTACAGAAAAAAAAAATATGATTAGTTTGTGATTGGATTTTGGTACGAGAGGGTCTTAGGTATTGTCTGGTTCCCTTTCTAAGCTCATATTAACTGTTCTCTTACAAGCAATAATATAAATTGGCTGTGTACTTTCAAAGTTGAGCCCTTTTTGTGTTTATCTAAAAGCTCTAGGTTTAGCATATCTACTTGTTTGCTTAAAAGTTACAGCCAAACAATCCCCTAGCAGAGTGCTTAGTTAGAAAGTTTGTGAAAATGGCTGTTAAACGATTTCAATGTGAGAAGTGTTTGGAAGAATATGCTTTGTTTAAATCAGGATTAGTTTCTGACTGAGGTTTGGCATGATGGTCGCTGCTTTGTTTGACTTATGATTAATTTTCACCTAATTTTGATATAAAGTCTGCCATATTAGAGATGATAAATGGAAGATATGAAAATGGCCCCTTACTGAAGTGCTTTATACATATGTTTGATGCCAAAGTACATGGAATGGTACTTGTATGAAATGTTTCCTATTGAGGAATATTAGCTCTTTGGGGGGTATGAGTTAGCTCATATTTGCTCTATATGACTATATATAGTACCATTTTATGGTGCTAGAATGTGGGCCATAAATGTAGATATACTATTGTTAAGGCTCAATTTTACTGTGTAGCAGCTACTGTTTTCGGCTACAGGATAAGCTTCTGTAAAGGGTTCCGCCTTTTTATTCCTGTAATTTTGAGAAATTTATTTCTTGATTTCTTTTGATCTGTTCTCTTTTGTTCATTTGCCAGACAACTTTATTAAACCACATATTGACCGCGGATCATGGGAAGCGCATTGCAGTGATCGAGAATGAGGTACCTTGTTGACTATGAGCTTAAGTAATTATTATTTTTTACCAGAAGAATTTCATATTTGATTTGCATTAGGCCATTGTCCATAAATTTTGTTGGTCCTTTTTAAGTTCAGATTTCTTCCACTTGAATGCTCGTAATTTCCTTGTAAAATTACTTGGGTATACTCAAATATTCTTCAAAACTAATTTTTAGCTTCTGTAATTTTTTCGATGTGCAGTATGGTGAAGTGGACATTGATGGATCTTTAGTAGCAGCAAAAGCTGTCGGAACAGAGGACATAATTATGCTTAATAATGGGTGTCTCTGCTGCACAGTGAGAGGTGATCTAGTGAAGATGATTGCAGAATTGGTCGATAAAAAAAAAGGAAAATTCGATCATATCATCATTGAGACGACTGGTACGAGTAACTTATCCTGTATCTCACTTTTTCCTTATGTATATAGATAAACTATAATTTCCATAGTGCCCGCTATGCATTAGCTTTCTTTGGCCAGAAAGATGCTTTAAACGGATCTTTGTTGTGTTCTCTTGGAGGAGAGGAGAGGGTAAAACGAATGTATTGGCGTGCATTTCAGTCCGCACGTCAAATATTTATTAAGATTCTGGATGATGGTGAAAAAGATATAAAATATAATTCCTGTAGCTATATGCTTTTATGTTCTATCATTGTTTACACGAAGCATGCTTATTTAGAGCTAAAAAATTGTGATACCAAGCACGCCTAGCTTTGTTAGACAAAATGCTAGTAAAGCTAACAAATAAAGCTAATGCCAAACGGGCCCCTAATCGTCATCCGTGAATCCATTGAATGCTAACTTTGATAATTTGCAGGATTGGCGAATCCAGCACCAATTATTCAAACATTTTATGCTGAGGATCAGGTTTTTAATGAAGTTAAATTAGACGGTGTTGTCACTTTAGTCGATGCAAAACATGCTGTTTTTCATCTCAATGAAGTTAAGCCTAAAGGAATAGTTAACGAGGCAATAGAGCAAATTGCTTATGCTGATCGGATCATAGTGAACAAGGTAAAAGACCACATTTCCATGCTTCCTAATTTTTTTTGGAAATTTTACATGTTAAAGTTGGTAGTTTTTTGTGATTTTAAATGGCTACATACACAGATTTAGGGAACTACATATGTCAAATGTGACTTTAGAGATAATGAGATACTCCCACAAGGGATAATGATCGAATATTGTGTAAATTTTACATGGTGTTCCTAATAACTACCATGATAGTATTATGAAACAACAGTTGATTGGAAACTAAGACTTGCTAGTTACTCGACAATTTCCACTAAACAACTTGAGCATGGGGCGTGTGGTGAGTGTACTTCTTGAGTGCTAGTATACAATATCATTAAATTTATTCTGCATAAAAAAGGCAATGTCTAGTTTGAGATAACTTGCATCTTCATTGGTGGTTTAAGGTGAATAATCAATTTTTTTCTAACTGACAATATTTGTTCTTCCATATTGAAACTAGACTGATCTTGTGGGGGAGCAAGACATTGCTTCTCTGGTTCAGCGGATAAAGGTCAGTATCTTTTCTTTAAATTTATTTAGACTTAATTTTATATTTGTATTATTATGCCTAGCAAAATGTCCAAAAGATTTGACAAAGCTAGTTGAACACAGAACATAAATAGAATGGCTCAGATGAAGCGAACAGAGTTTGGGAAAGTTGATCTAGAGTATGTTCTTGGAATTGGGGGATTTGACTTAGAGAGGTAATAACTTAAAGAAATTTTCTTTAAGATAACAACTTTTGTTATCAAAGAATTTAGTTGCGTAATGTTAGTTTAGCTCCTCTTGAACTTCATTAAGCTTTTCTTTTGCTTTTATTTTTTTCCAGAATTGAAAGTGCGGTTGATGCTGAAAGTTCAAAGGATGACCACAATCACGCCCATGACCATGATCACGCCCATGACCACGATCACGCCCATGACCACGATCATGATCATGATCACAAGCATGGTAACTTCTTTATATCTTTTTAAAAAATTTAATATTAGATTTTGAAGTTTATGTTGATATTAATTGTTTGGCCGAGAAATTTGTTTTCTACAGCTTAATATGCAGCAGTCTTTTAACTACCAGACTTATGAAAAAACTAATAATCGTGCCCATGTGTTGCATGTGCGACGTACGTCGTAGTGCGACAAAGCGATAGAATATAAGTGTGGTGATGATACAAATATGTGAATAAGAAAAGAAAAAAAAAAGAGATAGAATATAAGATAAGAATACTTGAAAGAATTTTGGATGGTTAAAGAGGGAGAAAGAGTGTTATTAGTTTTTCTTTTTCTATTTCTTATGAAAGTAGGGTAATATGGTAATTAATAAAAACGCGTTAGGGTATTTTTGGAAAATTTGGGAACCTTAAAAATCTTGGCTTGGCTTATTATAGTATGACATCCGTCCATGCGTAGTTTCTGTTGGTATGCATCATTTTAGAATTTTGTGTGACATTAAATTCATATCGGAGTGAGTAAAATTCTGGAAAAATCGATAAGATGATAGTGTCGATTCTATAAATCTTGGGGGCTAAATTGTTTTGGCCAAACTATAGGGCTTTTGTAATTTCTGAAACTTTTGTTGAGGTTCCAGAAAGTACCCTTGTATTAATTTTATATTTATGATAAATTTGGTAAGATTTAGGATTTTAAGTGATATCTCTATAATCTTTTGTTTTGTTTGATTTAGTTATATATTTTCATATACCTAATGGAAAGGGGGCTTTTATTACTCGAAATAGAGCTGGCTTCTTTGCGCTTTCTTGTTTGTGCTCATCATTCTCTCAAAGTAGGATGCGAAAACTTACATATCAAAGTGCACAAATACTGTAGCATTTACTACAAAAAAAATCTTATGACTTGCTGAATCACTGATGTCTGGATACTTGTACAGAGCATCATGATCATGGTCATCATTCCCATGATCATACTCATGATCCAGGTGTTTCTTCTGTAAGCATAGTTTGCGAGGGGAGCTTAGACCTTGATAAGGTTAGCCTTGATATTTTTATTTTTCCTTTACTTCATCATGACCCCTGTCTAATAGGATACTTACGTATTAACTTTTCAATGTTTAAAATCAATTAAACTTAATCAGGCTAACATGTGGCTGGGTACTCTGTTGATGGAACGAAGTGAAGACATTTATCGGATGAAAGGTCTCCTTTCAGTCGAGGGTATGGACGAGAGATTCGTCTTCCAGGTGATAAATACTCCCTTTTCCAAAAATTTCAATTTCAACCCGATTTCAAAATTTGAAAAGGTTATTTTTTACAAGTTGAACTACTACAGGGGGAAAAGACAACTTTTAGCAATTATTATTTAGTACACCACAGTACTACCATATCTCACGATTTGACACAAATCTACACAAATTGAACAATAACATACTCACGATAATATTTCAACTCACAAACGCTATGTACTAATTGATCTATTATGCTGGTAAATTAGGCACCAATTTGCATATAATTCAAGAGATGCCTTAAACACTTGTGAATTCTGATACATTGGTGAAACTGCGTTGATTTTGTTTAAGATCGATCATGGAACTGTGAATCTCGATGGATTGGTGTAATATTTCTTCGGTTTTAACTTTTGAGTAGATTGATGTCCAACTTGTGAAAGTTAAATACTTTATGGTTGAACACTCAGATGGGTTAAAAAGCGAAAATATAGCTAAATTAATTTTACAATAGCTACGCTAAAAGTGTAAAAAACACGAGGCATATTGCCTTTTTTTCCTGCTTTTTTTTTGCTTTCAATAAAGCTTTTTTCCTTCGAAGCTACCTCTTAAAAATAATGGATGGGTGTACAAATGTGATCTCTTGCCACTGCTATGATCACCATTGATTGATCTTATGCCCGTTTGTTTCTGTATATTACAGGGAGTTCATGATATTTTCCAAGGTTCACCTGATCGACCATGGGGACCTGATGAACCCAGAGTGAACAAGATTGTATTTATAGGGAAGAATTTGGATTCTCAAGAGCTAGACAAGGGTTTTAAGTCTTGTTTAATGTAATACAACGGGAAGTATATCGTCATACTGTTACGTCTTGATAAGTCCGTATATTCTACAATCGGTTGTGAACAAGTTGGCCAATTCTATTGAAATTATGAAGAAAAAGTTTTGATAGACTATCTATCTCAGTATTGAGTTTTATGTTATTAAGCTTGAAAAGAATCAGCTTTTAGCATCTTTTTATGAAAACTCATCTGTCATAACTTCTAAAAAAATCATTAATAGTCTCAATAATCTTTTAAAGGACAAATGGTTCTTTGCTATAATACCAGAATCTTTAGAGACAACCGTAACAAGAAAAATGATAGAGACAGCCACATACAACAAGAAAAATATCAAAAGGCTAGATAAAACAAGATAGCTGCCAAGCGTTACAGAATTGGACATTTCTAAGCCGAAGGAACTACAAAACTGATACATCCGTGAATTTCGCTCCCGAAAAAAATGTCGGCAACTTTCGGGTGCTGAGAGCAAACTAGAATTTATTTATCTCACAAAAAATGTTATCATGAGAAGGTGCAGAAGCAGTGAGGCAGCTGTGTTTCTTGATCACAAGTGAGGGATTGTCTTGTTGGTGTAAAACCTGAGGCAGACCTGGCCTTGTTTTTCCCTTCTACTTATACAAAAACACAGACTAATATGAAATTAGAAATACAAACATGTGTACAAGAACATGCATACAATTGCTAGCTTATAAAACATGAATCATGAAAAATAAAATACGCTGTTTTAGAAAGTAAAAATAAGTTTTTACCTGTTCTTTCACTTGTTCTCGGTTGCAGATATGATCGTTAAGTTGCCGATATATATTAGTCATCAACTTGCTTATCTCCCCTGAAATCTCATTTACCTCTTGCTTCATCGCCTCAACTTCTTCCTCTAAACAACTCATTCTCTCGCTTAGCCACTCAACTTCACTGTTAATCGCCTTTTTCTTACGTTTTACGTTTGATGTTTCGCCAACATGATACCGACCACAAAGCAAACTTAGCCTATGCGGCTTTTCTTTACTCATGAAACTGCAGATCGTTTCAATCACCAAACTATACGAGAACAAAAAATTCACCACTACTTATTTAGTCCAAGCTTGAAATATGGAGCACTACTCTTACACATATTCTGGTAACAAAAACACATTTTACATTTCATTATATTTCTAATTTATCCTAAAATTTCTCAACAAATAATGTCATTGGTTCATATTATTGCGGCTTTAAACTTAGTTGCTTTGGCCAGAGGCCCACTTCACGAGGACATAACTATGATTGTTAATCTGTATTTTATTATGATATCTATGAAATAAGGCGGCAAAGTTTTGGCTGTATTTAGCAGAAAAATAGCCTCCCTGAGAATTCCAATTTTCTTACACCTGAGCCTCAGAATGGCTTGTTTGTTTCGCAGCAGTTTTAAGCTACACTCTTTTTTCATTTTCTGACCTAAAAAGCTTAAAAGTTTTATACTGACTGAATTCAACATTTTACCTTAGCTTCATAAAAGGCTAAAAGCAAGCTTATTCACTTAAAATCTGGGGAAAATAGATTTCTAAATAACAGGTATCAATTAAAATTAATAGTAAAAGAAAAGAACACCATAGATTCAATACGCTTAAACTGATAAGAACAAACGTTTTGCATTGAAATGGATCATGGGTTCTATATTGTGTTACAAATCTAATTCATTTGATTGAAATTTAATCACAAGGAGGTAGAGAATACAACGAAGAATAACCAATAAGCTCGATAATTATTTTTTACACATTGCTCATTCTTATTCTAATTTTCATCTCTGCGTCCCAGGGATGGGTACTTCAATCGAATTATATGAAAAAGACTAATAAGAGAGCTCAGTCGATGGGTACTTCCACTTCCATTTTGAGCCCGGGCTTGCCAAAAATCTACATGAACAAAAAAATATGAAAACACTCATTATACGATTTACTCGACGAGAGAATTTATAAAGCTGTCATTCGATAACTCTTAAGGACTCTTCAACTCTGTTTTTCTATTTGTTAAAAAAATCAACAGACTGAGCTTCAGTTCAGAATTCAGATGCATTCTCAATTAAGCGATGACAAAAACAAAGCTAACATTTGCAAGTTGAATACTTTTCTATAAATTGGATTAACAATATTGAAGCAAAATTACTAAGAGACTAAAGAGCAGATGAGATAAAGATTACCTTAATAAAGTCGTCGAGCATAAGAATAGAGTCCCTTGCATAACCAAATTCTCGTAAAACCTGGTTCAAGACTTCCTGTTATACAAAATTAAATGTGATTGACATTCATAATTTGAAGTTAGAAGTATAAAAAAACTGTTGCTTTACTGAACTAGTGATTATAAGTACAACAAGGCACAGCATAGCAGCTAACTAATTGCACTTAGATTTCATCTTAAGATTCCAAGATTAATATCCTTTTCTGATGAGTCATCATTAAATCAAGAAATATTGTCTCATATCGACTCTAATATGCCTAGGAATATGCCGATGCTACTTAGTTATAGAAGATGGAAAATACATTAATCTATATTTTTGGAGACAGACAAACAGTTAAAGACTAAAAAAAAAGGTACAAACCAAAATATGTTGATGACAAAATAATGGTACAAGAACAAAATACAACAAAATGACGAGTGAAGACTATGTTCTTTCTATTATCCCTTTTCATTAAGTTAACAATCAAAACTAAGCATCTTAAATATTATTCCCACAGCCACTAAATTTCCACAGAACAGTTTCTTCCGTATGATCCTTTACTTTATGATAGTAACATTTCCATAGAAATCTGGCAACTTTTAAGCCCTCACTTTTCTTAGACTTTCCCTCTATCCTCTCCCGTTCGATCGTCAAGGTCCCATAATATTAATTATAACAAAAAATACATTGTGGGCAATCTTTTTATTGTAGTGTCATAGAAAACATCAAATGCTCCTCCTTGCCAAGGTTATCCTCAACATTTAAATTATGAACAAAAGAGCTAAAATATCTACAGTTGAAAACGAAACAAAAAAAAATTACAAATGAAAACAATAACATTTTTTCTTTCATTCAAATGCAACTGACCGGGAAGAAAAAATATATACCTCACTTTGCTTTTCCGACATGAATGGTCCTGTCAAATCCCTCAGGATTTCTAATATGCCATCAAATGTCACCTTACCGCTACCATCAGAATCATACACTTTGAAGATAACTGAAATAGAACAGAGAGTAAGCTCGGTAAACCCCAATATACTAATCATATGATCGACTTTTTTAACAACACTTTAAAATATATTTTATGATGACACATCAACATAGTTCTGAGTAGAGACTACCCACAACTAAACCCTGGTAACTTAAACTGCTGATGGTTAATTCATCTTTACAATCTTAAAAAACACAAAAGTCAATTTTTTACTTACGTTCGACTTTCTGAGACAAGCCAGCCTTTGTACTAAAAGCAGATAAGAATGCTACAAAATCCTTGAAATTTAGGCCATCCACCATTTTAAGAAGCCTCTGCAAAGACCACCAAATTAAACCAGCAAACTATCAAAAACATATGTAGCGCAACTCTACAAAACCACAATATAATAAAACAAAGTAAAATAAATCATCAATTCGGTAGAATTTCCGTACGTGAGAAAGAGGGTTCATTGCAAATTCGGGCACGGATAAAAATTCATCAGCCGAGATGAACCCCTTTGCGGTCCTATCGAGCTGGCAAAATCTACCGTATAAAGATAGTATCTCTTGCTGGGAAACTAATTTCAAAAACATAGATAAAAACTAATTAGCCACTTAAAAAATTGACAGTTTATCAGTATCACTACATTAAATCAAGCTGTAAAGTCACCAGTACTTCTTTGTCTAGCAAGTTATTACACTAATTCATCAGCTAAATTTCAATCAAAGCCTGGTGCTTAACACATTTTTTAAACAATAGCTTAAAAAAAGGGAAAGTTAATATTTATTACGTACTTTCAGACTGAATTATCGAGAACCAAATTTTGTGTTATTAGTTTACGATTTTGTACATATCAATATCAATGCAGCAGCATCATTCAGCATCGACGATAAACACATTCATTGACCATATGTGCCTAATCTTACGAGAGATTTTAACACCGGTTCTTTGATAATTAAATCCCAAACCAATGGAGGTACTAGTAACAGGCTAAAAGTGACTCTACACCCCCATATTGAGAAAAAACCGATCTTTTTACCATGTATCTTAATTTTTTTATTATCGATTTTAGACTTTCAACGCCGTTATTATTACAACCAAGATATTTCTAGTTCCGCCACTGTCTCAAACTTTGTACTAAATGATCATTTTTCCTTGAAAAAACATAAAGCAAGCCAATCAAGTAACTAATAACATGCTAAAATGGACTTCAGCACCCCTACCATTGAGAAAAAAATGATATTTTACCATGTATCTTAATTTCTTTTTATCGATTTTAGACTTTCAACGCCGTTATTATTACAACCAAGATATTTCTAGTTCCGCCACTGTCTCAAACTTTGTACTAAATGATCATTTTCCCTTGAAAAAACATAAAGCAAGTCAATCAAGGAACTAATAACATGCTAAAATGGACTTCAGCAACCCAAATATTGAGAAAAAAATCGATCTTTTACCATGTATCTTAATTTCTTTTTATCGATTTTAGACTTTCAAAACCGTTATTATTACGACAAAGATATTTCTAGTTCCGCCACTGTCTCAAGCTTTGTACTAAATGATCATTTTTCCTTGAAAAAACATAAACCATATTAAAAAAACAACTTGATTATAAAGCATGTTAAAACAAAACAACTTGAATATATATATATAACCTATACATACATAAATGGTTGCAATGATCTTGAACATCTTCAATATCATACTGAGTTAGCATTGATGAGGCATTACCCATTTCTCCAAACTGTTTAACAACAAATACCCACAACTTTAAATCAATAAAAATGATACTAAAACACAATAATAATAATAATAATAATAATAATAATAATAATAATAATAATAATAATAATAAGATGAACAAATTTATAAAGTGGGGGTGAATGAGAGAAAACATACCAGAGAATCTGAAAAGCAAGCTAAGATAAGATATTATGAATTAATGTATATATTAATATTAATATTTATGCTATTTCTTGGTTTTTATCGAAAATAACAACCGGAATTTATAGGAGTGGAGAATTGGTTATGTGGCAAATATTTATTTATTTATTACTTGTTTTAATAGCTAAAGTGACGATGGAAATGATGACTGTGTGCTTAATGGTGGGCGTAAATACTGTTTGGTGAACCCCGTAAAAGAATACTTTTCATTAAATGTTGTTTGGTAAAATATGTTTACTTTTACTTTTTGAGTGAAAATGAATTGTTTATTCAAATAATGCACAATATGTACCATTTTTGAACTTATATTACTTCTAGTTACCTCCATAAGTTTATATTCACAAAAAATGAAAAATAAATAAAAAAGAAAATAAAAAAATCACAAAAAAAATAAAAAAATTGAAAAAATCACAAAATTTTAAAAAAATTACAAAAAAAATTAAAAAATTATAAAAAATCACAAAATATTAAAATAAATAAAATAAATAAAATAAAAATAAAATTCACAAAAATTACAAAAATCACAAAAAAATCACAAAAAAATTACAAAAAAATCACAAAATTTTAAAAAAATTACAAAAAAATAAAATAAAAATTAATTTTTTTTAATTTTTTGTGATTTTTTATAAGTTTTTGTCATTTTTATATTTTTTTGATTTTTCGATATAAAAAGTGTTATATTGACAAAAAAAAATTATATATATATATTTTTAATTTTTTTAAAAGTTTGTGATTTTTTTCATTTTTTGTGAATTTTTGTAATTTTTTATAATTATTTATAATTTTTTGATTTTTTGTGATTTTTATGATTTTTTATGATTTTTTTCATTTTTTTTATAATTTGTTTTTTTTGTGATTTTTTATATTTTTTGTGATTTTTTTTATTTTTATAAATTTTTTGTGTTTTTTTTTATTTTGTTGTAATTTAAAACTATTTTTTTGGGTTTGTAGAAAGATAAAATATGTATATTATATTTTGGTTTGTATGACAATTTAGTAAATAAACTAAATAATTAAAAATTGTTAGCTATGATGAATGTGAAATTATCAAGTTATCTATAAGGAATATAAATTGCTATGAGATACTTATAGGGAATTACCCCTTGTTTATTTCGATTAATAGAATAATGCAAAATAATTAAGTAGCAAAAAAACATTTTATTATTTAAAGATTAAAAAATACAAAATTAGGAAAAATATAATGATGATAGGAACCAGGTTTTGAACTGTACTTTAAAAGCACATTCAGATTAAAACCTACTTAAAAGTATCATCAAAAGTAAAAGTATCATCAAACTTACTTTTAAAAAGTATCATCAAACTTACTTTTAAAAAGTCTACTTATAGACATTTAATTTTCACCGAAAGTATACTTATGAGATGACGTACAAACAAACTACTATAAGTAAAAGTAAAAGTAAAGCCAAAAGTATACTTAATGGTTTACTTTTATAAAAGTAAATTTTTAAAGTGGCAGACAAACAACATGTTCAATAAGTAAAAGTAAAAGTAAAAGTAATTTACTTTTGCTGCCAACCAAACAAGCCCAATGTAGATGTAATTTTAGAAAAATAAAAGTGAAAATGACGGTATATATTTAGAAAATTATTTATAAAAAAGCTCAGTTATTTTGAATTTATTTTACAAAAAAAATACATATTTTGTGAACTTATTTACAAATATATACATATGTCATTAAAAATATTTAAAAATTAAAAACCAAAATTAAAAAAACTAAAATTTTAAAAAATACATTTTTTATACAAAAAATATGTATGATCCTGTTTAATCATGTTCAATGTTGTATGTCTAATCATGTTCAATCTTGTATGTTTAATCATGTTCAATCCTATTTGATAATATCTACAAATTTTTTGATTCTTTTTTTAAAAAAATTATTTTTTTCATTTTTTTTATAACATATGTACATACTTCTAAATAAGTATATTTATTTAATTATAAATAAATACATATGAGTGAGTTTTTTATAATTAAGTTAATTGGTACGTAAATATTTACAAGTTTTCCAAAATAAAATGGGTAATGAACGTGCATGCTTCGCAATATATTTTTCATATTAGCTTTTTTGGATTTTTGAATAAAAAGGCCACTAGTGTTTGATGTATATCTTTTTTAACTTACAAAAACTGTTTTTGAATCAAAAAAGCTATAAAAAAAACTTGAATGCAAATAAGCTTTAATTGCGAATTCTTTTAGATTTTCCACATAAAATATGCTAAAAATAAAAAACTTTCTTATATGATGTGCTTGTGTTTCTACAACTCACTTATAAGTTAAGATAGCTGACTGATGACTTATCAATAAAAATAAGTTATAAGTCACTTATAATTACAAAAAAAGTGACAATGGTATCAAACACTACAGTGCAACCAAAACTTCTACCAACACGATCCTAGATATCCACTCGATCGTTGGTTATTTCTTACACAAGTCTCGATAAATCACATCGTAATGAAAGGTGATCGATACTGTATTAAGACATAAACCCCCTTCTTACAAACCCTTCTTATTAGTACCAATATCGTTCATTTTATCAACATAATTGTTTTTCGACATAGACCTTTCTTTCTTTTTTGACTTAGCTAGACACACATAACGACTGGGTCTGCGTTGCACTGTATATATATATATATATATAACTTTTTAGCATATTCTTGTTTCACCGTCAAATTTCATGTTATCGTAGTTAATAGAACTTGGCAAGACAATTTTTTTGCCCGAATACATTTCAAATAGCTTGATCTTGTTTATGTTTTTTCATGCAATGCAAGTGTTTGTTCTCTTCGTTATATTTTTGTTATGAGATTTACAATCTCCATTATCTTCCCTAAATCTAAATTCTAAACAAACAATCCAAATTAAAATTTGAAATATGTTGTCATAGGTGGTGTTAAACTGTTAATCCCTTTTGTCCTGCTAACATGACCAAATAGTGAAAAGTAACGTTGCATAAATGTTGGTAACCAAATTTCTGCATTTATACTGATTGTTGGCTTTTTTACTATACCACACATATCATCCAATATGAATGTCCATTTTTTATTTTTATTTTTTAAATAGAAGATACTTGATCCAATTGTTATTTAAGAATAATTAGAGAAACCGTATCAGCATACTTAACCGTTTAATCAAATCTAACACATTTTATATCTTTTAATAAATCATTTATATTTACACAAAATTTCAGCTTCTCTATTAATTTTATTATAATAACCCTACATTATTTCTTTTTTATTTATTTATTATCATTTAATAATCATAATATTATTAGAAGCACAAAAATATGGATCACGTGATAATTTATTACTATTATATTCATTTAAGAAATCATATACATTTCTTATATAAGATGAATTTAATTTTTTCTGAAATTTAATAAATTTATAGGGTTTCTTATTTATGTCATTTTTTATAACATAATTCTCAAATTTTTTTAAAAAAAAAGTATATTGTGACATAACAGATGCTCTTACATGTATCCAATTTATGCAGCATTAATAAACATTAAACATGTAAAATGTGGGTACCTCTTTAGCTAGTGACCATTTGCCATGTGTTCATAGTGGACAAATAGCACATAAGAGTTTACCTAGTCGTTTTTCTCTCTTTTTTTCTTTTTTGTAAAAACTTACTTGAGTATATAGTCAGTCCACACATAATTCCAAGTCTACATACCACATTTTTCAAAAATAATAATTGAATACATTTGATCACTATCACTATTTATTTAATATATTTTGTATGTTTCTGTATATGCTTTTACGAAATTGGTGTATTCACGCAAGGTCCAAATTGAAGGAGACCACCTACCATTTTTTTGGTGTTTGAAGGTTTTCTATTTCTTATTTTTTTTCTTAGTTAATTTAGTAAATGTTAATTCTATTTATTTATTTTGGTAATATGAAATAGGAGTACGTAGCTACACTTTTTTATAAGCTACGTACCTTCGAATTCGTATGTAAATTCGAGATTGTTATTGATGTGTATTATAGAGTTATGAAACATAATGTTATTGGAGAGACGGAGAAGTAATAAATCAACCACTTTGGTTATATAACTAATGTTATTTACACACAAGCTATTAATTTTAAAAGTGTTACATGATACTCTCTCCGTTCTCGTTTAATTATTCATTACGAAATTAAATACAATTTTGACTGACTTATAACTTGTATCAAAATTGTTGATTTTTTTTTTTTTAAATCTAATCATAAAATTTAACATTTGAACTATATAATCAACTTTTGAAAATTTTCATTCCGATAATTTTGATACAAGTTCTTCGTCGATCAAAATTACACGTAGTTTTGCAATGGTCAATTAAACAGGCACGGAAATAGTACGAGCTCTGTGATTCTTTTCAATATAGACAATATCAATGTCTGATGAGACCAAAGCTTGGTTGCCAAAAAACTTGATTTATGAAATGAAATATTCTCTCGTTTTCTATTTAATTGTCTATTACGAAACTATGTGTAATTTTGACCGATCAAGAATTTGTATCAAATTTGTCGGAATAATTTTTTCAAAAGTTGATCATATAGTTCAAATGTTAAATTTTATGATTAGATTTAAAAAAAAATCATTTCGACAATTTTGATATAAGTTATAAACCGGCCAAAATTGCATGTAGTTTCGTAATAGACAATTAAATGGAAACAATATATTGTGTTGTAACAAAGAGCCAATTTTGACTTGAATCCCTTTTTCTTTGGTCTTTTGGTTTGGAAAAGATACAAGTGAGTGTACAACCATACAAGAATAGCTTAAATCATACAAAGTCAAAGTCTACCATCTACTGTTGCTCTTTGTTGACTATGACCCCAAGTCGAATTGTATAAATTACACATCTTTGGTTTTGATTTAATTTTTTATAATATTTCTCGTTAACTTTTGATTTCGATATAAAGCAAGTCAAGCATGTATGGAAAGTTATTTACTCCATAGGTGGGTGGATAACTTGATTGGAACCCCAAATTCAACAACTCCTTAGATTTGAACAAATACAAAAGCCGTTTACCAAGGAATTTCAACAAAAAACACAGAATATGGTTGGGTTGTAACTTGTAGTTTTGTAGCTATCTACTTTGCCACCTATATACCTATATCTAGGGCTGGGCTGTATTCGGTCCGCTTCGGTTTTTGGTAAAACCGAAATCGAAACCGAGCATATTTTTCGGTTTCGGTATTTTTATTTTTTGGACGAAACCGGACCGGTTTTTTCGGTCCAGTTTCGGGTTTTTTCGGTTTTTATCGGTTCGGTTTGGTTTTTTCGATTTTTTACCCAGCCCTACCTATATCATCGTACTTCGTAAAGTTCAAATCTTCTACCTCTATTCTCTACCCCCTTCTGTGCCTCATTATTTATTTTCACTCAAAATTTAAATTATCACAACTTGTTCCGCAAATTTATAACCTTTTATATTATATTGTATTCAAATTTTAAAACATTTGAGCATAATATTGCTTTAGACAATTTTTCTAAGATTTAATGTTTAATTTACACTAATTTATACATTTATTCCAAAATAAATTGCGTGTGGATTTAAAAAAAAAATAATAATTATTGGAATGTATTGATACATGTATTATAGTAATTGTATAATTTTTTTCAAGTTTTTTAGAAATTTTTTTTGGATAAAATAAGCAAGAGGACACGGAAGAGGATAGGGAATGGGATAGAATATTTTGACTCTGCTTCATGGTAACATCAAACAACCATACATAACTTTTTCTTTAATCAAAAAAGTAAAAAAAAAAAAAAATTGTTGCCAAACAGGCAAAATAACAGTATTAAAATAGTTCGAGTCGGGTAACAATAGTCAATGATGAACTATAAACCTTCACGGGGGTTATTGTTTTTATTTAAGAAAGAAGGGTCCGTCGATATGTTAGCGATGACCGTATATGATCGGTCAGGCGATACTACGGCTAGACATCTTGGTGATTCCCAAAGTCACAAGTATAATTCATATGTTTTATCCCCATAATAAGAATCATAAGTCTTGCTCGGTAATTATAAGTAAAGTCGAACAATAATATAATCATTTATTTATTCGTATTATGGCCATTTATCAATTTACTTTCTCATGGATTATAAGTCAATCAATAATTAGTGTCAATAATCATGGATTTTATTCATTTATCAATTTATTTGTCAAATAAGTTCTGGAGGTGATAAACATACATCTTTAAATATAAATCATAGTGTCAATAATTAGTAGGAAATGTTTAGCCAAACGGAGACCCAATCGGGTAAGAGAGAGGGGCAAACGGCTGATATACGAGACCCGAATGGTTTAAACGGGATGCGGCTCATCGTTGCGTAACCGATAAGACGATCTCGTAACTTTATACATAATCATCTACACAGCAGTAACTTTAACGCCTCGACAGAGGTATCAAAACACATGTAACCAACGATCCGACCGCACATATCAAATATTATTGAATTAAGAAGCTATTGCACCATGAATTGCTCCGATCCAACGGTTGAAACTATTGTCCGAGGCGTTTTTATGGCAGACTGCAGGGCTGTCACGAATTCTTATGTATTTCTCTTTTTTATGCATATTTTATATGATATTTATGATATATGTGAGGTTGTAAGTATGAATATCTCTATTATTCGGAGTATACTTGTGTATCTAATAAAGCATATTGTGTATCTAAAGTAGAGAGTGGTGGAATTGAGCCCCTATTTTTGATGATGTGATGATAGTATTTATACGATGAGAGGGCTAGACTTTACTACATGGGCTTATAGTATTAGCATTTGTAATTGGGCCAAATACTTTTTTACGTCGTATCAGTTAAACTAAACGAAAATGTACCACTCCATAGCGATACTAATAAGTTTCTTCCAAAGTACTAGAAAGATTTAAAGTCTAAACATTACAGTCACTACCTGCCCTTTTTGTGGAACCGGTTCAAGAATCAGATAGCAGCTACAGAAAAAATAACATTACACCATCTCAGTTCTTGAGAGGTACACTGATCCAAAATGCAATGAAAGATCATACAAAACAAACTTAAAAACAACCGGAGGCTAATGGAAAAAAAGAATAATCCCCCATCACTTCTTAACGTTCAAAGGTACTAGCGGAAACTCATGGGAAAAGAAGAAAAAAAAACTGTAAGAGCAAGCAAGCACTATTACCATCAATAGTTTAACTGTAAAGGAAAATAACAACTCTAAATCAAGGTGATATAATAAATATGACGTATAGCCGAAGCCATAATTTTAGTTAAGATACATAAAGCAACATAATCTGTAACCTCCGTTCTAACAAAAAGGTCTATCTATTCTGGGAGGTATGACAAAAACCTACAGGCCATAAAAGAAACCAGATCGGTGAGTGGTTTCTAACAGCACAACCATACGATAAAAGTTATCATCATTATCAGCTCATCGAAATACCAATCAGTAAACTAGAGCCCTAGTCTGAGGAAGAAAGTATGTCGTGCAGAGAGAGAGAGATTATGCGATTCCCGCACATCTCCTTCAGAAGATTTTAAAAAGAATGCCACCGTGAGTGGCAAAGAAGGGAGCAAAAACAAGGGACTCAACAGCCATTAGCTTGATTAAGATATTCAGTGAGGGACCAGATGTGTCCTTGAGAGGGTCACCAATAGTGTCACCGATAACAGCTGCTTTGTGGGAATCAGAGCCCTTGGGTCCCAAGGCCCTAGCATGCTCCGAAGCACCAGCCTAAGAAGAGAAACCATTTAAATTAAGCATGCTGATCACGTATTTACACATCGCATATATGAAATAACGATAAGTTCGCAGGTCAGATGATTACCTCAATATACTTTTTAGCGTTATCCCATGCACCGCCTGTATTTGATGCTGATATTGCTATCTGTTGAGAAGAGAACCAAAGTAGAGAATTCGAAAAACTCAGAAAATGCAGAAGAGGTTTGGAAAGTGCTTTTACTCGATTAACATGTTATTCTCTAGGATTGTGCAGTTCAACGAATAAAATAAGAAGAAAAGGCTACTCAGAGAAGCAAATACGATTTACAAAACTCCCAACAAAGTTTTGATACATAGGTAGTGTAGTCTATAGAAGTCTGAAATGAAATGATGACAGTCAGCAAGAGTTTGTTTAATTCCTTTTTTTTTCTTCTGAACATGCAATGGAAACGTAATTTAGGTTTCCAAAATCATACCAGTACGCTGTTTTGCCATACATAAAGATGGCTAAAAACAAGGCCTTTCTTAACATTGGGTTTCTTTTCCAAATACAATCAGCAGAAGAAATGTCAACCATGCATCAGACCATAAGAAAACATCTTTATTTAACAAAAAGCCAAAAACAAGAATACAAACTATCCTGTTATTACAAGACAATTGATTCCAGCTTTACCTGTACACCAGACACCAGGGATCCAGCAAGGATGCCGGAGAGGGTCTCAACACCGAACAAGGTCCCAACAATGAGAGGTGTAAGCATAACAAGGGCACCTGGTGGTATCATCTCCTTGATAGAAGCATCTGTTGATATCTTCACACACGTGGCATAGTCTGGCTTAGTCGTTCCCTCCATCAGACCTAGTGATGGCATACAAAAAAAAGAAAGAAAGAAATTGATAATATATGATTAATTATTCGTTTTTATATACTGTTAGTACTTTTTCGCTTCATATCTTCATCTATAAATAACAGTTTTGTCCACTCACACACCACTGGATATCAATTTTGCAAACCGTTTAGTATGCATAGGAAAAACCCATAAATAGGGGATCAACATTGAAAAGAACCATAGATTGAGGATTAAAACAGGAAAGACGTGATAGAATAGTGTATAAAACATTTTTTTTGGTACATGTTTATAAAACATTAAAAATACAACAGAATGGTTAGTTAAAAAAATGTCTTACTGACTGACTATACTTGGTACCCCAGCGGATTATATTTTTTTTAAAACTTGGTACACTGAGTGCTAAAATTGTTGAGAACTGCAAAAGTTAATGCACTAATTTCTAATTTCGTAGGTTGGTGTATAAAATTAAAGGGAGTGACATTTAGGGTTTAAGAAAATACAACCCCAGAAGTGAAGGTGTGCAAGTTTTACCTATAAATACGCATTTGAATCATTGTAAATACTCATGACTAAGGGTTATAAATAAGATCTATACATATTTTTACTCTTGTTTCTCTTTCCTAATCTGTCTCTCGTTTCTGCCTCTACATTACCTGGTATCGTGTTAAATTGCCTTCGAACCTCCTCAACCATCTTAAGAGCTGCACTTCCCACACTTTTCATGGTCATAGCTGAGAACCAGTATGGGAGCATAGCACCAACAAGGAGACCAATGAAGACCTTAGGAGAGAGAGCATCGACGGTGGAGATTCCTGCACGGCTAACAAATGCACCAAAGAGTGCTAATGACACCAGTGCAGCCGATCCAATAGCAAATCCCTAAAGACCACATAAGCATAAAAGTTAGTAACAAAATGTAATATCTAGCTCATAATTAATGCTTTGGATGATGGCTGAGAATATAATAGCAGCTAATACTCTATATTAAATTTCGTGAAAAGTTACATAAGGTATCTGACCTAAGTGTCATCATACCTACGCCCCATCTGACCTGGACGGCATTTTGTTATGGTAAGTAATGCTGGTATGGAATGTGCTATGCAGGTCCGAATGGTAATTTTAAGTTGCTGTATGTTCCATAATACAAAAATAAAAGGGAATACTGATTCTTAGTTGTTTTATAACAACAAGAGTACATTAATGTCTTTTACTAACTAAGTTTAACTAAACCATGATAAAATATCTAGAATTTGCAGCTTATAATTCGATTCTTTCGCATTATACTTTGTTCATTTCCTTCAAGAACGTGACAACGCAGGTGGGAATGGGTGAATCCTTAAAAAATGGCAATTTTGAAAAGGGAAAGGGACACTTTTGTGAACAACACACATAATAGGTAAAAGGGGAAGAGGTTTAGGTAACATCCTCTTCAACATACACATCTTAGACCTTGTTTGGTTGCAGCTAATAAGCTCAGTTTTTTGATAAAAAGCTGGACTGAATTAAGATAACACCTAAAAACTAATTTTCTCAATTATTTTGGCCTAAAAAAGCTAAAAGCGTTAAGCTAGACGCCTTACCTCAAACTTATATACTTAAAAGTTGCAACCAAACAGGTTCTTTAGGCTCTAAGCCTCTAAAAATAATATTCAAATTCAGTTTTAATATAACAAAACTGTTAGGAGTTGACCTAAGCAAGGAAAGAAATAATGAAAGGAAAAGATGAAAACATGTTTGGTATGATATAATATATGCACATTTTGAATTTTACATACCTTTCCAATGGCAGCAGTGGTGTTTCCAGCAGCATCAAGGGCATCGGTTCTCTCTCTAATTCGGTGACTCATACCCGCCATCTCAGCAATACCTCCGGCATTGTCACTAATAGGACCATACGCATCAATAGCCAACCCGGTCGCAATTGTGCTAAGCATACCAAGTGCAGCCATGGCAATGCCGTACATAGCTGCAAAACTGAAACTAACAAAAATGCTGACCGCAATGGCGAAAATTGGGATAATAACGGATTTGTAACCAAGGGCGAGGCCGAAGATGACATTGGTTGCAGCCCCAGTTCGACAGGAATCAGCAACATCTTGAACGGGACTACGTTGTCGAGAATATAAAAGATATGTAAGTAGATAACATAGAAAGAAAGATGTAAAATAAATTATAAACATTATATTAGCGTACCTGTATGCATTGCTAGTGTAATACTCTGTCACAAACCCGATGATGAGTCCGGCCCAAAGCCCAACAGACACACACAAGAAAAGCTCCCTGTATAAACAAACAGTTCTTTAACATATTAAAGTATGTCACCAACACAAACCAGTTACATAAACTTCAATTCCACATGAAATTACACTTAACTAGCACTAGTCTCAGATTAATAGTCCTGGCACTATATTCACTTTCTTAAGTACTACCAAGTGAAAGAATCTAAAGAATCTAAACAAAAGGTTGGATGTTACCATTACGCAAAGACAAAAAAACGACAAACGGGTGCTATAACCCTCTTCTTTTTATCAAGAAATAAACAAAAGGCTAAATATGAACTATTAATTGCAATAATGTAAGGCAAACAATTAGGATATGACAATTACAAAGACATGGCCAAAATTAGACGAGTCTATAACTGGTTTTCATTTAAGAATCAAACAAAAGCAAAAAAAAAAGGTTATATGCAAGCATATCAATTATTGCACTCAGGAAAAGAGCTCTAATGGAGATGACTCAGAATTAAAAACGTAACAGAAGCTAAGTGGAACTATCAGTAACTCAATCGAGGAAATCATAAGAATTAAATTTTACCAGTTCTTGACAACTTTTTGAGCACCAAAATTGAAAATAGTAAACGATTCTGGCAGTGCAACCCAGCTAACAATTGCAATACCCACAGTCATCAAAATAGTCGAGATAATAAGCTGCTTTTTCAAAGTCGGTTCAATTTCTTCAACATCTTTGATCTCAAAGAAATCAGTCGCAAATAGGGTCGTGACTAAACAGACAATTATCCCTACTGAACTAATGAGAAGAGGGTAGCACATTGCGGTGAAATCATGGCTTAAACCAAATGAGGAGATTGAAGCAACAACAAGTGCAGCACATGATGATTCAGCGTATGAACCGAAAAGATCGGATCCCATACCAGCAATATCTCCCACATTATCACCTACATTGTCCGCAATCACCTGCCAAAAGATGAGGGTTTCAATGATAAATTTAAATGAAGTGACTCAAAAAAAGGTGGCAAATTTTGTTTTCCCAAGAGTGAACAAATATCAACATGTAACAGCACTACTATTAAGTCCTACTCCCACCGTCCCTAAACAAATAAGTGTCCTGCTCTGAAACCGTGATATTTAAGTATTTGAAACAATTTCACTTAAATTCAACAAAAAGGTATCAAAACATCAAAATTACAAACAAAAATCATTTCTTACTTTCAATATGAGGCTACAAGTGTAATTTGATATAATTTACTACCAAAAAGGGGTATTTCAAAAAATAAAAAACAGAATTGTCTAAAAGAAAGTGAACGCTTGTTTTGAGACTGCCCAAAATGAAAAACATGACACTTCAATAGGGCAAATAGGGACGGAGGGGTAATATTTAGGAACTTGGACAATTTCACTAATTTGTCCACCGATTTGATCATATTCCTGATTTCGTACATCAACAGTCAACCAACATTTTCAATAACCAGTATGCTAACAAATAATCTTTTGTTCTCTTTTGCACACTTTGGACAAAGAGCAACGATAAATCTAAGCTCAGTGTACAAAAGTGATAATAAACCTAAAGGCGGCGTCACTTTACATTTCAATTAATGGTGAAAGATACTAGGCAACAGATTAATGTACTTATAAAGAAGGTTGAATAACATTATATACAAAACAGTAATAAAACTCAGAACTGCGTATATATGTATCAGTCATATCATCTAGGGTAATATACACGAAGATTTAACCTACAGTTCAAATAAAGGACCATCCTTATAACTACAATCCAAACCAAAACAAAGAACATCACAAATTTTGACACTCCCCTCCAACCCAACAAAACGCATCAACAAAGCAAAATTAAGAGAGAGAAAGGGCTCACAGCTGGATTCCTTGGATCATCTTCTGGAATGTTCCTTTCAAGTTTCCCCACAAGATCAGCACCAACATCAGCAGCTTTAGTATATATACCACCACCAACTCTACCAAAAAGAGCCATAGATGATCCACCAAGTCCATAACCAGTGATAGCCTCAAAAAGACCCTCCCAGTCATTACCGTAGTATACTTTAAAAACATTAATGATAATGTACAAAACCAGAAGACCATTAGCGGCGAGTAAGAAGCCCATAACAGCTCCGGATCTAAAAGCGACTATAAATGCTTTTCCAACACTTTTTCTTGCTTCTAAAGTAGTCCTTGCATTTGCGTAAGTGGCGATTTTCATCCCGAGAAAACCGGATACAACTGAGGTAACAGCTCCGAGTACGAATGCGATGGTGCTGAATGCAGCTGTTGCGAGAGCTGGTTTGCATCTATTGTGCTTGCTATAGCTGCAAGGCTGGCTACTTGTGCTAAACCCGTCAACAGAACCCAGGAAAACGAAAATTAATATTGCGAATGCAATCATGAAAACACCAACATATTGGTATTCAGTGTACAAAAAGGATGTTGCACCTGTTACATAAAAAATAGACGGAACAAGAAATCATTAGCAACAAACTCACTTCAACTTCATCATGTTATAATAAACGGCAATAATATACACTATATAATTAATAAGTTTTCTTACAAAAATAAAAACATAAAACTAAAGATAAGGAAGAGGACATTGCCAAATCTGAAAATCAGAAACACATTGGATTCTATATTGCCCGCATTGTATACTATTTACACCTTTACCTTAAACGTCACTTGTAGAAATCCTACAGAATGCTGCAGCAAGACATAAAGTCGTTACAAAACTTATATCTTCCATATCATGAATAAACATAGAGTGGGCCATACTATCCCTCACATGAAAAGCATCCTAGGGACTTTGGGTCACATATCTCAGTTAAACATTACCCCTCATAATGACACATTGCAGTTGGTTAAAGTATAGCCATTTCACAGGGTATCAAGCTAAGATGTGTATATATGCCAGGTGGTAAGCCATCTCCGCTTTTTTAGTTTGATTTACAGTAAAATTTTATTCCTTAATCAAAGTGCATTCTCAGAAGAAGGAGAAAAAACCAAAAAGGTATATTTAGAATTATTCATGGGATGCCATCTGTGACCCACATGTTACTACTTTTAACATATATTGTAATTTGTAACAAAAAAAAGCATACTGCCTATACAAAGGTAAGACAAAGACTGCACGTACATTTAAAGCATGATTCCATAAATAACAATGTGTAACACCATTAATACATTACGATTCACGAACTTCCATAAAAAACACATTGATCCAGCTCATACAACAACGGAATTATATCTATATTTAGGCAGAAGACCTAAAAGAATGATGTTTTAATTTTTGTTTCGTCTTAACTTTTGCAAATGACTGATAGTGTCAAAATTGATCAGAGGGTTGAAAGAAGGAAACTTCCACTTTGTTTCGTATCCAATGGTTTTATGTGGTGAATGATGGAGACAATAATGATCAATAGAAACTCTATCCACAAGTATTACACACGCCTATAATCACATGCAAGAAGTTTAAACGTTCAATTTTAGTAACTCTACTATTAATTCGAGACATTATGTGCTTTCAAAGATCTATAAAGAAAAAGATATTTTTCATGTATAGCAATGTTTTAGATTCAAAGGATCTTTTTTAACGAATTGATATTTATTGGGCTTGTCTAATTGCAGCTTATAGGCAAAAAGCTCGATAGTTCTAATCATACCAAACTAAATGTCTTCCACCTTTTCAACAAATTTAAAAGAACTGAGCTTTTAGTAAGCTGAGAAAAAACGAAGGTTTTGTGTGACTTGTGTCAACTTAAGTGTCAAATCAAAAATATGCCGATCTTGCTAAGTAACTATATTATTTTATAGGGGAGTTTGGCAAAAAGTCCAATTATCCCAACTTACTCAGCAAAAGTCCTAATAGTATATTGAGACTTGTTTTTTTACCCAGTTTATAGCGTGTATTAATTTTAATTTTGACACTGTTTAGGACTAAAACTGAGATAGAACATAGACTAAACCGAAATTCCCCCATAGAAAAATTCCCCCAAGATAAAGTTGATGCTGTTTAGCAATAAAAAAAAAGGATCCTTTACCATGTATTTTGGAAAAAAAATGTAGATTTTAGCCTTTCACCCCATAAAATTACAAACAAAAAAAACTTTAGTTCCGCCACTGCATGAAACTTGGATATTTTCCTATAAAATTCTTCTATTTTTTAGCTTTTTGCTTACAAAAATCTAGAGGTGTTTGGTTTGATATATTATTTAGCTCTCAAAAAGCTCGCTTTTGGAGGGGTGGAAAGCTAAAAAGGGTCGAAAGCAGAAAGCTAGGAAGTTGATGCCATTTTAGCTTCTTTGCGTCATTTTTTTTTTAAATATTATTTAGAACTTATAAGCCACCTATAAGTCAAAAACAATGACTCATAATTTTAAAAAAATATTACAAGTCACTTGTAACTTGTAAGTAAGAAAATTTCTTACTAAGGTCAAGCCAAACACTACACTGCAATATTTTTTTGGCAAGCAATTTTTCTCACTACTCTTTTAAGCAGCTTTTTGACTAGAAAATCTGATGCCAAACGAGTCCATAGTCTAAAATAGTTAAATAGTTCGACACTATTTACAACTAAAACAAAAACATTTCCAAAACAGAATACTAAACCAAAACTTCCCCTCATAAATAAATACATCAATAAAACTCAAACATTTTTAAAACAAAGAATCAAACCGAAACTTTTCCCCATAAATACATACTCCCTCCGTTCCCATTTAATTGTGCATTGCGTAACTAACTACGTGCAATTTTGACCGGATTATAGTCAAAATTGTCGAAATGAATTTTTTTAAAATCTAATCATGAAATTTAACATTTGAATTATACGATCAACTTTTGAAAATTTTCATTCCGACAATTTTGATACAAGTTCTTGACCGGGTCCAAATTGCAAGTAGTTTCGTAGTGGACAAATAAATAGGAACGGAGGGAGTACATACATACATACATAAATAGACTAACGTAGTTCTTGACACTATTTAGGACTAAAACTGTAACATTTTAAAAACAAAGGACTAAACCAAAACATCCCCCGATAAATACACATAGAGTAGTATATTAAAATATAAAAGACCTTCGGAAATGGCGGTTTGAATCTCGGCACATTTAGCAACAACGTTACTATCATTAATCGCCTCTTCTTCTTCAATTAAGTAATCACCATACCCGTTTTTATTCTTATTATTATTATTATTTTGA
Organism: Primula vulgaris; assembly: GCA_963920805.1. NCBI lineage: Eukaryota > Viridiplantae > Streptophyta > Magnoliopsida > Ericales > Primulaceae > Primula > Primula vulgaris. The sequence goes on from OY987217.1 coordinate 32,915,675, forward strand.
GTGGATGTGAGCTTTACTTGCGAGACGATAAACCACTGTAGAAACGAGAACACGATCCCGATCACCGCACAGATCGGGATTATTATCTCCGTTCCGAGTTCGGAAAGTATCGCCGCCCCCATCTCCGCCGTATACGGTGGTGTTGATTATTTTATTATTTATTGTATATATTTTATGTATAGATATAGATATAGATATAGATAGTGAGTGAGGTAGGGTTAGAGCGGCGCGAGTGAAGGTTTTTTATATATATATATATTACAATTAAAATATATGAAATAATTAAAGTTTCACGTAGTAGGTCTGAACTTCGGTCCGATCCGGTTCGGTTTTTGCCAAAACCGAAACCAAAACCGAGTATTTTTTTCGGTTTCGGTTTTTTTCGGTTTCGGTCTTTTTATTTTTTGACTGAACCGGACCGGTTTTTTCTTTCCAGTTTCGGTTTTTTTCGGTTTTATTTTTGATTTTTCTGTCTTTTTCGGTTCGGTTTTACTGAAAACCAAAACGAGTCGAAAAATTTTCGGTTTTTCGGTTTCGGTCTTTTTCGGTTTTTTTCGATTCGGTTCGGTTTTTTCGGTTTTTCGTCCGGCCCTAGTTTCACGCATAAATATATGGAGAAGAAGAAAAATGGGAATAATATTTAAAATAATTTTGATTTGTTAAAAGATGTATAAAGAGCGGTAGTTAGTTTTTTAATTTTTTATTACTTATGAGAGTGACATTACACTAATTAATAAAAAAAAGGATTAAGAGTAATTTTGGAAAAAAAATTGATAAAATTTGATAGGTTTAATAAATATTGGGTTGACTTATTATAATAGAATGATATCGCCGCACTTATTGATTTTTGTTTTATTTAATATATATTTTCATTATTATAGCAGATTAAAATATTGTTACGAAAAAGTCATTAAAATGCATTATGATGTCGGTTAAACATAAATTTGACCGCTCATCAACATTATCATCCGCTAGAAATTAAAACAATTAGTGTAAGTGATGTGTGTATATCATAATTTTTTGAATTTATAACAATTATTTGCATATACATCTTACACTAACGAGGATAAAAATCTATCGTGCTATCACAAGTAGTGTAGGTGATGTTTGTATATCATTGCCCGATATATTATGCCTCGATTACAACTCGGTAGGCGCCAGGACATAAGGTTAACAAATAAGCTCGTTTTTTTATAGAGTATTTTACTACATATGACTTAGCAATGCTCGAATATGAGACCTCACTTGGTTAAGCTAGCTCAACTCATTTGTTAGTTAGGTTATTTGCTTGTTGGTCACCCGTGTTTTTTATATGCATTTATGAATTTTTGGTGCTGTGAAGTGGCTTGGTATTTAAGTATTATAATATATATTTTTTATAAATGCGAGGAAAATATATTTGGAAATTTCTTAATATAACAAAATTGGTAACGTAACATGAAGTGAAGTCGGTGGAGTTTGTATTTATTTTCAACAATTATTTTTATTTTTTCTCATATTAGTTACTCCTATTTATTTCAACAACTGAAGCAATAAATCATAGCCACTAAATTACATCAAATGATTAGGATTATTGTGTTGCCGACTTGATGCAATTTTTAATGCAACATGAATGGAGATTTTAGTGAGACTTATAAATATATACTAATCATCTTAATTACAAAAAATTCATATATGTGTATTTTTTTTATAATTAGATACATATACTTATTTATAATTAGCTACATATGTCATAAAAAATAACAAAATATACAAAAAAAAAATCAAAAAATTTTGAAAAAAATTGAAAAAAATCGTACATAGTATCAAACATGATTAGACATGATTGGATATGATCAAACGGGATTAGACATACAAGATTGAACATGATTAGATATGATTAAACATGATTAGACATATAAGATTGTACATGATTGGATAGGATCAAACGGGATTAGACATACATGATTGAACATGATTATACATGATCACCAAAAAAAATAAAAATAAAATTTGTTTTTTAATTTTTAAATATTTTTTGGATTTTTCAATGACATGTGTACATGTGACGACCCAGATTTTCAGAAAGGAAATTATGTGGTGCGATGTTGTGCGTCAGTCCCACATCGCCCAGATATGAGAGTATCCGTGTGATATACGAGCTTAAAGATCCATTTACTATCAACAAAGCCTTTTAAAACCGTGCGGCACAATAGAGAGGACGGAACTCCATAGTTAAGCGTGCTTAGCTTGGAGTAATATCAGGATGGGTGATCCCCCTGGAAAGTTGTGTCAAAACGGACAATATTGTTGATACGGACGTAACGGTTCGGTCCGTAGGGCCGGGTCGTTACAGTACCTATTTGTAAATAAGTTCACAAAATATGTAATTTTTTGTAAAAGAGTCATCAAGTTCAAAATAATCGACTTTTTTGTAAATAAGTTTCTAAATATATACTAAATTGTCATTTTCCCGATATTTTATTTGTTTGATTTCTCGACAATTACGGTTACTTGCACTACATGAAATTTAGTTATTTAAGTTTTACTCAAGCTTTATTAAAATATTCATAACAGCAGTATTATCTTACTTAATAGATAAAATAGTTAACTAATAAACACCTTTTCATTCATAATGATATGGTCAATGAAGCCGTAACAACTTTTGCTGGACCCCGAGATCAACAAATATCCATAAAAATTGTTTAGCGAATCACACTAGAATAGTTTATGATAATTGTTGTTATTTTGATATAACTGACTATTTTTTGTTCTTATTGTGTAATGAATTAATTTAATGAAATTATCACTTTCATTTAAAAATAAATAAAAATGAAGCCATAAGAGTTGTGTTGTTAAAATATTTGTTAGTTTAACAAGAAACTGAGCCGATAATGCCACATTTTAATTAAAACTTACTCTGAAATTAAAGTCAAATTTTATTTATTTTTAATTCAAATTGCGGGGACAAAGATACATTTGTCTCTTTATTTGCTGAGTTAAAGCATATAATCCACTTTTTTATATTTAAATTAAACAAATAATTACCATTATGTTTTATGAAAACAAAATTAAACATACATATTTTTCATATTTCTGTTTCTCTATAGTAATCTGTTGAGGTCAGTGCTCATTTCTTTCTTAATTATTATCTACATTTAAATTTTGATATTATTTTGATTTTGGGTTTATTTCTATGATTATAATCCAATTAAATTGATATTTGGAAACCCCAAGTCTTAAGTTAGCTCTTAATTGATTGTGGGTTTGTCTCATAATTTTTTTTATAGTGATTAGATAAAATCATGTAATAAGTCAGCTTATTTTGTTGTATACCAAATGTGTATTTAATTTTATACTGCTTAGAAGCATTCAAAAAAGCTAAAAATTTGTAAAAAACATTTCACTTATTTTATTGGATGCCAAATATATTTTTACTGCTTAGAAGCATTCAAAAGAGCTGTAATTTTGTAGTTGAGTTTTTAGCATAAAAGCTGAAACAGCTGAAATTTTATGTTGCTTATTTTGTTGGATACCAAATATGTATTTATACTGCTGCTTAGAAGCATTCAAAACAGCTAAAATTGTGAACCGTGTTCAAAAAGATTCAGTTTTTAGCTTAAAAGCTGAAACAGCTAAAAAATTATTTCGCTTATAAGTTGGATGCCAAATGTGTATTTAATTTTATGCTTCTTAAAAGCATTCAAAACACCTAAAACAATTCAATGTTTAGCTTAAAAGCTGAAACTAAATGAGTAAGATGGTGTCTTTTAGGTTAGTAAACGGATCAAACCCAACTAATTTTTGGAGATTGTTTATTGTTTGATGGGCTGATTAAGTTATTTAACCGTTGTTGGCGTGAAACCAACATGGATTGATTTTCAAAGAATCAACCCTGTGTAAATAAATTTTGAAAAATCAAAGTTTTTGGCAAAATATCAAGTTAAAAAAGGAAATATAGCACTCGGGTCATGTTAGGTTGCAGCAATTAAGCTCGGGTTTTGGTATCAACTTCTTTTGTATTTTACTGCATTTGGTTGCTCACATAAAACTAAGGCCTCATTTGTTTGCGGGATAGCTAGGCCCGGGATTACAAATACGCCCGGGATTTGGATCGGATAATGAAAGGGGGAGTATACGTAATCCCGGGACTACAAATACCACCCTCCTCCTAGTATTACAAATGACCCTATTTGGGGTCATTTGTTATCCCGTTGCACTAATAGTCCCGCCCATGTTGGTCACCCACACATAGTATTTTTGGGACCCACTGCATTTGTAATCCTATCCCACCTAATCCCGTCCCAACCAATCAAGGCCTAAGATGTTTTAAGTTGAAATGTTGAATGATGGTGATCATCATCAAACTACGCCTTAATCTAAAAAAATTAGGGGCTATATTAAATCTTATGAATAGTCACGTTTTTTCAGAACAATATATTTTCCTCCGCTGTTTGTTCCTATCTAATGCTGTTTGTTCGAATTTTAAATATTTTTTTATTTTCTCCAGTAAGTTACTTGTTTACTTAGAAGCTGGATCCGGGCAAGCGCAAATTGCAAGGAATTAACAAAATTAAAAGCTTTAATTAAGTCTTGACAAAATATCATTTGCTTTCATTTTCCTTATTTTCTTTTACTACTGTCTCAAAGATGAGATGTATGTTTGCAAAACTAGTTAAAGCTCGTGTCTGTCAATTTTAAGACGTGAAACTAATTGTAGAAAAGTGAAAATGACCCAAAGTTCATGGTGACCTGGGAAACTCATTGAGAAGAGAAAACAGTCAAGTTTTGAACCCGATGGAATTAGATATAGAATATTACATCCTCGATTAGTCTAAAATTGTTTACTTACTTTATCTACTTCTTTTTTTTAATTAACCTTTGTATATATCAAATGAACGTGTATAACTATGACGTCTTGATCTGGCAGGAAGTGGTGATCTAAGTGAGTGAGAGAGAGAGAGAGAGCACGCTGAAGGAGAGACAAAGAGTGAGTGATGGAAGATCCTTATTCAGTGAATAGCCCAAGAAGGGTTCTTAGCCTATCCAGACGAAGAAAAGGGTCCCCTTTGTTTTCTAAAAAGCACGATAAGGGTCAGGATTTTGGTTCATCGGGTGAACATGGGCCTAAATCTTCAGAAGTGTATGGTTTTGTTGGTGCCATTTCAACTGTGGTGGCCACTGGTACGCTACTCCGCTGTAACATTACTACTTAATTATGAATTTTTGGTAGTGTTTCAGTGTTAACAGTTAACACAGGCTTGGGCTGAAAGAATTGTGGTAATTTCACGTTTTAGTATTAAATATGGATACTAAACGAGTGTATGCATCCTTCAAAATTATTTTAGCCTTGAAATTTCACGGTTTTATATGAAGTTTTAGCTTGAATACTGGAAATGAGAAAAGCTTAAACCGTGGAATATTTATGAATTGTGCTTTGGGTACTTTTCGAAAAACTTAAGTAATCTTAACACTAATAAATACATGTCCTGAATAAGCCAGTTTCTTGGAACTCCATTTGTAAACATTGTTAAAAGTATATAAGTATATTCATTGCGTGCAGTTAGGGTATTTGAAGAACGTGTGCGCGCTTTCGTTCTTTTTGTATAATGTCTTATATGTTTCACAGTTGTGATTTTTAGATAAAATGACTCCTATTTCCACCTAAAAAGCTCGGTATGTTTTTCTACGTTTTCTGTTAATCACCAGGTATGCTAATTTCTCTTTATTTGCAGTTATTTTCTTGATTTGGGCCTATGTTCCCGACTCGTGGTTGCTGTCTGTTGGGATCTCCTATTACCCTAGCAGGTAATTTAAGTTTCTTTACCCATCTATAGAATTACAGCTATGGGATCGGTTTGACTGCAGTTCTTAAGCAAATAGGTGAGTTTGGTCCTTTAACCAGCCTAAGAAAATTTGGGTAAATGAGACAATTTAGGATTAAAACTTAGAAGCTTATAATCAGTAGGAAAGATATAGTACCACATAAGTCTAATATGGCACTACCGTAACTTATGAAAGATAAAGGGTAAAGTTGGTGATCAGAACAAGTGAATATAATTTCTGGTTGTTGTTTAGTATCAACATTTTAGTATAGCTATTTATTTCTGAATTTTCTTCGCATTGCATCATGACGATGATTTTTTAATCTAACTTGTCAGGTATTGGGCTTTGGCGGTGCCAACATATGCCATGGTGGCGATAGCATTAGCAGTTGTGTTCTACATAGGGCTCAACTTTATGGTCACCCCTCCTCCATCTTCTTTCAACACAATCTTTGGTATTTTTTTTCCATTCCCTTTTCTTTATACTTATCAATTTCATTTCTTCCCGCATCTTAGTTAAGTTTTGAAAGTCGTCAGTTGCCATATTGTCTGACTTTGTAGTCAAAAAATTGTTATGATGCAGCACTAAAACTACTATTTTATGTTTTTCTCCTTAAAAGTTGTATTCTGTTTGGTTATACATCTCTAAAACCTAGGCTTCCTGGTTTTCCAACTGAACAAGTGTAAAGGTGGTAAGCTGGATGAACCATTTTTTTCAGACTAAAAAAAACTCGCTTATTTATTAAATAGTTCCACAACCAAACAGTCCTTAAATTCATGATCCGATTTTCTGACTTTTTTCACAACAGATAGAGGAGAATATATTTAATCACATAATTCTGTTTTGCAGATGATTATAGCAGGGAACCTTCAAGTGTTGATCATACTGTGAAGGGTGATCAGCAGCCAATCGAGCCAATATCTGACCTCGATTTAGACCAGATTAATGATCTCATGTTCAATCATGGCAACTAGAAAACCGACCTTTTACAACCCATGTTTTGACCCCTATATCAGTTGCTATTCGATGTGAGATTATCGACTATTTTGCCGTCTTAGAGGAGACAATAATGCTGGTTAAGAACACCTGCAAGTGATATTCTCATACTCATGCGATTAGTTGAAGAATCCATGAATTCGTAAACTATAACAATTTTGAGGGGATACGGGACGTGAAAATTGGATCATCATTGTGAAGTCAAGCTGTTTTGTGTGCAGTATGGAAAGGGCTAGATTTGAACGAGCGGCCGAAAAGTGTAACTGAAAGCTTCTCCGCGAGAAATCATTAATGATAAACGGAGTCTAGATGCCAAAGCCTGTCTTTTTTCTTTTTCCCCAAATCCACTTTTATTGTTTGGTCATCTTTAGTTCAGTTTTCAAATGGAGTTGAGAACAAATTCGGGGTCATTGTAATGTGTTGAAAAAGTAAATTTGTGTTTCCTTCTATTTTTTAGGCAAGTTAAAGTTGATATTTTCTTGTGTTTGCCAAGTATTACTGAATTTATTTACAGCCAAAAGCTTAATGCCAATAGTCTCTCACCTGGCTAATTTGGTAAAGTTTACATGTATGGTATGATGACAAACTATAGCTGATGCTCAGATTAACTTGTTAAATATAATTATCTTTTATGTTGAATTCGTGTATATAAACATATTGTAAAGGGTCCTTTGTATTATTGACGGATTAATAAACGAAGGTTGGCTTCAGCTGTAATCTTGTGTGTGATTTCCTTTACTTTCCTGTATTTTATATACGGTTTGCTTGTCTACAACTATAATCTGTCCACGAAAGGGCGGAGTTTGGTATTATGACATACTATAGCGGATGCTCAGATTGACTTGTCAAATATAATTATATCTAAACATTGATGCTGAATTCGAATACAATATTTAAGCTTAGTTTCAAAAAGTTTGTAATTACTTAAATGTAAGGTTTAGACTGGAAATTGGGTGGAGGCTGCGCGAACGCAAGCCCCCGCTATCACAAATTATGACGTAGACTTAGCCACTTGGGCTAATCTTAGACTAACGCCCCTCCAAAGTGCAATGGAGGTCATCAACCTAGGCCATGAGTCTTATTGATCACTCATAGACCCCGTCCAGGTAAGTACTTTGTCACATCACAGCAGATTTGTATTTATACACTAAATTCTTATCACCTTTGTAAGAAGTAGCAATGTGGGATTAGAAACACAGAAAACACATATACTCACTAAAGTAGTTAAAACAACTCACTCTCTTTTTGTCTAATGTACTCTTTTCTTTTTATCTCTAATTCTTTGTTTACTCGGTGATACAGAATTCTGAGATTGCTCTTAAAGATAAGCAATGATTGTTTTGAAAATCGAAACAAAAAACAGGTAAAATAAGTCTCCGAAACTAAACTTAATCACTTCTAGTATAATGTCTTTGCCTCCAACTTATAATCAAATAAGTTGGATATTCTGAGGTGGAGAAAAAGTTGAATCATCCAACTTAAAGTTTCAATCCATGTGCTCTAAAAAGCGAGCCTAGACGGAAGTTAGGCGGAGCGTTGGTGGTAGACGGAGTCTAGAAGTATAGGTATTAGGCGGTTTTAGGCAGATTAGACAGGTTTAAGCGGGATTAGGCGTTAGGTGGCCTATTTACAGTTCAATCCTTTTGCGCCAAAAAAAAAAACAGTCGGTAGTTCATAACAACGTACATGAGAAAACCAGAAAGAAAGAAAAAATCAAATAGACCCATAATTTGGAAATTCATACAAAAATGACCACCATGTTAACTACAATATCTTCAACACAATCCCCACTACTTTCTCTCCTTGGTAAATGTAAATCAATGGACCAACTCAAGCAAACTCACTCACAAATCATCCAAACAGGAATTGGTTCTCACCCCATAGTATATAACAAGATAATTTCCGCTTGTTCTACAAATGACTTTGGGTGTATGCATTATGCCCGTCGCTTATTCGATACAATTCCTGTACCGACAACTTTTGTCTGTAACACAATGATAAAGGGGTTTTTCCGTGTAAATTCTCCGAACCATGCCGTGTTATTTTATATAGAAATGCTGAAAAGTAGCATGTTACCGGATAACTACACTTTCCCGTTTCTGATCAAAGGGTTAACAAGTGGTTTATCGTTAAAATTTGGGAAAGTGATACATGCACATGTGTGCAAGTTTGGGTTTAATTCAAACTTGATCGTGCAAACCGGTCTGATATATATGTATGCGAGAGGTAACCGTATACATCTTGCTCGTGGAGTTTTCGACTTTAGCTCAAAGGAGAATGTGGTTACTTGGAATGCCATGATCTCTGGGTATAACAAAAGTAAGCTTTTTGATAAATCCCGAGAACTTTTCTATGCAATGGAGAAGAAAGGAGTTTTACCCACTACAGTTACCCTTGTTTCAGTATTATCGGCTTTATCAAAACTGAAGGATCTCGAAACTGGAAAACGTGTTCATCATTATATAGTACGTGCAAAAGTCGAAGCAAATTTGGTACTTGAGAATGCTTTGATCGATGTGTACACGGTATGTGGAGAGATGAACGAGGCGATTGAGATTTTTAACAATATGAATAAGAGAGATGTGATATCATGGACCTCTATTGTGACAGGGTTTACTAATAACGGTCATATTGATATAGCTCGAAATTATTTTAATCAAATGCCCGAAAGAGATTTAGTCTCGTGGACGGCTATAATCGACGGGTACCTTCGTATAAACCAATTTAAAGAGGCTTTAATGTTGTTTCGAGATATGCAAAATGCAAAAGTTAAACCGGATGAGTTTACCATGGTTAGCATTCTTACAGCATGTGCACATTTGGGTGCTTTAGAACTAGGCGAATGGATTAAGGCTTACATTGACAAAACCCAGATAAAATATGATGTATATATCGCAAATGCTCTATTAGACATGTATTTTAAATGTGGTGAAGTAAGTAAGGCTGTAGATCTATTCGATAAAATGGATCGAAAGGACAAATTTACATGGACAGCTATGATTTCTGGTCTTGCGATTAATGGGCAAGGAAAAGAAGCTGTTGATATGCTCTCTGGTATGCTAAAAGCTTTTATAAAACCTGATGAGGTTACCTATATTGGTATAATATCAGCTTGTACTCATGCTGGTATGGTAGACGAAGGGAAAAAGTATTTTTATAGCATGAAATCAGAACATGGAATAGAGCCTAATATAGCTCACTATGGGTGTATGGTTGATCTTCTCGGTAGAGCCGGTCATCTATCAGACGCTTACGAGCTAATTATAAAAATGCCCATGAAACCTAATTCAATTGTATGGGGTGCACTTCTTGGTGCTTGTAGACTCCATAAAAACATAGAAATGGCGGAAATTTCAGCTAAGAAGCTCTTAGAATTGGAACCTGAAAATAGCGCTGCTTACATTCTCTTGTGCAATGTTTATGCAGCTTGTAATACAGTGGATAAATTAAGTGAAACAAGGAGAATGATAATGGAAAGGGGAATAAAGAAAATGCCCGGTTGCAGTTTGATTGAGATGAATGGTATGGTTCACGAATTTGTAGCTGGGGATCGATCTCATCCTCGGATTGTAGAGATATATGTGAAATTAGAGAAAGTGATGGATCGTTTGAAATTGGAAGGGTATTTACCTTATACATCTGAGCTGGCACTTGATATGGGAGAAGAGGATAAAGAGAATGCGTTATATCGGCACAGTGAGAAGTTGGCGATTGCGTTTGGGCTAATAAGTTCAGAGCCTGGTGTGACACTTAGGATAGTAAAGAATCTACGGATGTGTATAGATTGTCACAATGTAGCAAAGTTAGTATCAAGAATATATGACAGGGAAGTTATTGTTAGAGATAAAACTCGATTTCACCATTTTAGAAATGGTTCATGTACCTGTAATGATTACTGGTGAAATTCACTTCAGCATATATGTAGCTGCCCATGAAATGTGTGATAAATTTTTGAAGCGATCTATGAATTATAATGCATTTGTTCATTACCTGTTTGCTCATAACCTTCGATTTCGGAATAACCTCTATTGCGAGAAGTGTGTAATATCTGCCTTACATTATGCATGCCTAAAGTTGTTTCAAGATAAAAAAGATAAAAGATAAAAGAAATAGCTGAAAGGCCATCACTTAAGTACACTCAACAAGCGTAGCAATTCGTAAATTATCCAACTTAAATCCAGCTAAAACAATTTGTACGAGAGATCTATATATTGAATAATTGGTGCATTTGGGTCATTCCATGAAATGACAGAAATTTTAAAAAGCACAATCACATTCATCAATGATAGTGCAAGAATCCAACTAATGTCGCCAATTGTTCCATTACACTGTCACACAATTCTGTTAAAACTGTATGAATGTGAATGCGAATGCGAGTATACGACAATAAAACTTCAAGGGAGACAACACCAATAAAAAAGTATTGAAACAAAAAATATCCAAATAGGTCAGGTAAATCAACTTCTGAATTGCCATATTAATACTGAAATATCCAACTGTGAAGAGCGCATTTCATAACCTTACGATCTTTATATGAAGGAAGATTTTCATATCCATATTAGAATTGCAGGAAAAGAAGCTAGAAGAAGTTATTCCGTAACAGTGTAAGAAGCTAAAGAAACTAAACTGCACCTCAAGAACAACTACAAAAGAAACCAATCCCTCTTCAACTAGATCCAGGATCAAGTACAGGGAGACGACAGTGTAAACTGATAGATTTATCAGTTTGGCGAGAACCTGGTATAAAGAACTGGAATATCACAGTCAAACAAGCACCTTCCGGAGCAATCCCGTAGAAAGCACAGTCGGGCTTTGCCAGGTGGCACTGAAGGCTCTTAGCAAAATGCTTCACACTCACTTGCACAGTCATTGCATCACCTCTCTCTACCGCCCTTTGAGTCCGAGTTTGACCGCTCAAATCATTGTCGCCAGGTGGCATGTCAGCTTTCTCCCCAATAACCGACAATTTCGAAAATTCAGCACCTAGAGTGATAAGAGTAGTTGAGATTCGCAATTTTAGTTCCCCGTATTTGGTTATGGATACGTTAATAACATCCCCAATGTGTTTCATCCGATCAACAAAGTTTTGCAACTGGTGTAAGTCCGGGATTTGAACAAGTGTACGTGGCAAATCCTGAGCGTTATCGAGAGATGTTTGTAGCTCAAGTATATCGGATCTTGATAAGGGTTTAGAGATAGGCACGTCTTGTATAACTGCAGATTTATATCCCTTTGTTTCAAATGTGAGAAAAGGCATGGGTTGCTGAGAGTGAGGTGGCAGTTTTTTCACCAGCTTGATTTGGAGACGATTCGCGGTGGGGTCCCCATTATCCCCTGCATGAGCCCCGCTGGACTCAAAATATAGAAACATAAATTGTTATGCGGATGCGAATAATTTAAGTTAAAAACAATATCAAGTAAAAGAAAAGGGTGTCAAACTGTCGTTTAAACAAATTAGGTTCGAAATATATAACAAGGACTGAATTTCTATATCATAAGTTCATAACTTACTCGATATAGATAGCAACGACGCTGCGGAGGGCACGCTGGAGGAGAGAGAGATCGACAGAAAAGGCGATGCGATCCTCGTTCTGGCTAGAGATACGGTAATCTTCAAAAAGGGCTTCTTTGCGGAACTGGGCTATGCATTGTACACCATCGCCATTGAGGAGGTTGTGGAGAAAAATAGTGTGGTCTCGGGTGAGGTACAGGTGGCAGTTTTTTCCCATTTTTTCTAGCGCTGGCAAAAACCTCTTCTCTAAAATGCTTACGCCATTATCGGTGAGAAAAGCCTTGAACTTCATTGCGAAAACTGTGGTTTCTCGAAAAGGAAGAAGAGACTGTTAGTGATTGTCTATCGGGCTTGACTAAAGGCAAAAGAACATTAGCCTATTTTTCTTCTAAGGTAAGTGTCAAAAACAATAATTAACAATAAGCTAGAAAGTAGTCGGCAAAGTCGGGGGAAAACAGGTTACTGAAATCAAGGCAAGATGTACGAAAAGCCTACACTGATACGACAATTAGCAATGTGGCACTATATCACTTAAAAGCTTAATTTGACACTTAAATAAACTTAGAACTGAGACGTAAGATATAATCTTTATTATTATCTTAAACAAAACAAATAAAAAGTTGGGTGTTCTAGTTTAAAGAAAGTGTGTAGCACATCACAATAAGAAAACGTCTAAAAGAGTAACGAGACTCGAATATTACGGGTTCGGGACAGATTGAATCTAGAGTAAACATTCAACTTTAAGTCCTCTATCTTAGCCCTCCAACTCGAAACGTTTTCAATCCGGTTTTGCATCTAATTGAAGGTAAGACCGTTACTCGTGACTTGGCATTGCTCTATACATAAGGTATCAGGATGAATAAATCATGACATGTAAAATTAAGGGGAATAAACATTAGAATGGTATTTTTTTTTTTTGGATTATTTAACATTCCTAGTATAAGCCTAATAGGATGTATTACCATAGTGCATGTTCGGCCACGGCTTTTTTCTTAGCTTTTTTTAGCCTTTTTGATTAAAAAAATTCATGGGTGTTTCATGTTTGGTATGCCATCTTATCTAGCTTTTAAAAAAGCTCAAAAGCAGAGGAAATAGGCCTATTACCATGAACCCGTTTGGCATCACTTAAAATTTTCCAAAATTATTATTTTTCTAATCTAACATGTCTATACGTCTACAACTCACTTATAAGTTAAAATAGGTAACCAGTGACATATCAATAAAAATAAGTTATAAGTCACTTATAAGTATAAAGTTACAGTGGTGCCAAATCCTACACTAAGCAAGTTGTTTCTCATTGCTTTTTAAAAGCAGTTTTTTGATCAAAAAGGTGATGCCAAACAGGCCCATGGTAATATGACAGCTTTTTATGTAAACAACAAGAAAAAATAAAGATTGTAGGGCAAAATAACAAAAAAGTGAAACAATAATTCTAAAACAAAAACCATTTATCTAACAAAAGCTCGTATTTGAGCCCTCGTAGACGTTAACTCGAGCACTTAGTAGGCAAACATAATAGCATAGTAATAATAACGATTAATGAAGATTGAATACTGTTAAAAATGATAAAGAATTGAGATTAAACTATGCACAAAATCATATTATATAAAATATGAGCTTTTTGGTCCAAATCATAGACAAAATCTCATATTTAGGTTATGTTTGGCAAAAGATTTTTTGGTCCGAAATCATATTATATAAAATTTGTTTCAAAAATTAACTGAAAATCCAGATTTTTTATTTTTAAACTTTTTACGCTAAAAATATGCTTAATCGGATGGCTAAACACGAGTTTTTCGGATTATAAAATCAAATTTCCAAAGTTCAACTAAAAAAACCTGTTACCAAACAGACCCTTAACTTAGTAATAGTAACGATTAATGTTATATTGAATACTGTTAAATATGAGAAATGATTAATATAAAATTTTGTACAAAATGTGAAAAATAAATCGCAGATCAAATAAAAAATTGAACTTACTTTTTGAAGAGAGATAGAGATAGTAAGAAAAATAAAATAATCTATAAAAATAAGCCGACTTATTTTCCAGTGTATTGGCGCTTTTTATTTTTAATTTATGATAGAAAAATATTGGCGCTTCTTTTCTTTACCCGTCTGACCTGTCACCTTATGAATTTCCACCTAATAACTAAACAAACAATTAAGTCATTTGTACTATGGACGGGACACATAATCCCGACATAAAAATTGTACCCAACACATATTTTTTGTGGGCTTATCGGGATTTGAAATCCAATATGACTACTAAAATGTGCAACCAAACAATGACTTTACGAGACTAGACTGTTTTTAATATCATCGTCGTATGTATTAGAATATTATCTTTTGATGTTTGTACCGGATTGCATTGGCAAAAGTATTTATTGGGCGATGGGGTATGACGAAAAAAACGACGTAATCAAACGAGGCCAACAAGATTTAAAATGACGGCCAAATTAACAATCTGTACGAAATTGGATTAATTTTATATCATAACAACCATTTCCCCATTATATCCCATAAACTTCAAAAATTCATAATTTAATGCGATCAACCACTTTATCTGTGGACCTGGTAGTACATACAGTGCAATCCCGACCTTTCCATGCAACCAAACAAGGTACATATACATTGTTTTGTTTTTGTTTTGTTTTGGTTATGCAATTAAACACATCATTTGTCACCTATCTAATTGGATGAAAACAGGTTATTCGAATGGTATCGACCCCTCTTCACAGTTTTTGGGAAAAAGCGTTATGTTCTATGCTATATGTTTATAATTTGACAATTATTAAATATGAGACGATTATAATATTTTTTATACTATTACATTACTCCAATAGTATAATATTTGTCTCTTAGAGACCATGCCTAACATCAACTTAGTCCTTTTATGTATTTTTTTGCCAACAATATGAATTTTAATTGCCGGAATTTATCTAATTTTTTGTTACATTTTTACGGTTTCGTCTTGGTTTTGCTTTGTTCTATTTGATCAAAGTCAAACTCTATTACTTATGAGCTTTAATAAAAAAATTGATTATAAAAAAAAAGTGGCTCATTATTCTAATGAAAAAACTTCAAAGATAGGATATTAAGTTCAAAATGGACGAGTATATTTTATTATAGTAACTCAATCCAAGTCAAATGATACTGCATAATTTAGTCATTTTTTTCTTCAAAAATACACATATACTTTTTTATTAATTACATTAATACCATAGTCACATAAAAAAAATATAAAATATAAAAACTAATAATCAATAACACTATTTATCACTCTTTAACAACCAAATATTATTTTAAGTCTTATCATCTCATACTATTTTTTTTTTTTTTATGTATTATCCACATTTATATCATAATTACACTTATTTTATATATTTTAATTGTATTACGCGTCACATACACAACGCGTGGTGCACGTTGCGTGGTGCACGATTACTAATAAATGTAAAATCCGTCGGAACAATAAACATTTATTTTCCAAAACAAAAAATAATCCCATGCTGAAAAAGTCAACAAGTCAAAGTTGCTTACTCCATATCAATTATATCCTATAGTTTAATATTTAAACTATGTAAAAAAAATAAAATTATTTCGACAATTTAGTTATGGTTTCAAAACAGAAAAAAAAAAATAGGAAGGTAAAGTACAGCGAAGTGGGGTGCTGACTCAGAGTCCAAATTTGTATTTAAAACGCTCAATTTTATTTTAATTGTCTTTGATTTTTAAAATCGAAATTATGTAAAACTTGATTTAATTAAATTATGTAAGTTTTACATAATTTCGACTTTAAAAACTAAAGACAATTAAAATAAAATTGAACCCGACTCAGAGTTAGACACCCACTTCCAAAGTACAGTCACTATATATACACAACCTGATCTCTCTCTCTCTCTCTCTACAACAAACCCCAATCACCAGTCAAACCCTAAATCCCCAAAACTGATCAAAATGAACCCTCAATTAATCTGAAACCTATAATCAAATTAATAAACAACAATAATATTGATAATTGAAGATTAAATAAAATAAAATAAAATAAAAGGAGAGGGAGAGAGAGAGAGGATTGAACAATGTCTGCGGTGGTGTGTGGAAGCAGCAACAAGAGATCGTTCTTTGAAGATTTGTCCACGTCATCACCTCCTTCCGTCACCAAACGCCGTCGTTTTTCACCTTCCGGTTCTCCGTCTGCTTTTGATCACCTCCGTTCCGCTTTTCCTCACATGGACAATCAGGTCCTTCTCTCTCGCGTTGCGTGTGCGATACGTATATAAATATGATCCCGAACAAATGAATTTAAAATTTTCAGAAAAAATGAAAAAATGAAAATGATGTTTTATTGGTATAGAAGTATAGTTTGGGAGATGAATTGATGTGTGGAAAGGAGCATATTTATTTAGTTATTTATGTATTTGAATTGCATTATGGTATA